>CM037879.1:34281118-34641118 GCA_021292165.1 Shinisaurus crocodilurus | reverse complement strand
TCACGAGCTTCAGCGATATACAAAACCTGCAAAGCAAACAGAGTCAAGATGGCTGGCCTGACAGTGTTTCCATTACTTTCTATTAATATGATGGCTTGTTAACCATAAGAAATTGGCCTTTACGTCTTAAGATTTTTACTTTAGATGTTTGCCAAGGGCCATTAGTAGAAATAGGCTTATTTTGAGGAACCTCAACAAGCTAGAATTTAAATTATAATACTTCCATCACACTATTTTATGAGGTAATAACCCAGTTCCTGAGTGGATAAATGAGGAAACAAAGTTATTGCCTCGTAAAGCTACGTGATAGAGGACTTAATTCTACAAACAGTGTACATTATGCATGTACACTGCATGCATCACTAGATTCATCACTAGATTCTGTGATGAAATCTAGCCATCTGATCGCCATGGAGTAAGAGAGACGACTAACAAGTATTTCAAAGAGAAGACATGTCTTTTAAACAGTAAACGTTAGTATTATCAACATTATTGATTATACTATATATAGGGCAAGCACTAGGGATTCCCCCCCCCCTTAAATTAGTTTAAGTAAAAACTACCTCACTGAAATTTGAAAAGGGAAAGGAGGGGAAGTTCCAATCCATTGGATGAAATAGATTATCTAGACCAGTGGTTCCCAACCTTGGGTCCCCCGATGTTGCTGGACTACAGCTCCCAGAATCCCTTGCCATTAGCCATGCTGGCTCGGCTGGGAGCAACATCTGGGGACCCAAGGTTGGGAACCGCTAATCTAGACCCATTTCAATCTGGTTTTAGAACTTGTTTTGAGACGGAGATAGCTCTGGTTGCCTTTTTTTTTTTTTAATATGTTTTATTAAATTTTTTCAAATCTTACATCTACTAATGAATACAACAAAAATACAACATAAACATTGTGCCAAGTTATATTTCTCCCCCAATATATATATATATATATATATATATGATATTATTCTATATTCCAAAAATATAACAAATCTTGACAAGGTTTGTTCCCCTTCCCCTTCACCAACACATAATCCAAAAATTTACCCATAATGTTCACAAAAGTGTCTTTCTCCAATTGTCCTTTTTGACACTTAATATTACAAGTTAATTTATCATTTAGCGCAATATCCCATACTTCTTTATACCATTCAGTAATTGAAAAGACATGTTGAACCTTCCACTTCCTAGCTATCATTAATTTAGCTGCTGTTAACAAATTCACAATCAATTCTTTTGTATTTTTTAAACAAACTAACTTTTCTGTAATTGTTAACAATGCTAATTTTGGGCAAACTTCTAATTCCATTCCAATTATTTCTGATATTTCTGCAAATACTTTCTGCCAAAATTCCAGAACATTTTTACAGCTCCACCACATGTGGGCATATGTACCTTTTACATTACATCCTCTCCAACACAATGCGGAGCAATTGTTATCTATCCGATTTAATCTTATTGGAGTTAAATACCATCTCCATACCACTTTATAAAAGTTCTCTTTTATCCTAGTTGACATAACTCTTACAATATGTCTATCCCAAATTTTTTTCCAACTTTGTTTCGATATTTCCTCATCAAATTCATTATCCCATAACAGTTTAAGAGAATCTTTATGCTCTTCTTCTTTTTGTAACATCGTATATAAAAAGCTCTGGTTGCCTTTGTAGATGACGTACACTAGGGGGAGTACACCTCTGTTGGTTCTACTGGACCTCTCAGCTGCATTCAATACCATTGACCATGGTGACTTTCTGGACTGGCTGACTGGAATGGGCTTGGGAGGCACTGTTTTGCAGTAGTTCCAGTCCTTTCCTGGAGGTCAGTTCCAGAGGGTGGTGCTGGAGGGGAACCTATTCAACACTTTGGCCATTAGCACATGGTGTCCTTTAGGGATCAACACTGTCCCTCATGCTATTTAATATCTACATAGAGTCTCTGGGAGATTATTTAGGTATTGCCTTGCTGCCAATATTTGGATAACATGCAGCTCTATCTCTCCCTGTTTCATCTAATACCAGGGAAGTTGTTGATGTCTTGATTCAGTGCATGGAGGTGGTCCAGATGAAGGTAGTTGTGGTCAGGAATATCTTTGCCCACCTTAGCTGTCCTTATTCCTGACAATGGCCATGGCAACCCATCCTTAGTGACATCCAGGTTGGGTTATTGCAATGAACTCTACATGGGCTACCTTTGAAGGTCTTCAGAATCTTCAGTTGATCCAGAATATTGCTGTAAGGATGCTATTCGGTGCTTGCTCATGGGATAATATTACACTCATCCTCTAACACCTGCACAAGTTGCCAGTTTGTTTCTGAGTACAATTCAAAATGTTGGTGATTACCTTCAAAGCCATAAATGGCATGGGGCCATGATACTTTAGGAATCACCTCCTTCTGTACCAGCCCACCCACTCCCTAAGATCAGGTGTAGGAATGTAAGAGAATTTCATTTTTGCTCACAAAACACGTGATTCAAAGCCCCAATTGTGAGTGTGAACATGAGCACATGTCTACAAATGTTTGCAAATTGCTGGACCTGTGCTCACATTCAATTTGCACAACTTTCCCAGTTTGCTTTTGCACAAATTTCCTAATTCGTGCAAATTTCCCCTGTAGACTGAATCAGTCCCGCTTTGGGCTATGAGGAAAATTTATGCAAATTTGGGGAAATTTTAGCAAATTTCACATTCAGTCACTGCTCAATTTGCACAACCTTCCCATTTGTGTAAAGTGAACAGTGATCACAAACATGAACAGGAATCGAGCACAAGACAAACAGCGAGATGACATTTGGAGAATCCTAGTGATCTCAAACATTGCTCATTCGCCCATCCCTACGAGAGTCCCTATTTGTGTCCTACTGATGGTGGAGGCACAGAATCAGCTGGGATGAGAGAAAGAACCTTCTCAGTGGCCACACCCAGACAATGGAAGACCTTGACACAAGTGAACTCCATGAGGTTCACTTGGCTTCTTCCTTCATGGTTTTCTGCTGACTGATAGAAAACCTTTCCGTTCCAGCAATCTTTTGGTTTGTTGGGCAGGCAGATTATATTTTATATTATATTATATGAATAATAATAAATAAATTTCACATGGGAGAGAAAAGGACTGGGAGGTTTGGAAATAGTAAATTTGCACCGGGCCTCTTAAATATCCTTTCAGAATAAAATCATGTCTTCGTGTACACAACCAGAGAGACATTTCACTTGAGAACAGTCTGCCAAAAATAAGTCATGTCCTCTCATTCAAAGGCAAATAAACAGATAGTCTGCTCCACCATGGGCAACCTGCCATAATAACAACTTCGATACCCCCCACTGCACTTTGACAACTGCAAGTGCTTCTCCATTGGCAAATTAGAATTTGGCATAGCCAAAAACACTGGGACCACTTTATAACATCCTTATATCAATAAGCAGAGAAAGCAGATTGCTAATAACAATAATACCTGAGAAAACACTGGCAATACTTTTTGTTCGGTAATTACATTGACGCTGTACCCCATCACTTCTCCTCTTGCTTCATTATCTCGTGGCTTTTCCCAAGATACATTGAGAGAATATGGTGAAAGAGGGAATACTGATGGAGGTGGCATGAATACAGGAGCTAAAACACAAATAAATGTGCTAATTTATCATAAAATAAATGAACAACATGTGTCAGGCAAGTTTTCCCACTATATTTGTAAAATACCATCTGTTAAACTTGATAAAATGGCTGTTTGCATCCAATTCCTAAATAAGCAGCTTGTAGACATTAATTTTCAGGTCTAAAAGGAATTTTCATATGGTTTTCAACACAACAGTTTTAAAGTAAATGTATCCCACCTATAGGCAAAGTATGGAATCTATTATTTTTATGGTGCACTAACCACCACTTAAAATCTGAAACACAATGTACGTTTCACATAATAGTGAAGGAGATGGATTTTTCAAAGCACAGCCTTCCTGTGACCTGGGAAAAACCTGATTAGAAGAAAGATTGTTGAACACTTAAATATCGTCAAAGTAAATTTAATTGCTGAGCATGTTTGAAATTAACATGTCTCTCTTGTATTAGAATAGCTGATATATCAGAGAAGTTTAATTATGTCATATGCGGCTTCTACAGGATATGTCTCCAGTTTAAAATCCTATATAGGAACTATAACATGACTGTATTCTCTTGGAAAACATGATTTACAAGTCTGTCCCCAGCAAATCTGCTAGATATTTTAAGGTTAACTGCTCAGTCCTCAAACTAATGAAGACAACATCCTTGGCTTCAAGCCATGTATTTGTATGTAAGTCCCATCTGAGAGAAATCAGTGGAGCTTATGTCCAACTGAAATGTATTTTGGATTGAGGTCCCCATATGGATGACATAAAAGAGACTGCAATAATGATCCTTCCTCAACAAGTTTTTTTTAAAGCAAATTTAATGGAAACTGTGGGATTTACCTCCAGGTGAAGGGACTGAGGGACTGAGGTGTTTTAATGCAGTTAAGTTATAGAACAAGTTATAAAACATTCTTATACAACATTAATTACAATTAATAATATGCTGCACCATCTTACTGTTCCTTGTATTGCTTTTTATTGTTATTGTAGTCATCATCATCATCATCATCATCATCATCATCATCATCTTCATTTCTATACCACCCAACAGCTGAAGCTCTCTGGGCGGTTCACAACAATCCATAAAATTATGAACCACAAATAGTAAAATACAATATAAAATTTCAAGTATACAAAATTCAAAACAATTAAAAAAGCTAAAACCAATTTCAATTAAAAATACTAGACATGTTAAAAAGCCAGCTGATATAAATACCCCATCAGATGCCATTAAATAGCATTAAATGCCTGGGAGTATAGGGCGGCCTTAACCTAGCGCCGACAAGATGACAACATTGGCACCAGGCAGGCCTCAGTGGGGAGATCCTTCCATAATCAGGGGGCTACCACTGAGAAGGTCCTCTCCCTTGTTGCCACCCTCCGAGCCTCCCTCGGAGGTGGCATTCTGAGGAAGGCCTCAGATATTGATCGTAGTGACTGGATAGATTCAGCTTGGGACAGGCATTCTGCCAGGTATTGCGTTCCCAAGCCATGTAAGGCTTTATAGGTTAAAATCAGCACCTTGAATTGGGCTCTGAAGTAGGCTTGTAAAATTGAGCCTCGCCGGGCAGAACGAGGCCGAAATTGGCCCTGCTCACGCCTGGCGAGGCATTACCTTTTTCTTTGGGGCGGCTCACCCTCTCCGCAGCGCCCGTTCCGTCCCGTCGTATCACTTCCGGGACCAGAAATGATGCGACGGAACCCTGCGCAGGCACGCTGGACCCCTGTGGCGCATTCTGCACCTGCGTAGGGTCCCGTTGCGTAATTTCCGGTCCCGGAAGTGACACGACGGGGCCAGAGAAGCCCGATCGAGCGGTGCGGAGAACCTCTCCGCGCCGCTCAGAAAATCGAGTCGGGTCGGCGCCCCCACGGAAGATTGGGTCGGGGGCGCAACCCGGCCTTGGATCCATGCCTACTCTGAAGCATACAGGCAGCCAAGGCAAGCAGGCCAGAATTGGTATTATATATTTGGACCTTCTGGTCTCAGTTATTAGTCTGGCTGCCGCATTTTGTACAAGTTGCATCTTCTGAACAGTATTCAAGGGCAGCCCCAAGTAGAGTGCATTGCAGTAATCTAACTTGGAGGTTACCAGTGCATAGATTACTGAAACCAGTTTATCCCTGTCCAGATAGCAGCGTAGCTTGACCACCAGCCAGAGCTGGCAGAAGGCACTCCATGCCACTGAGGCCACTTGAGCCTCAAGTAACAGAAATGCTCCAGGAGGACCCCTAAACTATGAACCTGTTCCTTTAAGGTGAGTACAACCCCATCCAGAACAGGTTGAGCAACGGTTTCATGTAGATATTGAATGGCACGGGGGGGGGGACTTACCTCTGGGGAACCCTATGCTGGAGAATCCATGGGGCCGAGCACCACCTTCTGGAGTCAGCTGTCCAAGTACGAGCAGAACCAGTGCAATGCAGTACCCCCCACTCCCAGCTCGGACAGTCGCCCCAGAAGGATACCATGGTCGATGATACTGAAAGCTGCTTAGAGATCCAGGATGTAGAGGTGTTCACGAACCTTCGGGGGGGGGCCATCTCGCCGCTGCCTCGTCTCTCCAAGGTGGCAGCCCCCCATCTTGATTTTTTTAGCAGCGCGGAGCATTTCTCTGTGCTGCTCGAGCCCGCTGCGCCGGCCGCGCTGGTCCTGGAAGTGATGCGATAGGACCCTGCGCAGGCGTGCTAAGCCAAAATACGCAGCACGGGGGCCCAGCGCGCCTGCGCTGGGTGCCATCGTGTCACTTCCAGCCAGCTGGAAGTGACGCGACAGGACCAGCGCGGGTGGCGAGCCGCGGAGAGGCAAGCCACAACAGGACCCAGTAAGGCACCGCCTCCGGCGGGTGTGAGCAGGGCCGATTTCAGCCCACTATGCCCACCTGGAGGCTGAGCGGTACATCCCTATCAGGAATATCAACAGGGTCACACTCCCCCTGCCTCTCTCCTGACATAGGTCATCATACAGGACGACCAAATCTGTTTCTGTGCCAAAAACTGGCCTGAACCTCAACTGAAATGGATGCAGATAATCAGCCACATCATCCAAGAGTGCCTGGACCTGGTTGGCCACTACCCGCTCAAGGACCTTGCCCAGGAAAGGAACATTTACCACTGACCTAAATTTGTTAAGATCTTCCAGGCCCAGAGAGGGAGTGGTCTCACCGCCACCTCTTTCAGATGACCTGGGACCACTTCCTTCCTCTCGCAAGGAGGCATAGATCACCACCCTGGCCCAGCCGGCTGTTCCCTCCCTGCTAGTTTTTATAAACCAAGAGGGGCAAGGATCCAATACGGAAGTGGTTGCACAAACCTGTCCAAGCACCTTGTCAATGTCCTCAAGCTGTAGCAACTGAAACTCATCCAAGAAAACTGGACCAGGGCGTGCTCTAATTAGGGATGTACCCACTCGCCTTGAGCGGGCGTAGTGGGCTGAAATCAGCCCCGCTCACGCCCACCCGAGACTCGCAGGCCTTACCAGGTCCCAGCCCCACTCGCATCTCTGCTCGAGCCGCCCGCGCCCGCCGCAACGGTCTCGTCGCATCACTTCCGGCTGGCCAGAAGTGACACAACAGGACCCTGCGCCGGCACGCCGAGACTCCGCACTTGTGTCTTTTCCGTAGAAACCAGGGCAACAGGACTAGGGCACAGGCGGCTCGAGTGGCATGGAGCGGTACGTCTACATCTCTACTCTGGATACCTCACATGAAAAAAATTACATTATTTTTAATAGTGCTTTAAAATGTAATTTTTAATATTTATACGTAAACTGCTTAGAGATTTCATTATATTAAGCAGTATATAAATATTGTTGTTGTTATTATTATTATTATTAGTAGTAGTAGTAGTAGTAAGTAGAAGATTTCCTATACAGAAATGCATGTATTAGCAGAAATAAAGAGGAAAATGCGTTATATTAGTAAAATTACATGCAAAAATATATATATTGGGCAAGATTGTGTACAAAAATGCACATAGGAAAAATGCACACAAAAATGCACACAAATTTTCATGCAACCTTTTTTTTAAAAGACTCAAAGTTTAGGATGAACCAAACTTAAGACAGGAAAAAATGAGAAAGTGAAAGAAACCAAAATTGACAAATTTGTCCATTCCTAGTATGAGCCAATGTATTGCTCCCACTGAAATTCAATATCCCCCACCCAGACACGGACAATCTTACTCGGTCACGAGTGATCGCCTGATGATGATGATGATTACAAAATAATCCATGATATGACAACATTGAAGATGAGTATTTTTACACCCCCACACAACTTTATCAGCTGCTGATTGCAGAGATTGGAAAATGTGCAAAGCAACAATTCCATATAAATTTATAATGTGTTTTCTAGGAGCACTCGTTACTGGTGAGAAGGGTAGGAGATGTAGGACTGGCTTTTCACAGCAGCAACACGTGCTCCATAACATGTAGTTCCAGCATTCATTTGCTGAATTTCAAGGCACATCAAAAGTCTCCCCCTAACATGTCACTGTGAAAATATATGATGTGAAAAATCAGGTAGAAATGAAATTACACACACACGCACAATAAAAAATAAAGAAATAGTGCTAGTATGGCCTTAAGGCTCTCTGCAAGACTACCCCAAATATAGTTTAGCTAAAGTGCAGTTGTACGCTTCCCATAAGGAATTACAAGTGAATTCTAATTAACTACACATTATTAAAAGAAGGGCAAAGAATCCTATATAGTTACATATAGTTACATATTTAAAGTGGAATCTAAAGTATCTTAAATACAAGGAACAGGAAAGCCTGTTTTGAAACACATTTTCTAAAAATAAATAAATAAGTAAAAAAAAATTAAATGGTTGTACAGAAAATAACAATCACCTGCCTCTGCTGTTCTCCATGATGTCCAACTTGAAAATGTGCTCCCAGCCATATTGACTGATAAAATACGAAACTCATACTCTGTGAATGGCTCCAAATCAATAATGCTGGTGCTAGTTAAAGGTGGTGTCAAAGCATTCTCGTTGGCGGATTCTGTCACTGGATGAGGACTGAACCATCCACTGGTTTGGAAAACACGGCTCTCCGGTGGAAGATGACTTCCATTAGATTGTAGAGTGCCTCTCATATACAGTTCATACCTAATAATTACACCTAGAAATAACCATGACTGGTTTAACAAAGGTACATGTTAATCTGAAAGTATCTAAAATTCTACTTCTGTTACTACTACCTACTACTGAAACCATGTCCACTGATGTCACTATATAAATACATTGATAATAATTTTAAATTGCACAATCCATTCTCCTAAATGTTTAGCTGTGCATGTACCAGGGGATCAACATAAAGCTCAACTGAACATAAAGCTCCCTTCTCCCCAGCTTGCCACCAACCACACACGCCTGAAGTGAAATGTACCTTCAATGAGTGTATGCTAATCTCCCAGATTTCCCCCTCTTTTCTATGGGGGTTCAGCCCATAAATTACTTGTACTCCAGAGAAGAAGTAAGTTGGGTGTGGATCCTTAGGGAGAGAGAGACAGCTAGATGCATACAAGGTGCCACACACAGGCATCCTTTGAAAGTAATGGTTGGCATGTGTGGCCAAGGCCAAGGCAGCTGGGAAGCAGACGGAGGAAAGAAGGCTCCATTGAGCCCTATGTGGATTCCCTCCCATATATGTGCTTATTCCCAGTGGGGATAGATTGTACCCAGTAATAATAATGTTAAGAATATAAGGGCCCAATACAATTCTCATAAAACATTTCAGTTGTATGGGGGAAAATATGCTTGTATCCTACTTAAACCAAAGATATAAAAAATCCTACCATTTGCTTTCTTTGGAGGGGCCCATTCAACAGCAAATTCTGTAGCGCTGATGCTATGTATGACTGGAGGCTGCTGCTCCTCAGGGGAGGCCTGTGCAGTAACTACTGCCATCTGCTGGCTCAGCAAACAGCCCCCACTAGTGCATGCTTGAACATAAAAAATGTATTTTGTAAATGGAGCCAAATTCCAAACAGTTGTAGAGGTTTCTAAGCCTTCATACTGGCCACAAGGTTGAAGATTCAGTGAAGAAGTGCATGTCAAGACATATTTCTCTACAGGACCAGAGTCGTTTGATAGGGCTGCCCAGCTGAATGAAACAGAATGTGGCCCAACAGGAAGAACTGGGCTTAAATGCATGTTTCCTACAGGTATCCCAGGCAGTGTCCTGTACATCAAGGCTGTACTTCTTGTAGATCCATGGACGTTGCTGGCCTCAAGGTGATATGAATAGAAGGTGTAGGGGAACAAAGAACTATCAGTGAAGACCTGGGTGCCTGCAACAGTACATAAATTCATGTGTTTATTTTATTATACACTTATTTATAGGCCGCCTTTTAGGATATATAGACCTTACAAGATGACTCTCAAAAATATAAATATAATATTAAACAAGATCACAGTATAACCAGACAGCAGCACAGTATAACCAGACAGCAGCATAAAAATAACTTTAAAACATAGGTCAATTAAAATAGATAGATTAAAAGGAAAACCTAATAAATAAAAATGCTACACCTTTAAGTGACTCCTTAATTTTTTAAAGCTGTATAGATAAAAGACCCCATTTAAGAAAAAGCAGCCCAAAATAAATGAGTTTTTAAAATGTGTTTGAATATTTGCAGAGTTGAGACCATATGCACTTACTTCAGTGGGGAGGGAGTCTATAACCTGGGAACTACCACTGGGGGAAAAGGTTGTGTCTCACTTGTCAAACCCTGAGAAGTTACATCTACAGTGCAATCCTACTCACATCTACTGGACTTACTCCTGGTGAGGTGTGCATAGGATTGCAGCCTTAAACTTATTCCCCCCCCCCCTAAAATCATTTCTTAAAAAATGCAACAACCTAAAATATCTGTATTAAAAAAGATGAATTACATGTTATACATTACACTAGATACTTGGTTAATTATTGTTGCTTTAAAACATCCTTTTGTTAAAAATGAGAAATATTTTACCATCAATTTCCTCTCATTCATTAGCATAAGCATTAGTGGAACTATGGAATATAAAATGTGCAGGTCCAGGCCTTTAAATTCCATGAGCATCAGACCCTTTGGAATCATATTTTCCCTTAATTTCTGGGTCATATCTCTTGCACTGTTTAGTTTTTTGTCAAAGCTGCAACCAGGCACTTTTTCTTTTGATTATTTCTCTTGCATTGTTAAAACTTTTAATAGGCTGCATCCTGTTAATGTCTTTATCCGTTGTGTGTTTAGTTGTTGTTTTGGGGGGTTACTTTAAATGAGTCAGATATAATATTTAGATGTTAATGATCAATAAAAATAATGAGGAGGAGAAATTAATAAAAAGAAGTTTCCTTTTACAAATATGAGATAAATATTACTTTCAATTAATATAAAGCTCCATTGCAAAAAAGCATAAGAAAAGTTCTGCTGGATCAGACCAACAGTTCATCTAGTCCAGCATCTCATTTCCCATAGGCCAACCAGATGCCTCAGGGAAGCACAGATGAAGGCATGAATCTATGGAACTAACTTTATCTTTCTTTTTAACTCTTCTAAGGAGAGAATGTTTTCTTAAAAGCCAACAGTATTTAATATGTCTTAATCATACAATATTGGCTGTAACAGTTTACTAAATACTGATAATCAAATTCAATGAGACATTACTAGGGACACGAGCATTTGATGCATCTAGCGCAGTATTTGTGCATTTAGCACAATGTTGTCTGTTCTTTCCCATCACCTACTCCCTGATCATATTAGCTGATGGTGTCCAGGACTGAAACTGGGACCTAGCACATCTAAAGCATGTGTTCTGCCATTGAGCTATTGTCCCTCCCAGCAGGGTGCTTAAGAAACCAATCTACTGCATATTCCTTGCTTCTAAAAGAACAACTCTAAAATTCATTTTACTGTAATGTTGCAGTGCCATCAGTCAAATAATCAGGCCAGGTTTTGAGACTACTGTTAATTTTCCTTGAAAAGTTCAATGCTTCTACATTTGTAATTTCAGACTCTCATTTAGTACTAAGACCTGTATGCACACAGTTGCACTTAGGTGGTGTCCCCTGAGTGTATTACAGATGCTACACATATACTGAGAATAAAGTCATAAACATAAGAATCTGGCAGCATTAACACATTTTTGTTAGTATTCAAATGCCAGACAGTAGATTATTTTCACATCATTAATTATCATGATTGTCAGAAAATGTCAGAATGGTAATATTTTTGTTTAAAGAACAGTTGTAGCTTTAGAAAATAATGATTTGTTGAAAAGGCCTGTATCAGGCTATGATTAGGCAACCAATAGTTAAATTTTAAGAGTAGCTGCTCATCTATGTTAATACAATCTCAAAATGGCATATCAGCACATTATTCTAGAAGGATTACTCCGTTCAGTTCCATGACCACTGTGATTTTTTAACCTTCTCAGCATATACATTTGAATTACTAAATATTTTTGTTAGGATATGAAAGCTGAAATCCAGAATTCATCCTGAACTAGCTGTATGGCTAGTAAGTTAGCATGCATAATTTACTGTGGAATGGCCTGTCGGAGGGGACTCGTCAACTAGATAGTCTCTTGGCTTTTAAAAAGGCCATAAAGACTGACCTCTTCCGACAGGTCTACCCAGTGGAATTTTAAGAGTTTTTAGGATACTTTTAAAGGTTTTAAAGAATATTTTAATAATGTTTACTATGTTTTTAACTAGTTGTGTATTTTGTGTTTGTGGTTGTTCCCCGCCTCGATCTGAGTGGAGAGGTGGGTAAGAAATAAATTAATAATAATAATAATAATAATAATAATAATAATTATTATTATTATTATTATTATTATTATTATTATTACTACTACTACTACTACTACTACTACAACAAAGAGTCTTACGGTATCTTAAAGACAAAAGTGCAACGGTCCTAGCCTGAAGCAACAATACTCTTTAGTATCCATATGAAAGCTGGGTGAGGTTATTGGAGGGTCTGACTCTGGAATGCTCTATTTCTCTTTGTCATCTGAGGCTGATGAGGCTCTGCAGATGCTGAACCATTGTCTGGATTTAGTAATGGGCTGAATGAGGGCTAATAAACTGAGACTAAATCCTGACAAGATGAAGGCACTGCTTATAGGTGGCTCTTGGAAATTGGTGCTTGATCAGTTCTGAATGGAGTTGCATTCTGGATGTGGTTGGTGGTCCTTGATCCAGCATTTCATTGGAGGCCAAGGTAGTCTTGGTGGCACAGAGTACCTTTTACCAGCTTCAGCTAGTTCAACTATGTCTGTTCCCAGGGATGGGGACTCGGACTCCAGGAATCGACTTGTGAGTCGGACTGAGTCCCCCCTCTGACTTGAGTCCCACTCGAGTCCCAATATTTTTAATGAGACTCGAGACTAGGCTCGAGACCAAGGACTCTTCAACATCCCTGGGCTGTGCCAGAAGGAGTGGAGAGAAGTGCGATCGCCGGCAAAGATTTTATTTTTTAAATCGTTTTCCTAAAATGCAACCTTTCAGACATTTTGGGTTTGGCTGCCTCTGCCTGCCTGTTTGGGGTTCCCAGCCTCCTCTGCCTGCCTGGTCTCTTCTTAACCAGTTCCACAGTTTGAATTGTCCAAGATAAAGGCCTCTGCCTGCCTGCTTTGGGGTTCCCTGCCTCCTCTGCCTGCCTGGTTATTTTGGGTTTGTCTGCCTGGTCTGTTCTTGTCAAAATCAGTGGCAGAGTTTTGAAATAAAAAGGCACACTTGTGCCTAGAATTTATTTAAGCCACACATGTGAAGTAGCCTTATTTTGTTGGGAAAACCCCCCATTGATTTTAATAGGGACTCGTGGAGTCAGCTTTGGGAGTGACTCGTGAGTCACCATTTTGGACCAAGGACTCGGACTCGAGACTCGGGTCCAAAGACTCGTGACTCGACTTGTGACTCGAGACCAAGGACTCTTCAACATCTCTGTCTGTTCCTGAAGAGGGAGAGGTTGGCAACAGTGATACATGCTCTGGTAACCTCCTTGTTGGTCTACTGTAATGTGAAATATGTGGGAGTAGCCTTGAAGAGGACTTGGAAGCTTCAATTCAGGATTTGGCAGCTAGAATTCTGATGGGTTTAGCTAGGTGGAGCTCTATTACACAAAGTCTTAAAAAATTACATTGACTGCCTATTTTCTTCCAAGCCCAATTCAAAGTGCTGGTACTTACTTTGAACAGCTTGGGACCCAAATACTTCAAGGCGTGCCTCCATACATCCTGGCCATGCATTAAGATCTTCAGATAAGGCCATTCTCCAAGTACTGTCAGTTGGTGAGGTATGTTATGGATGTACAAAGGAAAGGGCCTTTTCTGTGGTGGTGTCCTGATTTTGGAACATCCTACACAAGGAAGTTTGACTGGTGTTGACATTAGAATATTTTCGGTGCCAGGGTCAAGATATATTTATTTGCCCAGGCATTTTAATTTGCTTTTATTGCTTCTGTTCTGCATTTTAGTCTTAATGTTATTGATGGTTGATGTGTTGCTGCATTTGTATTATATTATATTGTATTTTTATTGTACATTTATCATATCACACGAACCCAGTGAGGGTGACTTATGTGAGAGTCAAACAACCCTCGCATAACCCATGGGCTGTTTTAGGTGATCAGTGTGCTGTGGCAATTGTGCAAATCGGCCGAGTGGTAGAGTCAATGTTGCTGGGCCTTCAGCCCTTGCTCAGTTGAAAATATGGCCTTGGTTAAAACTTACTGGCTGACCAGGAAACAACAAGATCACTTGACACTAGGGCTGAACTGGCAGACAGGCCTGCAAGTAGCTTTTCAATATTAATAGGCCTTAACAGGTTGTTCATTCAGGCAATTAACTGTTCACTCTCCCCTTAAGTCCACTATAGCCTCCTCCTTGGCTTAGACTAGGAGAAACCTTGTTGCCTATCTTGTCAGGGAGCAAGATAACCCTGTTTGATAAACCTGCTAAGGTGCCAAACCTGTGTGGAACCTGAATCGGTAATCAAGATACAACAGACAACACAGGTTATGTGACAAGGCCTAAAGCACTGACTATATAAAAGCTTCTAAGCCTTGCAGACTCTCTCAGCAACAAAGGGGCTTGTTCAACTTGCCACAGACTCACTTTTGCCTTTGTCTTGTTTCCTGGACTTCATGTCCACTATCTTGGTATGAATCTGACAGTTTCCCTGACAATGTTCCTCCAAGACCTATCCTTTATGAAGCTGCCTTGGACAGAGTAAAGAAAGCCCCTTCTCCAGCTAACAGGTTTACCCACAAAACAATAATGCTATGAGAATATATAACTGAAATAAGCAGACAAGAAATTTCTTCACACATCATAATATATTATTATGTTTAAAACAACAACAAAAACAGCAGCAAATAGGTTGTGGTAGAAGATGAAATTGTGGTAGAAGACATAGAAATTGGTATGTGAAAAATGGGACCCAAGACATGGAAGAACATCTGTCAGGGATGCTTTAACTTCGATTCCTGCATTGAGCAGGGGGTTGGACTCAATGGCCTTATAGGTCCCTTCCAACTCTACTATTCTATGATTATGTGAATAATAGACACACACTATTCCAGTTGAGAATAGCAACTGATAAAAATGATGAAGAACAGAAATACCCTCACAGTAAAAAATACACACACAGTATTTATGAGCACTCACTATAAGGGTAGTTGTCCTCTGTAGTATATATTTGACTCTCATTTCTGTAGAGTTTGTAGGCAAGCCAGTTTGAATTTGGAGAATCAGGTGGGTTCCAAGCAAGTCTGATAGCAGAAGAATTTAGAACTTGTCCTTCTGGCGGAGGTTGCTGGGAAGGAGCTGGATTACAATAAAGACATACTCATGCAATCAGGCAGCTTGGTAAACAGAAGTGCATTTTTAAAGAAAAGGTTTCTTCTGATAGAGAAGAATGTTATCTAGCAGCAGATATGTCATCCAATAGACTGGAAAAAATATCCTATAACTCCCAGCATTCCCCAACCAGCCTGGATGGCTAGGGAATGCTGGGAGTTGTAGGACTTTTTCAGTACAGTATTTATTTGTTGTTTCAACCATCATGGTCATATCAACCAAAAATACACATACACCAGCTTTATAAAATACACAAATACACAAGCTCTATAAAAGGAGATTGAGATTAAAAACTGAAGTCACTATTTAAAAGATTTAAAATAGGAGTCTCTATCAGACTGAACCCCCAAACATCCTGACTTTTTTCAGTCTAAACGTGCATAGGATTGCACCCTAAGTCTAGTTGCAAAAACAAATTTGAATACTAAAGCAGCCAGTCAGTGCATATGAGAAATTGCAAGTGTGAAACATCTAAGCCCTGTTTACATGTTACTCACATATAGAGCTCTCACAGTTTGAAGCAGGACTGGAGCTGCATTCCTAGAACCACCCTGGCACTGCATCCTCACACTAGCACTGTCCTCTGCATGTTGAGCACAGTTGCCTGCAAAGTTGCCTACATGTGAGCCCCTGGGACAACCAGATGCACAGGTGTTCCAATCATGTGAAGCCCTACACTTGAGCATCTGCTCAGGTACAGGGGTTCCTTTGCAGACAACTATGCTCAATGCCTGGACATCACCCGGGTGGGTTTAGTACAAGGACACGACGAAAAGTACAGTCCCACTCCTCCTTCATCACAGGATAGTCCTACATTTGAACAATAAGTGAATAAGGCTCTAAAATAACAACATTTTGCCTAAAGATCCCCTGGCAGTTTCTTTTGGCTGAAATCTGCACAATGTACACATGCAGAGTAATGTGCAGAGCTCCACTTCATAGCTATCCCCCTTTCCACCACAGGAAGTTGTGCAGCATTGTGGCCAGCCCTTAGATTAGATTAGATTGTTTATTTACGGTCATAGACCAAAACCACTTTGTACAAAATTGTACATAATCATACTGAATCTACATTAAAACATGCAAAGGTTCATTATTATACAAATAGTAAAACTTTAAAATTCACCATAAATGTTAGAAAAATAAATAAATTTAAAACTAGATGGTATAATAAATCTTTACTTCAGCTCATATTTGGTGCGGATGTTAACCACGTAAGCACAAAACTTGGCTACCTGTCTTGTAATGTTTGAATTATCATCCGCTAGCAATTTTCTTAAACAGAACTTATCAGGGAGATATGATAAAGTCACTAAAAAGGGGGAAATAAATTTAGCCCTCATTTCAGTGTAAAAAGGACAACATAAAAATATATGACCCGTGGATTCAACTTCTCCATGGCCAGCCCTTCTTTCCAAGGCAGATCTTTCCATGGGCAGATCTTTCCATGGGCAGTATTCAATGCTGCCCATCCACCAGTGGAGCCCACTGTCGCTTACTTTCCATGAGAAGCCAATTCCCTTCTGCACATGGCGCCCACCACTTGCAGAATGGAGATCGAGTGCTTCTGGGAGCAAGCCCCAAAATGAGCAGAAAAGCTTGTTTCTGGAACGGGGTGGGTCAGTGGAGCAGATGCAAGCTCCACTGGCTGCTCCATTCCAAAAATGAGTATTTTCGCTTGTTTGGGGTTGCCCCCCCCCCCCCAAGCATTAAATATCTGCTCCTCAAGTGGTGGGAGCCACTTGCGGAAGGAAATCGGTGGGGTTAGCCACTCGCAGGCAGTTTCCATTAGATACTGTTCCATGTCTCTCCTACAGGTATACAAGCTTGTTCTTCCCTTAGTAGAGTTTTGAGCAGAGATCTGAGGATGTACAAACTTGTTGAAACTTGGGAGAGCTAACACAGCTCCAATACAGGTGAGCAGCTTACAAAGCGGTTTGGTTTTCTAACATGACTGTTCGTCCATATTAATGAAAATGTCTGGTTATTTTTCCTGCAACACATTATAATGTGTGATAAACACTGGGGGCCTTATCAAGCAGTACGTTTTCTCCAAAGATATTTAGCAGTTTCATGGGTTTGATATTTTAAGTTTATGATTCCTACTGCAAGAATTTTATGACTCCAGGGTTCCTTAAACAGAAATAGAACTCTTCACTTCATTTGCAGACTAAGGAAACTGCCTATCTATGCTGGAATATAATAAGCAATAAGAACACAGAAAAGTCTGAAGAGAGATGATGCCTTGTTCCTGGTCATAGTAATGTATTATTTAAATAATAAATGTACCCCATAATGGTCAGATTATTACTGTATGTTTTAGGATTTTGTTTTGAAGAGAAAAAGTGTAGTCAGATCTCTGAAGTTATTGTTCTGTGTGTGTTGTATGATGATGGGATTGGGTAGTGTATGTGTACATATATTGATCTTGATTTTAAGGTGTTGAAATTACACACATTAGATCCCTTCACAGCCTTAAAAGCAACACAGCACAGAACTTCGCAGGCTTAAAAGCAATGCAGTCTTCCTTTTAAAAAGCTAACTGTTTTTCCCTAAGAGAAATGGAACAGCTGCAAAGAGAGGGAAGAAATGTTTTATTGACCCCTTTGAAACTACAGAATAATCACAATGAATATTTTTTAAGACTGTGTGAGAATATATTAACCCTTCTACTTCCCTAAACAAATAATCTGGAAGCTGTGCGAAAACACTGCAGCAATGCATGGAGGGATAATCTTCCCTCCAAAGCAACAGAATAAGTCAGAAACTAGGGTGGAGCAACAGCAACTTCAGAATATTACAAAAGCCAGCCACGGTTGTGTGAGTTGCTGCACTTTAGCACACAATTTAGAAATCGAAAAACTTCCCCATATTCCCCACGGCCACGGGGTAAGTTGGCTGTCTGCATTCACCTACAGAAAAGCCTGCCTTGGTATTTTAGAGCTGTGCACAAATGGCCTGTCAAAACTCTCCATCCTATTTTGTGGGCAGAGAAATTGGGGGACCAATGTTTTGGCTAAACATTAGGAAAGAAATGCTTTCTGAGAAATTTTGGCTTCACTCTATAATGGCCTGTCTGAGATGGTCTTATAGAAGACCGAGAAGAACTTTGAAACTAACAATTAGTCCCTGAGTTTTGCTTTTTTCCTCCTCCCTCCCAATCTCTTTTCCCTTTTTGTCATGCCTTTTAGATTATAAGCCTAAGGGCAGGGACTGTCTTAATTTATAAATTGAAAAACTTCCCCACATATTTATTTATTTATTATATTTTTGAATTGCCCATCTGGGCAGTCATCCGGCCACTCTGAGCGATGTACAGTCCAATAAAATACAAGAACAAAACAGAGTGTAATACACAATTAAAAACAGTACAAAATTTAAAAATCCTAACCCACCCCATATTCCCTCCTGAAAAACTACGTTTTTAATGCTAATCAAGGAAGGGGCATGGCGGAGGTCACTGGGGAGAGAGTTCCATAAATTGGGGGCTGGCACAGAAAAGGCCCTCTTCCTAGTCCCCAGCAGCCTGGTTTCTCTGGCTGATGGGACAGGGAGAAGGCCATCCGTGGCAGATCTTGTTTGTAGGCTGCTCTGGAAGCCTTTTTCAGTTGAAGAATGGGGTAAAAGATGATCATGATGATGATGATGATGATGATGATGATGATGATGATGATGATGATGTTCAGCAGCCCAGAAGATGAGTGCATGGGCCTGCGCTGCATCCATGCTTTTAAGAAAACTACTGAAAATGCATTCCATCTTTCAAATGTGGCTTAAGTTGCAGTTTGAAATCTAATAGTATGCTGCTTTTCAGAAGTTGCACTTCCACCTGATTCATTTTGATGTCTGCATAATTTAATCTAACAACAGTACAAGGATATGATGTGTAAGATGTATACGGATGGAGAAATCAGAATTATTATATCATATCTTTATCAAAGAGAAGGCCTACATTTTTTTACATGTCTAATGCAGATAACAATTAATGATCTTGCTGCCATCATACCAGATTCTAATCTCAGACAAATTTTACATCAGTGCTGACATTTTCAGCTTTGAAAGAGCAGGTGCAAAGTGTGTGTGTGTGTATAATTAGAGGGAGCAAAACCAGCAACAATGTCCAGGTAGACTAGATAGCAGCTGCAGTCAAATGTGGGCACACAAGAACTTCATGCACATCAAGATCTGCCAGGCTGTTACATATCTCAACAATTTCTGCTGCACCTATGATACTGCTTTTTACAAGTTCAGAAATCACAGCTACCACATGCAATTTGTGAGTATATGGGTATCTGTCTGTTAAATACTGCAAAGAGGGAAAACTCTAGGCTAAGGTACATGAGATGATGTAGAGACATTCACAGGGTAGCATGACTAACTCTTGTCCACTAGAAAGAAGGTTTATTACTTTCAAAAATCGGCCTAAGGATAGAGCTTGGTCATTGGTAGAAATTATACTAGCAAAATCTAGTTTATATAGATAATATATTGAGATAATATATTGAGGACTATTAAAAAGGAGAGGGTTGTGTTAGAAGAAAAGGATTATTGTGATCCTAGTAGTGAAAGTTGCTTGCAACTGCAGATGTTCAAATTTGGTGAGCATTAGAACTACAGTGCATTTTTGTTCTGTTTTACTTTCTGTACATCGCCCAGGGTGGCTGGTTTGCCGGCCAGATGGGCGATAGATAAATGCAAATAATAATTAATAAATAAATAAATACAGAGTTAATGAAACTACGTAAATGTCAAAGGCGGTCCTTCTCTCGCTCCTTCCAGGCATACACATACAATGGCTTCTTAACTAAAGCTTTATTATGTTAATGCCAGCCAGTCAGACTGACTTAAAAGTAGAAATGAAATATATTGCAGAAGTCAGTAACAGAAGGCACAAGCATACTTAGAATACTAGCTATTAAAGAAGTGTGACCTATAGGTAAGAAGTCGATTCCAAACTGAATTTCCCTCCTCTCTTCCAGACCCAAATTACCCACACTCCATCTCTAAGTGGATCCTCTTGCTTAAGGGCCAATCACTTGCAATGTCTGACACTTTTCAGCTGGTACACCTGTCACACCCCACCCCGCATAGGGCCTCAAACTTGCCCTCCGTATTGGGATCTGCGGGTGCACTTACATAAGGCTGGGGGTTTCTTTTCCACTAACCCTTACCCTTTCATCTCTCACACTGACTTTGGGATGTCTAATCCCTAGCTTATACCTCTTTGACCAGTACACTAACTAAACACAGCTTCCCACACAGGCTGTTTCAAACAACAAAGAAAAGTTTATTTTAAAATACAAGTTCTGGAAATAAGTTTCATGTGTAAGTTTCAGTTAATCTTAAGTAATATGTACTATCTTATCCTAGTACCAATCCTCCTTCAACAACTGTTCCCAATATCAATCCCTGCACTCACTAGCCAAACTCTTAACAATCCTAATATAATTGCTCAGTTCTCTGCAGTCAGCTTCACAGACTCCCAAACGGCACTTCACATTCCACACACTCTTCTCACTCCTGCACTCTCTTTACAAATCCCCACAAAAAACTCTAAACACTCAAACCTGCCTAAATGGCACCACCCACTGTTTATACAACAGAGGCTCTACCCCCTTCTCTCTCTCTCAGACAATCATGCCACATATGCAAATACACCATTCTTCCTGCCCATCCTTTCTCACTCACCCAGATACAGAAGGAATACATACTTATACTTAATACACAAACACATTATACTTACCACATATACACTTATTTTAAACCTAAACAACATAACATCACAATGCACTCTTTAGCTGACTACTGCACCCTGGGATTAGTGATGCCTGATCCACCCTCCTCCTCATTAGCATGCTCAGTTTGCCTTCCCACCAAGTTGGGAAGGAAATTAATCTGGCGTTAATTCACACCCAAACACTTATCTCTGAGTCCCCTGGCCTTGGCATCTCAGCTGCAGATTCCAACCCCTTCTCTGATCAGAATCAGTTCCCAGAACCCTTGAAGGCACTTTTGCAGGAGCAATGGGCCCAATCCCTACACTAAACCTTTCAAACAGTTATGGGCTGCACTCTGTATCTTGCTCAGCAAATGAAACTGTTGTCTAGAGGGGCCAAGAATGCTCACAACTGAGAAGGAAAACATTTAGGGTGCAATCCTACTGGATTGCCAGCCACTAGATGAAAGTGTCTGATCTTGGAGGCTTCCAAGAATCCTATGCCCTGCCAGGCTGCTGCCATTAGGGCAAGAGGAGCAATGGGGATGACTTTTGTTTTTCCGTCGTCCTTTGTAATATTTTCCTCTAGACGGGCCTCTGAGCCTGTTGGGGCAGGCCCTGCGCTTGAGAGGATCCAGAGGATCCCAGCTTCTCCTCTCTCCTCCCTGCCCTGCCCACCAGAACACCCCCTTTTCTCCCTCCCTGAAATCTTCCCATGGTGGCTGCCGGCAAGGAGGCAGGGGAGGGATCAGAATGTAGAGTCCCCCTCCCAAAGTTGCAGGAGAGTCTACAGCTTCACAAAGGAGACTCTGACATATCCTATGGTCCCTGAGATGCTCTCCCAGGGACAATAGGGTTGCTCTGTTAAAGTTGTATTTTTCTTTATATTATGAATATAAGATAAATATATTATATATAATTATAATATATATTATATTATTTAGAAGCATTAAATTTGAGTACTAAATTTTAAGCACAGTTACATAAGTTACAGTGCAATCACATGATATGTCTACTTAGAGGTACTCCACTGATTTCAGTGGAATTTATTCCCAGGTAAGTGTATATAAGATTACAGCCTAAGGATATAATGTACCAAGAAATTATTCTATACAATTCCTTCTGAAACGAATGAGAGCCATATCCATTTCAAATAAGTTTTTTGACACTGAACATCCTGGTAGACTCAGAGGCTTCCAAGATTCCTATGCCCTGCTGGGCTGAAGCCGGCAGGGCAGGAGGAACGGTAGAGGCAATCTTTGCCTCTCTGTCCTCCAGTCTCCTATGTTTCCACTAAATGGGCTTTTCTAACGATGGCACTTCGAAGAGGGAGGGGAGAGACTGGAAGAGGCTATGGATAAAATGTATCCTGGCATCCCTGGTCTCCTCTCTTTGCCCACCAGAATTCCCCTTTCCCCCCTTCTTCAAGGTTGATTTTCCGATCTCAGAGAGGCAGCCGGCATGGTTCTCCACATCGGCTGTGAGGGGTCCAGGTTGGATCTCTTACTCCCCCTTCTGAGATTGCAGCGCTGTCTCTGACCTTGGAAGGGGTTTTCAGAGCCATATTACAGTCCCTGGGACACTCGCCCAGGGACCATAGGGTTGCTCTCTTAGTACATTTTTAAAAACCCACCATTTTGCTTAACCCCAGTACCCAAGTGCCAGTACAAATATAAAAGGTCTTACACTACTTTTAAAATATACTCAGGCTAGGCTTTGATGAGCCTACTGTGAAAAATGTTATAATAAATATTGCCAGCAAATCTGCCTCTGTATACTTCTAGAGATTTGAATTTAGTGGACAAATGATACTGTGAACAGGGCACTCTTAGTAAAGCTTAAAGATTTCACTAAGGTCAGGGGAGTATCTCTTAAGGCAAGTTATTCCCCAGCACCATGAATTATGTCTGGAAACTTTGGAACACTGGTATGATTTCTTTCCTTTTACTGATACAAAAATCCATGGTCTCTTAAATACAAAGCATCATGCAATGCCTCTAAGTACCATACATAATATATCTCCTAATATATAAATAAAGGGAGGAAATTAAGAAATTGGATTGAGTAATATTTATTTTGAGCATTACAGTTATACTGTTTAATGATCACTAAACCAGTAAGAACCATTAATTTGAAAGATATGCTCTTAAGACCAACAACCACTTACTTTTACTGCAGCCAAATAGGTTGTAGACATCCAAATTACTAGCACTGGGAACACAGTTGTCGCATTTTGAGCCAGTTGCAAATTGTTTACACACACATTGTCCAGTAATGGGATGACAAGTCCCATTAATCGCTCCTGCAGGATGACAATTACAACGCTGACATCTATAAACAAAAACAAATCAAGAAAGTAATGAAAGCATATTAACACTTCAGTTAGAAACTGTAGAGCTTAATTTGGTGGCTTCTTTTGACTCACATAATTAAGTATCACTACTGAAGAACCAAACACCCTAGGCTGTAGTAGAAAACATAAATACAGTTATCTCTTTAAATAAAAAAAAAGGTGTTATTAACAATTTTACAATACGGTGTTTCTTCCACTTATGATCTAGAGCAATTATATAATTGGTCTGCCTGGGAAACTTTGGCTGAGCACATGCTTATACATGCAAAACTTCCCAGGAATCTTAGGGATGAACGAATCTTCCAGTCTCACTTTCTCTCACCAACAATTTTAAAAAATATATATATCTCAGGTTTGAATACGAAGGAATTTGTGAATTCTGGTAAATTCTCATCAAAGATGAACTGAAATGACATTCTCACCCATCTGAACCAACCAAATTCAATAGATTAAGGCAACAAGCAGCCCATAGGTCACATGTACCCCCCCTCCCGATGGCCTTTTAAGCTGCCCTCCCCTGCCCCACCACTACCTCACTGCTGCATTTGTCACCAAAACCTGTGGCACAGCGGCAGCAGAAAGGACAAATAGCCTCCATTTAAAAGGCAAATGCTGAAGTTTGCTGCTGAAATTCAGCAGCGTGGCGGTGGCAAAAAGGGACTATTTTAAAGCAAATAGCCCCCTTTTCCCTGCTGCTGTTCCACCAAATTTCAGTGGCATGACAGCAGGGACAGGGGTACAACCCCCAGTGGGGTCTGAAGGGCAGTGTGGTTCCCCAACAGCTATTCCCTGTCTGCCATGAGGAGCCTATCGGAAAAGAAGTGGCAATCCTAATTTAGCACTAACATGGTTGAATAAACAGGGACTCAAACCCAGATTTTTAAGAGCTAATTATGCTTGCTCAGCTTGTCTGAGCGTGGAAAGCTAAGCAGGGTCAGGCCTGGTTATTACTTGGATGGGAGACCCCCTCCTCTAGTTTCCTGCATTGAGCAAGGGGTTGGACTCGACGGCCTTGTAGGCTCCTTTCAACTCTATGATCTATGAAATCTATGAAAGCCCTCTGCCTGGATGGATGAATCTGTCAGTCTGGGTCCTCCCACATGCATTTTTTTTAAAAAAACCTCAAGTTCTAAATATAAAGTTCTGAACATATATCCTGAATTTACAGAAATTCATAAATTTTGGTATGTTCTTATCTATAAAAACAAAACAAAACCCCAAACCAAACAAATTTCTCACCTGTCCTTATCTCAGATTCAGTTCCTGGCATCTCCAGGTAGGGCTGTGAAAGACTCCTACCTGAAACCCTGGAGAGCCACTGCCAGTCAGTGTAGACAGTACTGAACTGTCAGACTTGACTTTGGCATAAGACAGATTCCTATGTTCCTATAGTTATTCAACAGCCCCACACTTTCAGTGTACAGCCTCATCCCGCTTCCCAGGGATGCCCAGCTACGGAGCACTCTAGCAGCAGTGACTCAGTATTATGTTCTCTCTCTCCACCATCTTGGGCCTCTGCTAGCCGCATTACACGATATTCCCATCTTATTAACTGTGGCACACTGTGATCTCAATTGTATGGGTTGATCTATAAGGGCAGCATGCATGAGCGACCATGGATGGCCCAGAATTGAATTGAAGCAAGGAACTAAGAGTGGACAGCCTTTTCACATGAAATTTTTTAAAAGTAGCAAACTGTGACCTTTTTTATTAATGTGCATTTTTAGAGAGTGTGAATACAGCTGTTCCTAAAAAACAAAAACAAAAAAATCAATACAGAGACCACAATCTCGAAACCAAACAAATAGTCAAGTTATTACCACACAAAGTGAACTTGTATTAAGTGGATATAATTAACCATTTTACCAGCTCATTCTACCGTGTATCTATGTGGCAAAATCCTCTGTATTGCTTGGCAAGATGATATAGATTGCCAGTCTCACCTCAGTGTGGTTTTTCATTTGTATGAGCCCCAAAAACAAGTGGGTTGAGCACTGCACCCAGTGTGTACACATCATAATTTTTTCATTTAAAAAATGACAGCCCCCCATATAGAATCAATTCATTTCAGCCATGATTTCTCTATTATGTTCTTATGAATAGCACAATGTGTTGATTTCCCTGCTTCTAATCCTGAAGGAAAAAAAGATCCTGATCAACTGATACACTAGGATTAAAAAAAAACAACCACCCCTTGAGATGCTGTTAGTGGGTGGTTCTTCTGACCAGATAGACAGTGTTCAGCCCTTCTGGATGGGGTTGCACTCCCCCTTAGTAGCTTGGGGTGGATGTGCGAGGAAGGATTTCGTTTGGGAGGTAGAAATCTGGCAGACTAGCTGGGCTCAACCCCCCGAACTCCGTCCTGCTGAGGTCCTCTGGGGGAGGGGGCAGGAAAGCCTTCACTGCTTTCTGATCCTATGTACATTTATACTGAATTACTCTCCACTGAGTTCAGTCAGCCTATTTCTTCATAAGTTCCTGTGTGCTCCATCTGAGCCCTGGGTCCTTCTTCCCCATCCCACTCTTCATTAGCCACTGTAAGCAGCAAGGTATCCGGCTGGTGCCAAGGCAAAAGGGACACTGCTTAGAGGTTCTGCTGGCAGTTGTGGACCTGGCAACAGCATTTTTACTTTTGGGCACTTCGGATCTTCCATTTTCGGAACAGACACATGTTGCAATACTTGATAGGACTTTGCTTCTCATTTTTTTTAAAAAGGGGACTTTTAACACCTAATAACTTTGGGCTGTATCCAGTGGTGGCTTTGCCTTAGCGGCCTTGCCCACCACTAGAATGCAGCCCCTGAGAGCTTCTTCAAAATTGAATTTGGCACTGAGGCTGAAAGAGGTACCCCACCCCTGCACTAGAAGAACCAGGGGGCAGGCAGGTAAGTTGGGCCAGGATCCCTATTTGTACCCTAGAAGCAGATCAGACGAACAAGGTCACCTCTCAGGTCTGCTCTAAGGTCCCATCTCCAAAAGCCACTCAACATAGCCAGTTGGCTCCTGGGTTACAGTGTGGCCGGGTGGTGAACCCAGTCAGTGAGCCATTCGCTATGTTTCTTGCTCCCTCCCCAACTGCCACATACACACATTGGGAACAAAGACAGGGCCCCAGTAAGTGGGAAGCACTGATTTGTCTTGCTTTTTCAAAGATTTAGATTGTTCAGGCATGTGTATGTATGTGTGTTGTGTGTGGGGAGAGAGAGAGAGAGAGAGAGAGAGAGAGAGAGAGAGAGAGAGAGAGGAATGACTGGTTGTGTAGCATGACGAACAGACTTGGAAATAATCTTGTGCAACCTACAGTATCTTTTCTATTTGTTCTGATACAAGTTGTCATTTGATGGCATTGATGTTTGAATTCCCATATGGAAACTTTCATCTCCCTTCTTTTCAGTCAGTCTGCCCAATTGGATGGCAACATGGAGTTTTATTCAACAAAGCCCCCATCTCACCTTGATCCTCAGGTATTGTGTCCTATCTTTTTTTAAAATGTACTTCTTTAAACCTGTATATCAATAACGGTGGTGAAAGACAATAGCTTCTATCCTAAGATAAGTCAACTTAAGCATGTTCCTAGAAGGAAAGCATCCCTTCCCCATGCAACTCCCTGAACGCTCTGAAATGCCTCTCTGTCTGAAGCAGCCTTCCCCAAACTGGTGCCCTCCAAATTTTTGGGACTACATCTCCCAGGATTGCTGCATTAGCCATGCTGGTTGGGGCTGCTGTTAGTTGACATCCAAAATATCTGGAGGGCACCAGACTGGGGAAGGTTGCTCTGGAGGGTCAGAGCCCCCTGCTAAACTATGTGGGGTATGGCATGGAGGATCACCCAATTTGGAGGGATTCTTTCTTCCTTTCCTCAGCAAGCCCCCTTACCCCATCTGACATCCTAGTGGGTCCCCAAACATTCAGAGAGACTTTTCAGGGGGTGGAGGTGGCTACAGGGGGAGGAGGAGATGGGAAACCGTTTTCCTGTGAACTTCCTTAAGTTAATTTATTTTAGGATCCAGGCCAATCCCCCCCCCCCAAGTGTTCATATAAAATGTGATATGAAAGAAGCATCATCGCTCATGATGAGCACATTCATTCCACTATCATTTCTAATCAAGCAAGTTTTTATGGTGTTTCAAAACCTGCTTGACCAGAGATGTTCATGTGATACAAGAAATTACACTGTGAGTAATGATGTCTGTATCATACCATGCTCAACTGTTCTAAAAAAAATCTGCTTCCAGCCTAACAGTTCAACTGTAATTTTAGAGGGTATACCCCCACCCCGCACCCCAGTCTCTGTTTATTTGTAAAAAATAAATAAAAAATCTGTTAAATAGTCATTAAATATGTAAAATTTCTTAAAATGAATTTACAAAAAACAATTCAGAAACCTCTAACAACTGCAATTCTTTTTTTAAAAAGAGTTTCTTTAGTAACTCTTACTGTGTGATCTCCTGAGTTCAACACCCTTTAAAAGACTGATAAAAGCTAAGGCTGCAAAATAAGCTGCAAATTTGTTTTATGGAATAATATCCCTTTGGGAATAAATAAAAAACATTCTCTCTAAGAAACTACGATACTGTCATTTTTTTCCTCTCTTCTATAATCAAGAGCAAAAGCAATTTTTTTCCAAAACTGTATTAAGTTCTTTCATCTATAGAGAGTGCATCCAAATCCCTCTTCAAACAGAGGTTCTGTTTAGACTATTTAAATGTCATAACTGCACAAAATGTTTTCGTTTCTGAAAAGTATGTAGAAATTGAGAGTGCTATTTGCTGTGTGCCCAGCAGTACAATATTTAGTACCTTATAACATTACCTATTACTACCTGCTAGTACTTATTCTTTGTGGTAGAGTTTAATGTGTCTCAGACAGTAAACATAGAGAATTAGAAAAGGCTTCTCCCAGTGTTATTGTATTTTATTTAGCCTCATTAATATGAGTCCCCCTGAGAGTTTCAATTTCTGTTATTTATGCAAAACAGTAATTTTACACCAGATAAATAATAATAACACTTGATCCACCATGTAATGTTAATCCTTATAACAACCCTATAAGATAGATCAGTTATGATCCCCCTTTCATAGATGGTTCCTGAGAGTGAGAGCTCACAGGTTAATATGTTACATTAACAGAGTTTTTAAGTAACATGCTTCAAACTGGCCATATCTCTTTCAAAGTAGCTGTGGAGGACTGGGATTGTAGCACGGGTGAGGATGTCAGTCCTGCCAAAAATTGCCCTGAGTGCTGCTATTTACCCCCAAAAGTTGTCTCTCCCCCCCTGTAAATAGCTCCAGGGCATGATTGTCACCGGGTTAACCACCTTCCTCTTCTCTGCAGTCCTAGATTGGCAAACCTGGCAGCAACATTTTGCGAGTGTATGGGTGAGATAAAGAAGAGTCAGACACAGAGTACATGGTTTCAAATCAGGGCCACATTTATTGAATTGAAGATCTGTGAAGGACGAAGGGCGGTACTAACCTAGCCCGGCCATTGGCCGGGAAAAAACCAACATTTTGGCGAATACATCTTAACCGCACCAGGGGCGGGTTGCCCCGCCCCCGGCCAGTTGCCCTCCATGTGGAGCTGGAGGGCTTTACCATCGTCACCTTACTTTGACGCCTCCAGGCACCCAATGTAGGCGAGAAAGGCAAAACCCCAAAGACGTCCCAATCTCCCTCCTGCCAAGCCTCAAGGCATTAGCGAGGGCAGCCTTGGGTAAACGTCAGTCACCTTGAAAGGTGCCACTGGATGATCACCATAACCCTAAGCCATACTGCTTAATCCCGCACTAAGCGATAACTTGTCTCTCTCTGTGGCGGGAAGTGTATGATTTTTATTGTGCTTTATCAATGTTTTATCTCCCTTTGTTTTATTATAGATGGATTGTATGAATGTATTCTGTTTTACCAGAATTGTACCCTGCTTTAGGATTATTTTCATAATGAAAAGCAAGGTACATTGTTAAATATTTTTTAAAAAACAAGGAAAGCTGCTGCCACTGTCGCTTTCCCAGTAAACTCCAGACCACCCAAAATTACTAGATTACTAGTTACCAGTAGATTGTTTTCTACTCCCCTAAAAATTGTTAGTCCCAAATGGGAGGGGACTGGTAAATTTTTAGGGGAGTAGAAAACAAACAGTGTGTGAGAACAGCTTCTAACAAGTCAGTCTTGTTGTTCTGGGTTAGCTCCATCAATCTTCTCCCAAAGTGAACCACCCAGAGAACTTTGGCTATTGGGCATTTACATAGAAATGTAATAAATACAGTTAATCTGGAATCCTGTACCTCACTGGGGGAGGGATCTCCCCCCGTGTGATTGTTTTCAATTCTGGGTAAGGATTAGATTACAGCTGTAACCAATCAGGATGAGGAGCTTCACTGAGCTGGATCAGACAAGCTTGAGGATTGCTTAGGGAGTTCTCTTGCTTCCAAGGCTTGGAGATTTTCCTGATCTGTGTACCTGGGAGCTAACTCAGGTACCAAATAGTTCCCCAGGGCTTTAGAAACCAGCCTTTCGGGGCTTTTTTCACACCTCTGGCTAAGCTGTGATCGCTTGCCCAGGACATGGACAAAAAGCAGAGAGAAGCATTGGATTTCCCATCAGATTTGCTTAGCTGTTTGACAAAAGTACCTCCATCATCAAACATACACATTTCTGAAATGAAAATTGAAGCTCATAAAGATTCAGATCTGCTCTGCACTCACCTCCCAGTTTCTGAGTCAAATCCATAATAGTAGTTGCTGCAGTGATCACATCTCATCCCAGCCACAGAAGAATCCTGGCAAACACACTGGCCGGTGAGACTGTTGCAGACCTCATCTACTGAACCAGTTGTGTGGCATAAACAGGGAAAGCAGCCATTAACACCATGCAGAGAAACATAAAAACCTAATAAAGAAGATATGGTGTCAAAATATTGAATTCAGTCATAAACACACAACAAACTTGCAAAGGAAATACTAGAACAATAAAGAAACTTCCAGTGAAAATGGAATGAAAACCAATAGGAACCAATAGGAAATCTTACATATTGCAAAATAAATGTCTTCTTTCTATCAAATTTGCTTGTACTTTATCTCTCTTTAAAAAAATAATAATCTCAAGTTCTTTCACTCTCAGATATGAAGAAGTTTGAGTATTTAGATAATTTTTTAATTAAAAATAAATTTTTAATTAAAAATAAACTGAGACTAAATTGTCACTCCCATATGTGGCATACACCACCACAACCTTTTTATTTCACCGCTGCCACACACCATTCTCTGTCTCACACTCATGGAAGCTCTCAGTAGCGTGTTTGTCGGGTGTTTTCACCACCTTACTCTTCCGTTTTATACAGCTCCCCTGCTCGAGCTATGGGCCTTTATACTCAGGCCCCGCACCCAGGTCACTGTGTTCCCCTCAGGTATCCTGCTTGCCTCTCACCCAGGATTCACAGAAGACGCTCAGCCTCTTTCACTCAGTCCCCCTTTCCCGATCCCTCAGAGACACACCAGCAGTTGCCTGGGGCACTCCCCTCTCCTCACAGGCCTTTGGCCCCAGCAGCCTCGGGCTAACCAGGGTAATGACCTGAACACAGTTATTTCCCTCACTGCCACCTTTCTTCTTTCTTTACCCAGATTACTCTCTAGCATGTGTGTGTTCCCTCCCTTAGTTACTTAGTTACTCACTCTCACACTAACAGTCAAATGAAGACAAGTGGTTTTTTTTTTACAGATGGAAACGTAAGATACATTCAGGTGCTTGCGTAGCTTAAACAGTTACAATATTTCCCCTCCAGGCTGAGGTAACTCCTCCAGCCTCCACTATTGATTCTGAGTCGGTCTTTCTAGATCAGTGGTTCCCATCCTTGGGTCCCCAGATATTGCTGGACTACAGCTCCCAGCATCCCTTGTCATTAGCCATGCTGGCAGGGTATGCTGGGAGCTGTAGTCCAGCAACATCTGGGGACCCAAGGATGGGAACCACTGCTCTAGATGTTTTCCCAATTCCACTCTCAACCTAGAATGACTGTTCCACAGCCTGTCACAGCTCTCTGCCCCTTGCCAGCATTCCAAGCACTGTGATTGGCTCTGCACACTCGGGGAAGGAGAAGCAGAACTCCAGCTGTCCATCACAGTCACCTGTCTGCATCAGCCAAATCCAATAGGTACAGCGGGATGTACCTGCCTTCCATATAGAGCCAGTGTGGTTAGAGTGTTGGACTGGGACTCGGGAGATCTGGGTTCTAGTCCCCGCTTGGCCATGAAACTCACTGGGTGACTTTGGGCCAGTCACTGACTCTCAGCCTAACCTACCTCACAGGGTTGTTGTGAGGATAAAATGGAGAGGAGGAGGAGGATTATGTAAGCTGCCTTGGGTTCCTTGCAGGAAAAAAGGTGGGGTATATATATAATTTAAAAATAAATAAATAAATAAATAAAATATAGCTGTCAAAGATGAGGATCCTGTCAGGAAAAAAAAGGTGGCAATCCTAATTCAGTACTAACGTGGTTGAATACATAGGGATTCAAGCCAGACTCTTAAAAGCAAAGCTTGCAAAAATGCCTCTCTACCTTTTGCCTCCTGCATTTTTTTATGCCTGCTGATACTCTGCTGATGCTTGGGGGTGGGAGAATTCTCCCCATTTCCAAGTCAACTAGGCCAATGCTCCTCAGTGAATCTGAGTTCAATAAATTTATTCAAGTGCACAGCCAAACTGGATATATGTGTGTTTGTGCTGCTTTCAACAGGATGTGCATTTGGATGCACATCCCAATACAATTGAGTATCAGCCAGGAACTGTATCCAGTGTAACGTAAGATCCATTCATTTCAATGGGTCTACTCTAAGTAGGACTAACATTGGGTACAACCCAATTGCCTCTGCTCATGAAAGCTTCTTCAGCCTGGCTTTCAGCAATTCACTGCTATCAATCCAGCCTTTTCTGAAGGTCCCCCATCTTCAGGAGAGGCTTTTCAGGGGAACAGGGGGCTGCAGGGGGAGGAAGGGGTGGAGGATTCCTCGTGCATGAGTATCCTTGAGCTAGCATTAAACTGGATGCAAGCCCACGTTTCTAAACTAGCAAAAACAGGGCAGATCATGAAAACTAGATTAGGTCCTTTAGCATACCAGAAATACAGTCTCTGAAAGTTTAGTAATACCCATGGTCACATTGTTGTTGTTGTATATACAAACAGGCATGAAGGAGCAAGTACAGTAGTCAGCATAAGCTGGTTGCTCTTTTGGGTTTATGCTGTCAATTAATTATGCTGTTCCACCCTTAAAGGCAGCCTAGACATAATTTAGATAGATAGAATTAAACACTGGGGGGGGGGGAGAGAAATGATAGAGCAGCATAAATCCTTGCCAAAGCTTCTCAAGGACACAAGTGGCTCACTGGCCCAGGAAGTCCTGAAATAATTACTCTGCCTATCCCAGCCTGCTCTCTGATTAAATATCTGCTACTGAGGGTCAGTGACTCTGGTAGCACTGGGAATGGAAGTATGGGAGAAAGGAGATATGCCGTATTTATTAGCATATGTATCAAAATAATTCAGGGCGCAATCCAATCGAGATGTAGGTAAACTCCCAAACTCAGAGGATTATGGGCATCCTAAGCAGAGCAGGTGGAGTGGCGGAGACGATTTGCACTTCCCAAGGATGGGGACTCGGACTCGAGGACTCGACTCGTGAGTCGGACTGAGTCCCCCCTCTGACTCGACTCGGACTCGAGTCCCAATATTTTTAATGGGACTCGAGACTCGACTCGGGACTCGAGACCAAGGACTCTTCAACATCCCTGGGCTGTGCCAGAAGGAGTGGAGAGGAGAGTGATTGCTGGCGAAGAGCGCATGGAAGCGAGGTGTGCCGCTGCTCGGCCACTATGGACGGCTACCAGGAGTGCAGCCCCAACTCAAGATTTATTTTGATTGATGTGTTGCGTACTTGGGAGAGGCAGAAGAAGGACGTGAGATTACTCTGTGTGGCTGCTCTGTGTGTGTTTCTGGTTCCAGCAAGTTCATCACCAGTGGAGCGGGTGTTCAGTGAGGGTGGAATTGTGATGAGATCTCACCGTTTCAGAATGGGGGCCAAACATTTAGAAAAAATCATGTTCCTCAAATGTAACATGGATAAGTTTTAGGAAGCACAGCAAGTTTATTTTTTAAAATCATCTTTCTAAAATGCAACCTTTCAGACATTTTGGGTTTGGCTGCCTCTGCTTGCCTGTCTGGGGTTCCCAGCCTCCTCTGTCTGCCTGGTCTCTTCTTGACCAGTTCAACAGTTGAATTGTCCAAGACAAAGGCCTCTGCCTGCCTGCTTTGGAGTTCCCTGCCTCCTCTGCCTGCCTGGTTATTTTGGGTTTTTCTGCCTGGTCTGTTCTTGCCAAAATCAGTTGCAGAGTTTTGAAATAAAAAGGGACACTTGTGCCTAGAATTTATTTAAACCACACATCTGAAGTAGCCTTATTTTGTTGGGGAAAAACCCCATTGATTTTAATAGGGACTCGTGGAGTCAGCTTTGGGAGTGACTCGTGACTCGTGAGTCACCATTTTGGACCAAGGACTTGGACTCGGACTTGAGACTCGGGTCCAAAGACTCGTGACTCAACTCGTGACTCGAGACCAAGGACTCTTCAACATCCCTGGCACTTCCCTGCTCTTCCTGCTCTCCATTTTTGCTAGACAGCCATTTTTGGCCATCTAGCTGGGGCTTTTTGGAGGGGGAGGGAAGGGGGCTGGAGCGGCCTCAGGATACCTGGATTTCCCGAGTCCCAGTCCAATTCTAACGACTACACCACACTGGCTCTTATACATTCACATCTAGATTTATTTATTTATTTTTATTTATTTAATACATTTTAATACCGCCCAATAGCCAAAGCTCTCTGGGTGGTTTACAACAGTTAAAACCATAAAATACAATACAATATAAATATAAAATTTAAAACCACAGATTAAAAACAAACAGCAAAGCTAGCAGCAGCAGTTCAAATTACAATAACAAAGTTAAAAACAACTACAAGATTAAAATGATTAAGATGATTAAAATGATTAAAATGCCTGGGAGAATAGAATGGTCTTCACCTGGCGCTGGAAAGAGTACAATGTAGGTGCCAGGTGAGCCTCTTTGGGGAGCTCATTCCACAACCGGGGTGCCACAGCAGGAAAGGCTCTCCTCCTGGTAGATTGCTATGCAGACACACATAACTTTGCATTAACATGTGGATACCCTATCTGGTGCAGATGTATGGTCTGAAACTGGCAGGAAGGGAAAGTGCCCTGCTTAAATTATGTCCTGTGCAGAATGACATAGCTGTTCTACACAATCAGTATTTCTATCATGCACAGAAGAGGACTACTGGATTGGGAAAACAATGTGCTCAGGTCCCAGAACCTTAAAAGTTTCAAGCTGACCAACAATACCCAGCTTCCCACCCTCCAAACCCAAAGATCTTAGAATTCCTTCAAAAATGCTAAGGCCCAAACTTTGACCAGTCTCCAGATGATCTGCATATGTGGACCACTTGATATCCAGATTCAGCAAATAGGTAATATAACCAAGATACCATTTTCATTTCTGCTAAACCAGAGATGGGCAACTTGTGGCCCTTCAGAAGTTTTGGCCTTTAGCACCTATCTGCCTTAGCCAGGATGCTGGGAGTTGTAGTCCAAATCATCTGGAGGGCCACAAGTTGTCCATCCCAGACCTAAAGGATTACATTGAGATCCCATTTTTGTGGGCTTTAATTTTGTACACCAAAGGGCTTCATCTGGATCTCATCCTCTCCAAACCCTAACTTCTTGTTGTAACGTGTGTATTTGGGTTCATTCCATATCTATTGAATAGAATTTTGCCACCAACTTTAGAACAGTGAATAAATATAATATCATGCATATCCAAGCAGTGAGAAATTCCAGGAGCACAGAGCTTACTTAGCTTTGGTTCCCTTTAGAAGGAGATCACTGGTTGCTTATTGGTGTTTGGTAATATTTGCATGTATTTACACATATACAGGTTGAGCATCAGCTCTCTAGGGAGACAGCCAGTGTCCCAAAATGCTGTTAACTTACAGAGCCCCAAACTTCAGCTTTCTGTGTCCCTTTCCCTGTATCTCTCCAACTGCAGCTTCTCTTCAAATAGAAATATGTGGATTACTTTATCCTTTGCTGGGAGGCGGGCGAAGGTTTGCTCATTTCTCTCATTGGTTTTTCCTATTTAGAACATTCTCAAAATGATCCCATATCAAGAAACAATTGGCTAGAGATGCACAAATCAGCAATACCTGAGATTCTTAAGGTTCTCTAAATTCCACCTCGTAGCTTGTTCTGACTTGTGCTCACATCAGATTTGAAGCTTCTTCTTGTTCACATGAAAATTTGTGCATATTTTCCCAGATGTACGCAGCAATTGTGCACGTTTTTTTAAAATGTATGCATTTTCTACTATGGAGTAAGGAGTGTTTGTGCACATTTTTTCCTGGAGATTTTTGAAATGTACACATTTTCAAATGCATGTTTTCCTGCTCTGCAAATTGCATCGCTTGAAAATGTACAGACACTGACCACAGATTGCATTTGGGTCCAGTTCCAGGAGGTGCAAACTGAGTAAGTTCTGGTCATAAGTGAACTGAAACAAATTTCTCATACAACCCAACAATTGGCTAACTATTTAGTTCCTATGGCAACATGCCACCTATAATTTAGCTAACAAAAAGATATGCCCTGTCAGACCTGGCCAGCTGGTTTGATCAACTTTAGCAGTCCTTCTGTCCCATTAACCCTTTCTTGTCCAATCCCTCAGACACACAATATATTAGGTTATGTGATATTTTATCTTTCTGTTGTGAGTGAACCTGTCCAACATGCTGACCCAGAATTTCACATAATCTGTGGTGCAGACTGATAGGGAATCAGTATTACAGGTACGATATGGCTTCCAGGAATTGTATGCACAGAACTAACACATTTGAGAACCACAAAATCTCTTGTAGACATACCCTTAGACACATTCTGTGTAATAAAAGAAAAAAAATACATCCTGCAATAAACAGTGAACAAGCTGGTTTTGTTCATATTTTCTTACCTGGTTTGCACATATTGCACCTCCTTCCATGGCGCTGAGGCAAGCAAACACATTGTCCATTGATTTGATCACAGGCAGTTCCTGGTAGTGTCCCCAAAGGATCACAGTCACAAATGTCGCAACCAAGAAGGCTTTGAGCAGTGAGATTGTACATTTGAGGCATGCACTGACTGCACTGAAGGCCTGTGACACTAGTTTTGCAAGGACATTGCCCTGTTTTGTCACACAGCAAAGAGCCATTTACAGTACCAGCCTCATCACAGTTACATGGCAGACAGGCTGAGGAATCATTTTGCTGCACTTTGTAGTACCTGTCTATGCAGGTGCCACATTGCCTTTCCCCGAAGTTAGACTTGCAGACACACTTTCCTGTTTTAGGATCACACGTGGTACCAGACACAGAACCTGCTCTTTGACAATTGCAAGGCTTACAGCCAAAAGCATCCATCCCATAAAAGCCATCCATGCAGGTATCACAATGAAGCCCTTTGACATCTTCCTTACAATTGCACTGACCAGTAGAAGGGTTACAGAAATCATTCAAGGAACCGTAGATGTTACACTGGCAAGGCTCACAACCATCTTCCTTAAAATTTTGCAAGTGTTTATATCCAAAGTTGCAGTGATCACATCTGAGACCTGGAGAGAGAAATTGCATTATTATAAGAAAAAGGGGCTGGGAACTAAAGATCTCACCTTGCATGGTTCCATCCAAAGCAAAATGGAAAAGCGGGTGTTCCTGTGCTGCACCCTTGAATTGGAAGAGAACAATAGGACATCTAGGCCAACTCTAGCTGCAAAACACATCTTACCCACTGCTCCTCCCCTCTGATCAGCTATGGAACCCAACCATAGCACATCACAAGTAGAAGCCCCACAGTCAGGTGCTTAGAGAGCAAGCCACTCTAGCTGATCCAGGTAAGCAAGCCAGTCCACATTCTGTAACAGACCAGATCAAAACTAGAGTTACCAGCCAACAAGACCTGGGGAAAATTTCCTTTCTGCCAGGAATATGGCTTTCAATGATATCCTGATCATGAACAAAATGGAGTCAGTTCCAAAGAATAGGTTTCATGCCCCTTTCTCCAGGTAGTACACCTGTGTTCACTAACTATACAACTCCCACATCTGAAATACATTGGGGAGCAATTCCACTGTGAATGCAGGACTCGGTGGTAGAGCACATGCTTTGCAAACAGATGGTCCCAGGTTCAGTCCCTGGAAAGCTGCCATCAGACAGCATAGTAGGCAAAGCTGAGCAAAGTGGACCATCTGACTGACTCGGAATAAGGCAGCTTCCTATGTTCTTTTCTTATGACTATTAAGTGTCCTACAATATGAACATTTATCCTATCATGTTACTTAAGAAAATAGTCTCAATTGTGTGAATGTTAAGGAATTTGAAACTATCAAAGCATTTGAATCAAAATAAGCATCATCACCAACAGTTTTGCTCGCACTACTAAAGCAGGTCACAATCTGGCTGGGACCATATTCCATAGTCTATTTATTTTTACAGTTAATCTAGCCTGAATTTAGAATTAATATCATGTAAATAGTACACAGCAAAGAGCAGCTAAAACTGACAGAGGATGTAAGCATTTCTTCCCACCACCATTTTTGTTGGTTTAGAAAGCATGATTAATGTAATTGTTTTTAATTAAGCAAAAGGCTTTCAAAATATTTGCGCACGTGACCAGCCAAATGTGACCAGAACCAGATTGAATCGAATTACCTTGAGGTTCCCAAAATAAAAAACACCCAACGCTGTAACACAGTGTAGAGTAGGCAAAATGCACACATTGCCCTAGGCCAATCTGGGATATGAGCTAAAATTCCTACTCAACCCCTTGAACAGGCGGGCAGAGGAGCCTACACTGAGAACAGGGAGGGAGCAGCAAAGGAAAAAGGCAGAGGGTGGGGCGTTCAGGCCTAATATCGGCCCCTGATGCCCCACCCACCTTATGCCTGATTGGAGGGTGAGATCACCCCACAGTGGTCTCGCTCTTCTCTCTCCCCCACACGGAAAATTCTCCCCACCCACAGTTCCACATGGCTGGGGGAAGGGAAATGTGAGCAAAAACAAAAATTAGTAAAATGTGAGTCAGATTATTGTTGACCTCATTGCGCTGTTACATGCAATTGTCTTGCTGTAAGCAGCACTATTGAGAGCCAGTGTGGTGTAGTGGTTAGAGTGTTGGACTGAGACTAGGGAGACCCAAGTTCAAGTCCCCACCCAGCCATGAAACTCATGGGTTGACTTTGGGCAAGTCACTGACTTTCAACCTAAGCTACCTCACAGCGTTGTTGTGAGGATAAAATAGAGAGAAGGAGGAGGATCATGTACACCACAGTGGGTTCCTTGGAGGAAAAGGCATTATATAAATGTAACAAAAATAAATAAATAAATAAATAAATACCACTCTCCAGTCTTATGAAAGAAGAATATACTCTGGAAATTACATTGCAAAATAGATTACCTTAAATTGACTCTAAATAATTTTAATGCTAAAAAAAAATCAGTGTTTATTAATAGATCTTCCTAAATAGATACAGTGCTTTGTTTTCATGTTCCAAAATGAGATAAGAATAACATTTTGCTTTAAATGCATTATTCTGTTAACATCTATGGTACATGTGAAATGGGGGGGGGGGATAAAATCCCAATGTATCAACCTGTCTCTCTATTAGTCTTCTATTCAGAGAAGACTTTACGCTGCCTCCAGCATTGCTTATGAGGTTTTTTAACTTTTATTTTTTGTACAGGGATTGCATCCACATTTTTAATTAATAAACGGTATGACTCAAGAAATAAAACAATATTAGTTGAGAAAGGCCAACTCACACTTGTGCTTTTCTGCTTTTTCTTTTTCTTTTAATAATGAAAGTATACAAGCCAGGAATCCATATTTTAGGATAAAAGTTTGGTTTATACATTTAAAATAATAAATAATACAATTTCCAACATCCTGCCATCATGTAATTGTACCATACAGTAGACTAAAATAAAGAAGTCCCGAGTTTTAACAAGTTCATTCTTTAAAAAGAAATTACATAAGCACAAAAATATATTTATATATTTAGAAACTACTATGTCAAAAAAAACAACAACCCACAAATCAGTGGGGAATGCATTATATATGGATAAAAACTGGAGAACTCCAACAGAAGGCAAGTTCCTTTAGCAGTGATGAATGGCTCACCTAAGGCATATCATTTAATTTCAATAAGGAAAATAAAAAAGGACCACTATTGCCGCAAATTTTAAAAATAACTGTATTGTTAACAAGAATTATGACTCATTTTGAACTATTAAAATTGGTCTACATGGATTCATATCATATCAGTTTTAAAAATATGCACAGTGCTTATTTGAATATGCCATACATATTCCTGACAGGTAATCTATTCCTAACGATACCGAGAAAGGCCTACAGGGCATCACATTCAATGTTAACAAGTACAGGGGAGTTAGCACGCTTGGCATTTAATTCACATTCTTCTCCCTTTTTTATTCTAGATGAATGACCTACTTTAATAAAATTATTGGTGCTAATGTATTTTACTGGTGATAGGATCATTAGTAAGATTTAACAGTTGTGCTAACTCTAACAGCTCATGCTCCATAACATTGCAGCACTTAGTTACATTTTCTGTTATCAAGCTTGTTTAAACAGACACAATGACAATGGAATCTAAGGTTACTTGTATATCCAGGTGTTGTTTGTTTTTTTAAGTCAGCACATATTTTTTTAAATAGGTGCATATAGTGCAGACATAGCATTTCAACATAGCTATTTTGTTCAGTAGATGGCACCCCAATTTTCATTATATGGGTAGCTGAGAGAGGGTAGTGTATACACAGATGATGAAAACATGGAGCTTACCCTTCTAGTGAAGTTCCCCCACGGCAGCTGCGCCCCTACCTTCCTAATCACCTGCTCCCATCAGTGGTTCATGCCTTGGTCTCCTCTCACCTAGACTACTGTAATGCGCTCTACGTGGGGTTACCCTTGAAGACGGTTCGGAAGCTGCAGCTGGTACAGAACGCGGCGGCTCACCTGGTTAAAGGCAGCCACCGGCAGGATCACATCACGCCAGTGCTCAAGGAGCTGCACTGGCTACCAGTTGCTTGCTGAGCTGAATTCAAGGTGTTGGTTTTGACCTTTAAAACCCTATACGGCTCCAGTCCAGTTTATCTCAAGGAGCGTCTCCAGCAACACCAAGTAGGCCGCTCAACGAGATCTGCCACAGATGGCTTCTCCTTGTCCCTTCAGCCAGAGCAGCTAGACTGGTGGGGACTAGGAAGAGGGCCTTTTCTGTGGCGGCTCCCATACTGTGGAACTCCCTCCCTAGTGACATCCGCCATGCCCCCTCTCTGTTGAGCTTCCGCCACTCACTAAAAACATGGTTATTTAGGCGGGAATATGGGGTGGGTTAAGATTTTAAAAGTTATACTGTTTTATACTGTTTTAAATATGTTTTATATCATGTATTTTAAATGTATTTTATCATGTTGTACATCGCCCAGAGTGTACAAGAGCCGGTTTGCTGGCCAGATGGGTGATCCAGAAATACAACAAATAAATAATAAAATAATAATGAGGTGAGGGGGGTGGTTATTAGGGAGCGAGCCTTTTTGTGGCACCCCAGTTACGTAATTCCCTCCCCAGATAGAGATGCCTGGCACCTATGTTGTGGTCTCTTCAATGCCAGGTGAAGACCTTTTTATTTTCCCAGGCCTTTTGATGATATGTTTTTAGTGTGTTTTAAATCTTTGGCACTAATCATTTCCCCCCTTACTGGTTTTTAGAGTGGTGCTGGATTTTATGCTGATCTTGGGCTGATTTTATATGGAGTTTTGTAGGTTTTATGCTGGTTATATTGCTATTATTTTAAATCTATTTTTATCTTATTTGATTTGATGTTGTATTTTATTAGTTCTGTAACCATGCAGAGGTCTTGATTGATGGGCGGCATAAAAATGCCATAAATAAATAAAGTAAGTAAATAGGATAAACCACTAGTTCAAGAGCTCGGGATCAGCCTTCCCTGATCAAAGTGTACATAGTTGTAAAAGAGTAGATGTTTGATATAAATTAAATGTCTCGGCTAGCTTCCAGTTTCACTGATGATGGTATTGTGTCGTTTGTGTAATGCTTCCCATTTTGCCATTGCTACTATTGTTGCACTGTTGCACCAGCATAATATCCTAGGCCAGCTGATAATTCCAGTGCAAAGCTACATTGTTGACACAGCAGTTAGTCATCTCTTTCTTAATGGCCATTTCTTTGCTGGACATGACCGTACAAACCCATGGGAAATTACATGCTATTGTGTAAGGAAGAGAGTACCACATTAAAAACACTCAGCAGCTGGGGAAACGAAAGCTGATGGGGGCGGAGATAGCCTGATTGGCCTGGAGCGGTGGTCCAATTGTGGTCTGTCTCTCCACTCCTCCCCCATGCGCAAAATTCTCCCCAGCAACAATGGAGTAGCTGGGGGAAGAGAATTGTGTAAGGAAGAGAGTACCACATTAAAAACATTCAGACTCTTACCCTACATACAGTAATACCTTGGATTGCAAGTAACTTGGTTTGAGAGCGTTTTGCAAGGCAAGCAAATTTATACAAGCGACGTCTTGCAATACAAGTACTGTAGTATGGCTTAAATTAAAAATCTCTGTACAAATTTTTTTTGGGGGGGATTTCATTTTGATATAAGAGTGTTTTGGATTACACAAGCATGTTTCCGGAACAAATTATGCTCTCAATCCAAGGCATGACTGTACATTCATTTCCCTTTTTTAATTTGATCCTGTAATCAAGATCTTCAAAGGTAGCAAACCCAATTTTGTAAATACTTCTAGAGGATGCTTCCTACAGGACTAATACTGTTCACGGGTAGCATGCAGACCACATAAGTTAGTTGCACCCGCAGCTGTTCTATGGCAAGTACACACTGTGTAGACATGCTGAGTAGCCACGTGAACCGAGGCTTCCCAGTGACTATATACCCAGAAAATAGGTGGGTGTGCAATCATCATACAAGAAAGCCTACACACAATTCACAATTTGAGTGGTTTTCTGCCCATCCAACATTGTTTAATTGAAGATGTAATTCTTATGACTCTTGCAAAAGGACAAGTGAGACATACATATATGAATATGAAGATTGGGTGTGGGGGGATTCTCTGTGTTTATTTCCCTGACACCTGGAGTTAAGAAATTAGAAAGGGTGTGTGTGTTTTTAATACCTCTTAATCATTTTGTTTTCCAGAATTAGTTAAATACAATCAGTGTTTTAAGCCACAGACCTATACCCACTTACCAGGAGTTAAGTTCCATAGAATTCAATGGTTCTTACTTCTGAGTAGATATCAGGGATGGGGACTCGGACTCGGGGACTCGACTCGTGAGTCCGACTGAGTCCCCCCTCTGACTCGAGTCCCACTCGAGTCCCAATAATTTATGTGGGACTCGAGACTCGACTCGGGACTCGAGCCCAAGGACTCCTCCTCCTCCGCCTCCGCCGCCGCTCTCGCCTCTGCCGCTGCCGCTGCCCTCACCTCCTCCTCTGCCTCCGCCTCCTCCTCCTCCGCCGCCGCCATCGACCTCGTCACCATCGCCGTAGCACACAGCACGCCGCGTCACGCCGCCAGCGCCGTTGCTCTGTTTTTGAACCACAGCAACCCCACCAAAAACAGAGCGACGGCGCTGGCGGCGTGACACGGCGTGCTGTGTGGTACGGCGATGGCGACGAGGTCGCCGGCGGCGGCGGCGGAGGAGGAGGAGGAGGAGGTGAGGGCGGTGGCGGCGGCGGCGAGGGCAGCGGCGGCGGTGAGGTGAGGGCGGCGGAAGTGGAGGTGAGGGCGGCGGCGGCGGCAGAGGCGGCAGAGGCGAGGTGAGGGCGGTGGCGGTGGCGAGGTGAGGGCGGCAGCAGCGGTGAGGTGAGGGCGGCGGAGGTGGAGGTGAGGGCGGCAGCGGCCCATGGAGGGAGCAGGAGGGTCTCCGCGGGAGGAAGGGCAGCTCTTCTTCCTCTCGCGGAGACCCTCCTGCTCCCTCCATGGGCCGCCGCTTTTGGAGGGACTCGGGACTCGGGACTCGACTCGAGTCACCATTTTGGACCTCGGACTCTAGACTCGACTCTAGACTCGGGTCCAAAGACTCGGGACTCGACTCGGGACCAAGGACTCTTCAACATCCCTGGTAGATATGTATAGGATTACACTGCTAAGGACTGTTCTTTCAGCAAGCAGCTCCTGGGCCACAGTTTATGCAACCCTGCTCTAAAGACACATATATCTAGCTCAGTATTGTGTCTACACTGACTAGCAGCAGATTTCCAGGCTTTTAGAAATCCTGTCTTTCCCTGCCCCACCTAGAGATGCCAAGTATTGAACCTGGGACTTTCTACATACAACGCATGTGTTCTACCACTCAGCTAAGGCCCTTCTGCTGACTTGATCATGATGATAAAGTACTTTGAAATGCTGCAGATTACCAAAGACTCCCCTGAATTTGTGCAATTTGGGGTCTGCGCCAAGCATATTGATCCTGCAACATGGTGGAAGGTCAAACAACATAGCCTCTGACTCCCCTTGCGTCAGATTCCTCTATCCTCTGCATCAAGTGAAAGAGATTGATGAATATTTGAAAATACACACATACACATAAAAGTAAGGAAAATTAAGGAATAAAATAATACATGAAAAGAGTTAGGAAGCTTGCATTAATTCATACAAAGTTCCATTTTCTGAAGTCTATGAAACTCAAAGTACACATTCTGAATCAGAAGCTGTGGCCACTGATCCTGCCTAGATACTTAACCTATGCTATTATTTTCAAGGATATATTATCTACTGGGAAACAGTACATAAATCTAATAAGAAAGAATGGCTTATTTTGTCTGGGTAGTGGAGACTGGTCACTCCTGTGTCAGTGGGGCTCCTTATTTTATTTATTTATTTATTTATTATATTTATACCCCGCCTTTTTTCCTGCAAGGAACCCAAGGCGGCTTACATAATCCTCCTCCTCCATTTTATCCTCACAACAACCCTGTGAGGTAGGTTAGGCTGAGAGTCAGTGACTGGCCCAAAGTCACCCAGTGAGTTTCATGGCTGAGCGGGGAATAGAACCCAGATCTCCTGAGTCCCAGTCCAACACTCTCACCACTACGCCACACTGGCTCCTGGCGCCACACTGGATCTCCCGAGTCCCAGTCCAACACTCTCACCTCTACACCACACTGGCTCCTATCCATTACATCTTTTTGTTTCAGCTTTATGGGAGCTCTCCATGGTACTCCATGGTGGTGAACCTATTGTGGGGATGGAGTACAGCACCATGGACAGCTCCTGTAAAGCCCAACCCCCCAAAAAATGCAATCAATAAGGAGCCCCACTGATACAGAAGTCACCAGTTTCCCTTAGATCCAATAGTGCAGTTCCATTTCCAGAGTAGCTTTTGATCCAGCATTAATGGAAGAGGAGGTGCTTGATTTCCCTTTCCCCCTGCAGCACACTGAACACCCCAAAAAATTGGTTTGAGAGAGTTGGGAGACCTTCCAGAACAGCATGGAAGATGGCATGGGGGCTGCAGGAAGAAGGAAGAATGGGTGGAAAACACCTTCCTCCTCTTCCGTTACTGGAGGAATCTGCTGGAACAAAACCCCCTCCTTGAGCAGAATGGCACCACTGGAATCCCATCATCGGAGCAGGGGAGGGCAACTTCAGGAGTTCCTGGGGGCCATTTTCTCCTCCAGGCCCCCACCGTGAGCCGCTCTTTGTGGGGAATTTTGCAGTCCATTGGGCACCCCCAAATGGTGGGGGAAGCAAAATATCACCAGTTTGCCTCTGCAATTTGGCACCAAACCACTCCATAGTGCTACAGAGTGCTACCATGGTTAAATTTAGCTTGTTCCCCTTTTGGCATTCCATAGCTGCTGCAAACAGAATTTCTTTAGGGGTAGCAGGAGGTCGTGGGGGCTACATGTAGTCCACGGGCTGCATGTTGCTCACCCCTGATCTAGAGGTTACTATGACACCTGCTGTGTATAATGATGAAATAATGTTGAACTCTTCAATAGTGTTATAACTGAACAAGTGTAAAGTAACATCCACAAGTACTGTTGCTACCTCTTAATTACTTTCTAGGATGCTTATTCTCTCAACCTTTCTGCTCACATTATGACTGTCTTCTGTTTATGTGTGATAATAAACACTTAAGTGTGGTCACTCTAACATTGATAGTACTACATTTATTATTTATTTATTATTTTATTTTTTCTTATTTCCCAACTGACAAAATCTAAAATACCAAAGAGCAGGTTATGTGTGAACATACACAATGTGCTCATAAAGTTTAGATTGTAAGAAAATATTGCGTGTATTTCAAATTTCCCCAAAATTAAAAAAGAAAATCCAAAAAAGAATGTCTCCTCCCCACAACCACCAGCCCATGGTTTCAAAATTTATGGAAAATTTATATCTCTACACTAGATTAATACCATATAATTATCCAGCTGAATTTTTTGAAATTATTCAAAAGAATTGTGTTTGGGGTGATGGGAGATTATATTCTACTTTCCCTGCATACACAAAAACCAGCTACATCAAGTGTTTTAAGGGGTTTTTTTTTTTTTTGAGGAGCAATGAAACATGCAATCCCCAACCTGCAGATTAATTAACCATATAATTATCCAGCTGAATTTTTTGAAATTATTCAAAAGAATTGTGTTTGGGGTGATGGGAGATTATATTCTACTTTCCCTGCATACACAAAAACCAGCTACATCAAGTGTTTTAAGGGGTTTTTTTTTTTTTTGAGGAGCAATGAAACATGCAATCCCCAACCTGCAGCTTGGACCGGTTCAGTTCAGGATATGCTTTATCACTTGATTCTGTTGATTGTATATAAACTGCACAAGTCCTTTTGGAATAAATGAAAATTAAATAAAGCTAATTGTGTTTGCCCATAGGATTTATGCTTACAAAGCTCTTACTAGACCATAAAATAGTAGGCCTTAGGAACAGAAAAGCTTTTTGGACATTTTAACACATTTAAAGCACAATCCTACACGTTACCTCAGAATTAATCCTATACCCACTTACCTGGGAGTAGGACCTATTGAACCCCTGAGTTCAATAGGTCCTACTCCCAGGTAAGTGGGTATAGGATTGTAGCAATAGTATAAATATATGCCATACTTCTCTCTGCAATAAAATTGTATCTAACAGAAGGATACTAAAATATAATATGATTTTTTTTAAACCACATGTCCGGGACCTGTACAGTTAGCACTCAGAGTTCCTTTCATCAAGAAATTCTCCTTGCATAATATTCCCATACATCAACATTTCAAAGTGCATTATATGCACTGTATATTTTGGGTGCTTGATAAATTTTATCCTTACATAGATGTGGCTCCCCTGAAATACGTTGGAAGTAATAAATTGCTATAATCAAATCTAATTTCTGGAAAATACCTGTGGGAATAGCAAACAAAAAAGCACGTCTTGTTAAAAAAAAATGATAAATAACACTGAAGGTAGCAGTTTATAATAATCAACTTGGCAGTGAATTACAAAATTAAAATTATGTGGCCATTGATAACTAACCCTAGCAATGTATAAGATCTGTAGAATTATGTTGACATTTTGCATTTCATAGGAACAGTTCAAAGAATTATAATAGCAAAAATGAAAAGATTTATCAGAAAAGACCCTGTAGCACAGAATATTTTTGAGGAGGAAAAATCCATTTATTTTGGTCTGTTAAGAAAACTGACATAGAAACTGTTTTCTTAAAACTCATTACCAGTTTATAACATCATGAAGACATGATATTTTCCTCAAAGAAACCTTTGTGGCAACAGTAAGCAAATTTTATTAATCCTCTCTTTTATATTTATCAAGTGGAAGGTGTTGCTATAACTACTAAAATCTACTAAATACAGAAAAATCTAAAGAGCATATTACACTTAGCCTCCAGCTGCAATTAGATAGAAATATTAAATAATTATATACCATTAAATCAGATTTGCATAATTTCTCATGAAAAATAACACATTTGACCCGTTATATATATTTTTTAAAGTTTTTGGCTTTGAGTATTTTTATTTCTTATTTCTAGAGGAAAGAAAGAGATCTGGCTGTAGATTCTTGTCTTATACCTACCAATAACATTTTCTTTGCACTTGCACTGGCCTGAATTTTGGTGACAGGTAATATCTCCATCGAGTGTCCCAGAGGTATTACAGTTACAGGGACTGCAGCCATCAGGGTTTGACTGTTGTAGATTGTAGAATCCTTCCTGGCACTGATTGCACTGTCTGCCAGACACATGTCTTTTACAATTACACTGGCCTCCAATCTAAAAAGATACAAAAGGAAATATTTTATAGAATGATGAACGTATCTCCCTCCGCCCCCCAGATAGACACTCATTAGCAACATGGGTGGGTTGACAGATTAGAAAATCTTTAAGTGGAAACAGGAACAAAACAGGTCTCCATGGTTTATGTTCCAGTAGTTAACACACAGTAAAAAGAAAAGTATAGAAATAGTGGGAATATAAATTCACTAGAAGCACTTAAGGAAAAGAATAAAGTTGGCAGGGGGAACCACATATGGGGGAGTTCTACATACAGCTGGTACACATAAGGGGAACCCACATCCTGTGGGCTGCATGTGACCCTCAGATCAGCAACCTAAGCTGTCTATAAAATACAATGCAAATACAATCTTTGTGATTTTGATATATGCTTGTGTTTCTTTAAACTGGATGTAGCAGTCGTGAGTTGATGCAAGTGATACTGAATACTGGCTATGCTTTTTACCCTCTTTCTTTCTTTAGTTATTCTACTCTATATATCAAAGCACTCCAAGAACTCAGTATTTTGGAAAAAGTGAAGAGATTAATGGTAAAAAAAAATGACACATATTTTCTGACGTTTGCTTCATTCCACGTCATCATAAAATGGTGCTCACAAGCTCATTTATGTATGAGTATCATGGACAATAATATTGTGGGAGGAGTACAGCATAATGGGTTGTATTCAAAGGTGTCTTTCCACTAGCAGTAACAGAAACCCCATTCTTATCCTTGTGCAAGTGTCAAATCCAATACTTGGATTCTGCTTGCGCAAGCTGCTGCACAAGCGCTTTCACAACTCATTACACCTTCATTATACTAGGTGTCGCTTGTGCTAGTTGTTCTTCTAGTGCTTGCACAACCACTAGTGGAACATGTAAGCAGTAGTGGAATAATGTCACCTTTTGTATGTTTTCCACTAGCATTATGTTGGATACAATCCCATGTAGTTTTTAGTCTGAAGTATTTGTGCCTGACAGGGGCGGATCTACTGTGAAACTACTGATGCTTAAGCTTCAGGGCCCCTAATCCCAAAGGGGCCCCAGTCAGAAGCGAATTTAGCTGTGGGTGGCCAAGGTGGCGGCAGCTGGTCCACCTGCTCCGGAGAGGGCCGGCCCTCCTGGGGATCCGCCCCGCTGAGGCGGCTCTTAACCCACTCCGGAGGAGCCTTGTGCAGGGCATGGAGGCTGCGTGCAGCACATGTGCAGGGTGCAAAGCGCTGCTTCTTCTTCGCCCACAAGCTCTTGTGCGTGACGCACCTTGCTTACAATGAACGACCCTGCAAGGCAGGCGCCGCGATGCTGACTCCCCCATGCTGAAGGCAGGAAGGGCCCACACCTATCGAGCGAGGAAGGGGCTGGGCAGCGCTGCACTCTTGGTCAGCACGGGAGCTGCAAGGTGGGCTGGGGAAGCCTGCCAGCAGGGGGTGCTCCAGCAGACATGCTCCTGTCCTGTGCATGGCGCTGCCTCATCTCCGGACATGCACGGGGGCTGCGGTGCTTGGGCACACCGGCAGCCTGGGTGGGTGAGGCTGGTACGAGCCGCAGCAGGAGTCGCCAGCGCCGGGGAAAGTTCTCCCACGCAAGCCCGGTGAAGCCACGGGTGGGACCCCAGAGCCGCAGGCATGGATGATGGGGAGTGGCAGTGAGATGTCAGAGGACAGAGCTGCCTGTGCCAAATTGGAATAGCAAATCACGGCAGTTTTAAGGTAGTTTACCTTGGTATTTACACAAAAAACGCAGCACCGGGGACCCAGAAGTCCGCTGAGCGCCGCAGCTGCCGGGCGCCGAGCACTGCGGGACAAGCAGGGTGTGTGTGTAAGTGGCCATCCTTAATTTGCACACACAGTGTGCGTGTGTGTGACTTGTTCATCAGCTACGTTTTGTGGAACCTTTAAAAATATAGACAATTCAGAGAACTTGTTTCAAATCTTTGCAGAATAATCTCTAAGGAGCAAACAAAACACTAACATTCTGAAGCCTGTTCAAATACTGCTCTGCAAGGCCTAGAATAAATTCACCCTTCATTCTTTGAGTGCCAAAGTTAGCTAGTGAGTAAAGTCACCACCTACACACACCAAACGTATTTTATTTGAAGCCTCAGAAACACATTACTTTTAAAGAAAAACCAATGCACGCTCTTCTGATTCAAACAATTTAAAGAACAAGGGCATGATGCAGACATAACAGAATATCCAGCTCTCATCTGAGAGCTGGATATTGCTCTTCCTATTGTTCATTATTCATTAGTGTGATTCAAAAGAACTTGTGTAAAAAGATTATTCGCTACAGGAGTCTACCAGATACCCGTCTGTCTCTTTGAAACACGTCTTACTCAATCACTGGTTCTCAATTACAGTTTGGAATTTTGTATGTTTATATAATTGGATTATTAAAAAAATGATATATTCCATAATTTAGGGGCTTATGTATACAATTATATCCCCAATGATACTTTCATATTCTTGTGGGTTTTCCACTTATCATTGAATGTCTATGGTTTGAATCTGTTACTTCTCTGGTTTGCAATGAAATTGGCACAACAGTAGCAGAAGAACTGCTTCCCTTGAACTATGCATTTTGTATTTTTCTTTTTTAATCTAAAGGATAAAAACTCATATGATTGCTCTCTTCTGGAATTCTGTATCTTTGTTTAGGCTAAATGACATATAACTGGTTCTGTACAGAAAAGCATTGATGAACTGCTGGGAATGGTAAATTATGCAGAGAAAGTGTATTCTGCCCATTTTTAACACATTTCCTTGAAAATTATCCTTGTGACGTGACAATTAATTTTCATGAGCCAGGCCTTATTCCTTATGATTCCATCTTCCTTGGGTCAGCCTTGGAAACACTTCCTTCAATAATGCCTTTCTATTTCGTGTAATTCATTTCAGCCCATTCTCTCCAGCCTTATTAATCTATTTTTTAATGCCTCTTAATCATTTTGCTCTACCTTGCTCCTATTGCAGCAGTCTATTGATGTCTTATTGAACTGTACAGTCCAACCCATTTTTCCTTATTTTCTTTTTTATATAATCTTGGTTTTGGACTCATTTCTCAGTTTTATTTATTGCTAAATTTCTGATCATTCTAAAAAAGAAAAGGAAACGAAAAACATGAAACTACTCTATCACCTTGAACTAGAATGACTTACCATTAAGTTACTGTCAATGCAGAATAACTGCCACTTGAAACAACACAAACCTCAAAATTGTAATTTGAATTCTCTTTCCCCACCCCCTTCCCCTCATTCCCACCACAGTATTCAAACTTAAAATTGTTTCTGGAGTTTTTTTTAAAGGATTTTAATTGTTATGGTCTTGGGCAAAAAAAGGAACATTATGAGAGACAGAAAATCAAACCCTGTACTTTAACCAGTATTGTCACTGTTCTAATAAGTACAGTACTGTAGGAATTCATGTTGCTTTTTACAAGCCTAAACCCCAAGCCAGCAATGAGCTCTTCATGGGTAGAAGATATCAAATCTTGCTGTGCTCAGACAGCCTCTTGAAGGATCAAAGCTACCAATAAAAGACTGTCCCCAGTGAGCATAAAAACAAACACAAAATGACAGGAAAAGCCACAAAATGTTACTGGATAAAGGGATTTTTCATCATTGTACCTATGAAGAAAATTCAGTGTGAGGAAAGAATACAATAAGGGAATAAGTTTTGGACTGAAGCAGGTCCCAGCCAAAAACAGGATTTTCTATATATTTTCCTGGTCTTTTGAAAGAGATGGATTGATTAGTGTATTATATGTTTTTCTTTGCAGAAAGCCAGGGACTTAAAATAATATAACTTCGCTTTTCTGCATTCTTGTAAATAAAATAACAAACTGGTGCTCATTTATGTGCGTCAGCTTTCCTACACAAACATAGTTCATTTTGAAACTATCTCCGTACATTTTCAGAAGTGACAGATGGCTTCTGACTCAATCCTTGACTCTTCAACTTGGATCACATTACATTTTAAGATCTAATACACACAACCAAATATGTTCTTCTTCTAAATGGTTTATATGTTATTTTATAGGTGTGATTCAAATTCTCTCTTCCACCAGTTTAAGCCACTCTCTGCTGGATCCATATTCCGTACAGAGCGAGGTTGTATGAAGAATTTCAAGGATTGATGGATTTCAGCTAGGGATGACCATGACCCAGTTTGCCTGGAGTTGCAATTTTCAGATTTGCCAAGGCCTCCAGGTCTTTGGTGCCTTAGTGTTTCTCTTTATAATGACGAAGTGTTTAAAAATCAGATTTCTGCTGAGCTACTCAAGTATTTTGAAGATAATGAGGGCACTCTTGATTCTAGAGCCATTGAGTGGGAGGCCAGTAAAGCTTTTATATGGGATCAAATTATTGCCTACGCTTCTTATGAGATTTTTTTTTTTAAATGCAACAAATAATACTAAACAAGAAATTGAAATCTCTGATGAATGTTTGAAATGGGTTAAAATTTTATATTCAAGCTGTAGAGCTGGAGTTATGACTAATGGTCTTTTTTCAGCTTTCTTTTTACTTGGGAGAGGTACCAGACAGGCCTGTCCATTTTCTCCACTGATATTTGATTTACGTTTGGAACCCCTGGTGTGTGCTATTAGACAGAATAGTAGTATGTACGGCTTTGTGCATGACTGTTTAGAATTCAAAATTATTCTTTATGTGGATGATCTTTTACTGTTTATTTCGCAACTCCAGGTGTCTATTCCAGCTTTGATGCAGTTGATTAATACTTTTGGTGAATTATCTGGCTATTCAATTAACTGGTCAAAGTCTGAACTGATGCTGATTGAAGACAATATACCACATAGTGGATTAGCTAATTGGCAATTTCAATGGTGCCCGGATTTCATTACTTATTTGACAATACTTATACACTTAAGATGAATATTATACCTTGGATTGGGGAGGGCTTTAAAAGAGCCAGAGCCAGCTGGTCTAAATCAGCTGGGGTTGGCTGGTGGGTGTTGAGAATGACCCTGATTTGAGTCGTGAATGCGGTGGGATCTTCAGTGATGGAGGCAGTGGTTTTTGCCCACATCACATGGAATTCCTCTATGTATACATGGCAATAAAAAAAATAATAATTCTCTGTTACACAATTTTTTCAGGGATTCCTTTCTGCCACAAATATCCTTTAAAAGGATGAAACTTTCCATCAAAGAAGGTGCATTTGGCTTTCCTGATCTTGATTTATATCATTGGGCATATTTGCTGACTTGTACTAAATTTTGGTCTTTTTTCCACTTAGATTAGATTATCCACTTTGGTCAGTTCTGGAATCTTTATGTCCTGATCCTCTTTCCAAATGGATGGCATTAGGCTCTCGGCCTAATGGATAGGGTTCCTCCTGCAGTTAAGATTGCTAGAGACACGTGGTGTTTAATATCACGTCAATTACATTTTGATCCATTTTTACATGCTAAATTGACCTTATGGTGAAATCCAGACTTTAAAATTAGTAAGAAAATGTTTTTTGTGGCAGACTTAGATGGATAAGTTGATTTTTACTTTGGATCAATTAGTGGGGGTTGATGATGAGTTTCTGTCATTTTCAGATTTGCACGGCAAATATTATTTGCCTGCTATTGCTGAATGGCAATACTTGCAATTGCAACATTTGTTAGAATCTAGGTTCAGCCCTGCTGCTTTTATATCTTCACAGTCTTCTCCACTATTGGAAACACCTATTGAGGCTGATCAGTTATATCAGCCCACGATCCATGTTTATGAGTATTTATTATCATTGAATAAATATGATACACAGGGTCTAAAGCAGGAATAGAACAGGGAATTGGAATGTCCTATTCCGTTTAAGCAATGGATTGTCACTTTAGCGTCCATTTCTGAAGTTTCAATGGATCTCAGGTTAAGTCTTATTCAACAATAAGTTTTGTTTTGTATTTATTGGATACCACAACATCAATTGTGTGGAGTGGATGAAACTGACAAGGATGTTGACAAGTGGGGAATATGCCTCTACGGGGCTACATAGCAGACAGGTGGACTTGTGATTGTGTACACTTGCGCAAGATCACCAATACATTCTTTTAAAAAATGCAATACCATTTCTGCAAATTTCACGATAGCCCCTACTCAAATTGTGTAAATTGCTACCATAACACACACACACACACACACACACACACACACACCAAATCCACATAGCGGCTCAACTTGCCACAGACTGAGTCAATGCCAGCAGGGGGGGAAGAACAAAATCCTCAAGGCCGAACTGCTCACACTGGCTCAGCTTGTATGAGTGTGGAAAGCTAAGCAGGGTCAGGCCTGGTTGGATGGAAGACCCCTCCCTCTAGTTTCCTGCATTGAGCAGAGGGTTGGACTCGATGGCCTTGTAGGCCCCTTCCAACTCTAGAATCTATGAAATCTGGAATTTCCATTGAGTTTTCACTCCCCAAACAGAATTCTCATACATCACAAATTTCAACACACTGCGACATTTGCAGCAGGCAAGGTTTCTGTACTTTGTCAAAAGTAGTATGTTGGCTTAGGAATTTATTCAAGCTGTGCTGAAAGTGCTTCCGATCTTTGCAGCCTAGCTGTGAAGGTTTAGACTCTACACTGTACAGGAACTTTCTACACTGGGGTAGGCAAACTGGGCATCACCACCAAATTGCTGCCACGAGAAGTGTGGCAAAAGACAAGTAACCTGCCCAGAAGACTGAGTACAAGGCAGGGCAGTGAACAGCACACATTTGAACTCACAGTTTTCAGCACCAACAGAAATGTATTAAACAGCTGATAAGAAAATGTGTTAATTTTTTAACAAGTGGGAAAGGTAAGGCACCTTGGTGAGCACCAAGAAAGGTGTCTGGGATGCATTGGTGCCCATGGGCACCATGTTGCTTACCCCCTGTTCTACACTTTTGGGGGTTGTGTGCCGAAATTCAGATAATTTTTTGAGGGGTTCACCTGACAGATAAGTCAGCAGATGGTAAGTTTCTTTTCTTCTTTTTGCCCCCCCCCCCGAAACCTTTGCCATTAGTTCAACAAGCGACAGCAGAGTTACTCAGGCAGCCTGGCAACATTCCATCTTCATTTCCTTACAGACATACAATGGAAACAATGCCTCATTCCCATTGAGCATCTGTTGGGAAATGGAAAGAGGACACTACTAGGGGTAGAGGAATCTGTTGGTTTTATTTTCTCTTAGATTTTCATTTTCCAGTCTTTTGTCCATTCCGTCCCTGTTTCCACATCAGTTTTATTTATTTTTTCTAAGTTTGCATAAAAATTCATAAGCATTTTGTGTGCATTTCTCCTAATACATGCATTTTTGTATACATTTTCTCTAACATCCATTTTTTTAAAAAATCCTTAATATGTGTATATTCTCATCAATATATAATTTTTTGTGCTCACATTTCCCTAATAAACGCGTTTTTGTATAAATCGTTTGATCAGAGAACTGCATTGCAAAATTCAGAGAAGTGCAACTCCCAAAGGATACATGAATCTTGGTTTGTGTATTGGTTCGAGAAGTTCAAATTAGGTAGGTTTGCATTAAAATGAGAAGTGAAGAAATTTCTCCCTTCATCCCTATTTGACGGGGGCCCTGAGCAGTCCCACTGTCACTTGAAGCAGCTGCAAAGGAAAACCCGAGCCCCTTTGCAGCTGACCTCCCTTTGCAGTGGGGTCATAAGGGAAAATAATAACTAACCCTGTGTCACCTCATCTGTAAGGTAAGCTTCCTCCAAATAACTGTCATAATGTTAACAAGAAGATCATTTTCACCTTTTCCCCAACCATGCAAAATGATAAAATGGCCAGCCAAAACACTTTGGCCCAGTGCAAGAATTTATTATGCACTGGACCGCTCTGGAGAAGGGCCTTAGATCAATAGTAGAGCACACGTTTTGCATGCAAAAGGACCCAGTTCCAATCCCTGTCACCTCTGGGTAGGGCTAGGGAAAACTCCAAAACCCTAGAGGACCACTGCCAATCAGTATACACAATAGTGAGTTGGATTTACCAACGACCTGACATGGGATAAGGCAGCTTTCATCAGAAAATTCATGTCCACGTTGCTTCTGTAGTACATTAGAACATAAGAATATAAGAAGAGCCATGCTGGATCAGACCAAGGGTCCATCTAGTCCAGTATTCTGTTCACACAGTGGCCAACCAGCTGCCCATGGGATCCCACAAGCAGGATATGAGTGCAACATCACCTCCTTCCCATGTTCCCCAGCAACTGGTGCACATAGGCATACTGCCTCTGATACTGGAGGTAGCATTTAGCCAATCAGAACTATTAGCCATTGATAGCCTTCTCCATGAATTTGTCCAATCCAAATTGGACAAAGCCCTCCAAACTGGTGGCCATCACTACTTCTTGTGGAAGTGAATTTCATAGTTTAACTATGCACTGTGTGAAAAAGTACTTCCTTTTATCTGTCCTGAATCTCCCACCAATCAGCTTCAATGGGATGAGCCCGGATTCTAGTATTATGAGATAGGGAGAAAAATGTATCTTTCTCCACAGCATTCATAATTTTGTACACCTCTATCATGTCTTCCCCTTACTTGCCTTTTTTCTAAGCTAAGCAACCCCAGCTGTTGTAACCTTTCCTCTTAGGGGAGTTGATCCAGACCCTTGATCATTTTAGTTGCTCTTTTCTGCACTTTTTCCAACTCTACAATATCCTTTTTTTAGGTGCAATGACCAGAACTATACACAGTATTCCAAGTGTGGTTGCATCATAGATTTGAATAAGGGCAGCATGATATTGGCAGTTTCATTTTCATTTCAATAGGCAACAGCCTATGCATAATGGGCATTTGTGCTAAAGCCTCCCAGTTACGGGTTTTATTGTATAAATCTTATCAATATCTCTTTGTTGATATCCCATTGCAATATTTCCAGTCAGCCTAAAGTGGTCTTTCATGTAATATAAATGATAACAGTCAGGGCTTTTTTTCTGGTGGAACTCACCGGAACTGAGTTCCAGCACCTTTTCTTCTATTACAGTATTTTTCCATGTATAAGACTATACTTTTTCCTAAAATCGTTAGACTAAAAATTGAGGGTCATCTTACACATGGAAGTAAGCCAAGGAGAGAACTGCGCGGTTGCAAAACTGCCCAGTGGGGGGCGTCTTATACATGGGGGCATCTTATACATGGAAAAATATGGTAATTGCATTACAATTTAATCGCCATCTACTCCCAAGGAAATGTAATCCAAGAGTTCCGGTACCTTTTTCTCCAGAAAAAGAGCACTGATAACAGTTCAGAAAGAAGTACTCTTGATTTCCCAGATCAGTTTTGCCCCAGAGTTTTCTGACACACTGTCCCAGAGGGCCAGTCATCATCAGGCGATCACTCGTGACCGAGTAAGATTGTCTTCCGGGATAAAAGGAGGAAATTCTAAAGAAGATTGTGTAGACTCTAGCAATGGGTCCGTAAGTGACTGTGGAGGCCAATTCTAGATCCACACAGCTTCCCACAGTGAGGACACAGGTTACCAGATAGAAGATGGTCCTGTAAAGGATTCATTTGACGTGCTTTTCGCTTAGCACGTTTCTCCCTTTCACCTTGCACTCGGGCTTCTTCAAAGTCCATGGAACCTTTGTGAAAGGCCAACCTCCATTTAGATCGTTCATGGGCCAGAGCTTCCCAGTTTTCGATGTTTATATTGCATTTTTTTAGATTAGCCTTATGAACATCTTTAAACCTCTTATATTGACCACCGATATTCCGCTTTCCATCCTTGAGTTGGGAGTAAAGTAACTGCTTTGGGAGACGGCAGTCAGGCATTCGAACAACATGACCGGTCCACTGAAGTTGGCGTTGAAGGATCATTTTTTCAATGCTAGTAGTCTTTGCTTCTTCCAGTACACTGACATTTGTTCGCCTATCTTCCCAAGTAATTTGCAGGATTTTCCGGAGGCAACGTTGATGAAACCTTTCAAGGAGTTGGAAGTGACGTTTATAGATAGTCCATGTTTTGCAGGCATACAATAAAGTTGGTAATACAATGGCTTCATAAACCAGTGTTTTGGTCTTCTTACAAATATCCCGATCCTCGAACACTCTATGTTTCATTCGAGAAAATGCGGCACTTGCGGAGCTCAGACGATGCTGGATTTCACTGTCGATGTTAGCTGTAACAGAAAGATAGCTGCCAAGATAGAGAAAATGATCGACATTTTCCAGTATTGTCCCGCCAAGCTGGATAGATGGCATCACCAAAGGATTGGCTTGCACTTGCTGATGAAGCACTTTGGTTTTTTTGATGTTAAGTGAGAGACCAAGTTTTTCGTATGCTTCTGCAAAAGCATTTAGGATAGTTTGGAGATCGTCCTCTGAATGTGCGGAGACCACATTATCATCAGCATACTGAAGTTCCACAACGGAGGTTGTAATTACCTTACTTTTTGCTTTCAGCCTGCTGAGATTAAAAAGCTTTCCATCTGTTCGATATATAATTCCCACACCGGTGGGAAGTTTCCCCTTGACAAGATGTAAAACCATGGCGATGAAAATGGCAAATAATGTTGGGGCGATAACACATCCCTGTTTAACACCTGATCCCACTTTAAATGGAGCACCATGAGAGCCGTTGTTGTCCAAAACCGTTGCCGTCATGTTGTCATGGAGAAGTCGCAAGATATTCACAAATTTATTGGGGCATCCAATTTTCATAAGGATAGTCCAGAGAGCTGTACGGTCTACAGTATCAAAGGCCTTAGCCAAATCGATAAATGCCATATAAAGGGGTTGATTTTGCTCCCGGCATTTTTCTTGGAGCTGACGTGCAGTAAAAATCATGTCTACTGTCCCTCTAGAGGGGCGGAAACCATATTGAGTTTCAGGGAGGATCTCTTCTGAAATAGATAGAAGACGGTTTGCGAGAATCCTAGCAAATATTTTACCTGCGGTTGCTAAGAGAGAAATGCCCCGATAGTTTCCACAGTCTGTTCTATCACCCTTCTTAAAGAGGGTGATAATTATGGCATCCCTGAAGTCTTCTGGGATCTCTTCTCTTATCCAGATTTTTTCGATGAGTTTATGAAGATGTTGTACAAGTTCGGGGCCCCCTTCTTTAAAGATTTCAGCAGGAATCCCATCTGGTCCACTAGCTTTGTTGTTCTTCATTTGATTAATGGCTTTTTTTACTTCATCCAAAGTGGGGAGTATTGCAAGTTCCTCTTTAATTTGTTTTTGCGGGATTTGCGAAAAAATCTCATTATTCACCTTAGACTTACGATTTAAAAGGTCATAATAATGCTCTTTCCAACGCAGTGCAATAGACTCTTTGTCTTTTAAGAGTTTGGTGCCATCTTTTGATTGTAAAGGGTTTGTACCATAGGTTTTTGGTCCATAAATGGCCCTTGTGGCCTTAAAAAAGCCCCGTGCATCATGAGATTCTGCAAGTTGTTGAATTTCTTCAGCTTTCTTTTTCCACCAAGCGTTCTTAAGTTCTCTTGTTCTTCTTTGGACCTCAGCCTTTGCGCTAGCGTAGGTTTTTTTCTTGGCAGCGCAGTTAATATCATTTTGCCATATTTGGAAGGCTTTCCTTTTTTGGTCAATTATATATTTAATCTCATTGTCATTTTCATCAAACCAATCCTGATGTTTCTTAGTTTCATATCCAATAGTTTGTTCACAAGCTGCAGTAATGGAGGTTTTCAGCTTAGACCAATGGTCCTCAATGTTGTCAGGAGGTTCCGTAGGTAGATGTTCCTTAAGAAGTGATTGAAGACGAGTTTGCTTAATAGGATCTTGAAGGACTTGGATGTTCATTTTACGCCTTGGTTTCCTTCCTTGAAGCCTACGTTGGGGAGCAATGTTGATAACCATTGTGGACCGGATTAGTCGGTGGTCTGTCCAGCAGTCGTCGGCACTCACCATGGCCCTAGTAAGAAGTACATCGCGGCGATCTCTAACACGGACAATTACATAATCCAGAAGATGCCAGTGCTTTGACCGTGGGTGCTGCCATGATGTTTTAAACTTATTCTTTTGTCGAAAGAGCGTGTTTGTGATAGTGAGATTATGTTCTGCACATATAGACAAAAGTAAGAGTCCGTTCGGGTTGCTATTACCAACTCCGTTTTTTCCAATAGTTTCTGGCCATAAATCAAAGTCACGCCCGACTCTTGCGTTAAAATCGCCCAGGAGGATAATTTTATCCTCCTTAGGTATCTCTGACAGGAGAGTGTCCAACTGGCTGTAAAAACTTTCCTTGATGTCATCATCAGCATCTAATGTTGGTGCATAAGCGCTCAAAATAGTTACCTGTTGGTTATTGGCGAGCTTTAATCGAAGAGTTATCAGGCGTTCGTTAATGCCAGTAGGAACTTCTGACAAAGAGTTCACGAGTTCATTTTTGATGGCAAAGCCTACACCATGTATTCGTCGGTCCTGCTCAGGTAGTCCTTTCCAGAAGAAGGTATAACCTCCTTTTTCTTCTTTCAGCTGTCCCTCTCCTGCCCTTCGAGTTTCTTGAAGTGCTGCTATGTCAATTTTAAACCGTCTCAGCTCCCTTGCAATAATAGCAGTCCTACGCTCAGGGCGTTCACTATCTATGTTATCCAGCAATGTCCGTATATTCCATGTTCCAAAATTCAAATGTCTTTTTCGACCGCTAAAATGGTGACCCCACTGGACGCGGTAATCCAGTCAGGGGAGAAAGAGGTAGACTATGTTTAGGGCACCTTTTCTAGCCCCCTCCCCATACGGGGTGAGCAGAGTGGATCCTAAATAGGGCTGCTCAGTCATGGATACAGCTGCCGAGCTGCTCGACTACCTCGTTCCTTGAACAGGGCGACTGAGTCTGCATCCACCGCCCATGTGCTGGTCCATGACTAGGGGCTTCCAGATTCACAGTCCTGCCCCCGTTGCCATTCGCCAGTCGCCATGGGACTTTTTTTTTGTTTGTTTGGTTGGTTGGTTGGGTTGGGTTGGGTTGGGTTGGATGGGTTGGGTTGGAAGACGCCTGTGCGTGAAACTGTTTTATGTGGGGAGATCGGTGCACAACGAATCACCACACAAACTTGACAGAGTACGGCAGAGATCCAATGGCACGGTTACCCTGACGATTGGAAAACCATTCTCTGCTGCAGCCTTCATCCGCCTTCACAGCCGTTGTAATTTAGGTTTAATTATCTTCCGCCTGTTCTGCCGTTGAGGACTTTATGTTTTGGATCGTTCTTTGTCTGGTTCCTCTCCCCGGACCTTACCGCCATGGGTGACCCTACTGGGAGTACATAGCTCCCGACGGCATTGCTCACAGGATTCATCGGAACACGCAAGCCCACTCACCACTTCAAGGTGACGATCCGGCGAGGGGCAGAGGGCCAGTTCACACCACTCATTCCCATTCCCAATCAACCCTCAATACAGGTTCACATGATTCAGATTTAACTGAGAGGAATATGGATTTAGCCTGGAGTAGCTGGCAGGGGTTTCTGCAATCATGAGCATATTTTCCAGCTCTCCTATTCACAGAATTGTTGTGCAGTCCAGTTCACACTCATTGTTCTTCACATGATCCCACATCCATGGAAGGCAAGGAGGAGAAAATTAAAGTCGCTATTTTGCATATGTGAACTGATCTGTGTATTCTAAAAGTTTTAAAGACTTTTATATTCAACCATTGAGCAGCTGGGATGAGTTATGAACATAGGAAGCTGCCTTATACTGAGTCAGACCATTGGTCCATCTAGCCCAGTATTGTTAACACTGACTGGCAGTAAGATGCTGGCTATGTAATGAGGACAATGCCTCATTGAGGTATACGATGTGGCAGTGAAGGCTGGTGGCTCCAATGTCGACGGTTTATCCACTCTGGGTTTTAGTGTGAACTTTAAAGGAGCTATCTATGGTGCTGAACCCTATCCTCTATTCCCCCCCAAAACAGGTTCAGCACTGTTAAGCTAAGCACTGGAGACAATCGGAATGGAAAAATAAAATATGGCAAGTGGCCACAATGGCTAAGTTAGCAGAATTCATAAGGATGAGAGATTGGAAAAGGCCAACAGGGTAAAACCAAATTTCTGGAAAAATTGGTCTAAGTTTTAAACATATAGTTCTGTAAATTATGGTCTAAACATGAATAGAGATGAAATGTTATATATCAATGGATGACTGAGAGTGGTATTGTCTTGTGTGTGTGTGTGTGTGTGTGTATGAAAGCTTGAAAGATTATGCAAATAAAAAAAATAAAAGTTCAGTCTACAACCCAGAGTGGATACACTGCCCCACTGACATTGAGCCACCAGCCTCCACTGTGATGTGGGCATGTCCTGTAGTAGCTTTGGGGGGGGGGGTTGGAAGTCATCGATTATGTAAATTTTGTTCTTGAAAAATCTGTGATAATAGCAGATGTCCATGAGCTTTAAAATTACATCCCTGTGATGTGCGGATTAACAAATGGATAGCAAGAGAGGATACTGAGAGCATTTACAGTTGCAAAGAGACTTATACTCCAAGCCTGGAAGGAAAAACACCCACCACCTATCACTCAGTGGACCGACTGAAGATCTTACTGCTCTTGCTGCGTTTGAGCATATCTCCTACAACCGTCAAAGTCGTATGGATGTTTATTTAGACAATATATGGATGGCTTATATTTATGTATATATTTGAAATGGAAATGTTTTTCCCTCTACTTCTGTTTTCTTTCCTTTTTTTTCTTTTCTCTTTCCCCCCGTCTTTTCCATATATCAAGGGAGATGTTACTGATTACTGTATATTAATATGTTTCATGATATGAATTTCCCCCTTTCCCCCCTTTTTTGTTGTTGTTGATACCATTGTGTTGCAAATAAATAGATTTAAAAAACCAAAAACAAACACTAATTGGCAGCAGCTCTCCACGGTTTCAGGCAGGGTTTTTTCCAGCCCTACCTGGAGATGTCAGGGATCGAACTTGGGAGCTTCTGCATGGAAAGCATGTGCTCTACCACTGAGCTACAGCCCCTTCCCTTTGTAGGCTATTTGAGTGGATTTTTTAAAAATAGTATTCTCGTGTTTATATCTGTAGCACATGTTACAAATTGTTTGTGAACATTATTATCTCTCTTGTTCCTCTGGGGAATGGGGATATGGTGAATCACAAATCCAAAGTCATAACAGAAATTTCCGAACCTTCTATGAATCTGCCTGGTTTTTCTACCAGCCTATGTATTATCCATCCAATGAAATCTTGCAAGGCACATTAGTTCCAACATCAGCCAATTTGATGGCAGGTATGATGACATCTAGGTCAAAACCACTTACCATATTACAGAGGAGGCTACTGTTTTTGGTGCCTCCTATATAGCATTCACAAGGTTTGCAAACATCCACAGCTGAAAGATTTGCATCTACATCCTGATAGAAGAAATCCTTACACAACTCACAGTTTCTTCCTGAATAAAGGAAAGGTTATGCATTATAGCTTCCAATTCATTAAAATTAGCTGTATAATTCAAAATTAAAGACTATTCCTTTGAGAGAATTCTATAATTTTCAGGACGTCCATTTTAATGCACCTTTCATCTCTACCTGCCAATTTAGTGATCCAGAGCATATGAAACAATGAACCTGTTACAAACTGTGTTTTACTCCATTAAACTTCCATCTGTTACATAACACAACACTCGTATAAAGCTATTCTGCATGAATATCTATTCTATACTTTTAAAAAAGAAGTTATACTTGAACCTCAAACTTTCCACACTCTCCTTACTATTCCATACTGTCACACCACCGCAAATTTGGACAATCAGCCATGCCCAATGTGTCTCTGGTGCTAGAACTCTGGAATAGACTGGGGATTCTGTAGATGCACTGAGTGACCTTGTTGAACCATTGATTCCCTTGGTACAGAAGCAGTATCAGAAACAAATGGGTGGGGGCAAACTAGATTCTAACACACAATCAATCTCATGCAAGCACAAGATGTTAAGGGTTACAAAAATGCAGAAAGGTCTTTGGAGAATTCATCAGTTTCAATCCCATCATCATGCCAGTGCTAATTCAAGTGATGGAAGCATGTGCCCATCATTGCTTCCTTATGACATTATTATGCCTTCCCAGTTTTGCCAAATGGGTCTCCAGGGAATATTGGATGTGCTGAAAGTTGCACTGTATGGCTGAATTGGGATATTTAGTCAACCTTAGCTGCCACGATATGGAGGTTGATGATGGCCTTGTAGGCCCCTTCCAACTCTATGATCCTATGATCCTAAACATATGTATTGACTCATACTTGTCCTGTACCAGTTTCAAAATGCTCAGCTAACATCAATCTGCTAATAATGTTCTATTCACATGGCTGAAAATATCAAATACCGTACTATAGATAGGGAACTGGAAAGTGGACCAGTATACACATTGGTTTGGATCCAGAGTTTGCATAGAGCAGAACTCCATTAACTGGGTGCCCCCATGGGTGGAAGGGGAGAGGAAACCTTTGCAGATTTCCCCGAAGTTCCCATGTTCCCAAAATCTGCTCCATCAAGTTGGGAAAGCCTCCGGAACAGTGTGGGTAGTGGAGCTGGAGACTGCAGGAGAAAGAGAAAATCAGCAAAGGCGACTTTCTTCCACTTCCTTCAGCACGAGTCTCCACTTGGTGAGAGTTAGTAAGAGAGGGAAGAGATGCAGATCATATTGCTGATTGCCTCCCATAGCAGGCTCTACATCCCTACCCTTTCTTGGCAACTACTCTGTCAAGATTCAGGATGGGATACCAAGCAATATCCATTGCTTCTTTTAAAGTGTCAACCACACCTTTAAAGTAGGTGAATATTTTCTCCCTGTTTGTGCATGCCCTAAATGGCAGCAGCAATCCAGGGATTCAGACAGGAGTCTTTCTTGAGATGCCAAGGAGAATCTGGGACCTTTTGTATGCAAAAGCATGTGCTCTACGACTGAACTATGGCCATTCCCCACTGCATGCATAAGGTGACATGTACACTAGTCTGTAAAGGGTGGAAGGATCACAGGCATTAGGTGCATAATGCACACAGATGCATGTGCATAAGCCCGATATGCACATACATTACACTGCAAATGGGGTGATGGGTACAGACCTACACCTTACACCACATACATTTCCAACCATGTGAACCAGCCTTAGATCCTTATTTTTCATAAAGTTTACTTGTTTCTGTAATGCATAAATTTATGCAATACAAAATCAATTCCATTTCCTGGACTGTTACATACCATGGACATACAAATTTCCTTACGCTTCAACCTCAAATGTAATGATGCCTTAGAATGCTTTGGAATGATTGCAAGAGCCAACCACAATACATATATATATATATATATTCTGTTCTGTCATGTTAATTACCTGTGGTGTTATGTTGACAGTTATCACAGACTCCGCCACCACCTCTATAGTGTTCATTAGGAAAAGAATCCATTGTCCTGTTGTAGTGACAGCTTATTGCATGGCCGTAACATTCACAAGACTTGCAATTATAAGCATGAACTTGATCTCCTGGATGAAAAGGCTTGTCATTGTACAGTGGCCAACAATGATCACACTTGAATAAAAAGAGAATTAGAAAAGATTACTGTTTAGAATATCTACATATGTACAAGTGTATATACCACACTGTGTATTCCATGCCCTGTAGGGCTTCAGATTAAAATAAGTGATAGAAGAGAAGACATGCATGATAAATAAAATGATACTTACCACAAAACACATGGTTTACAAGCTTTGTAATGCAATTCTAATTCAGCTGGAATGTTCTTGTATAGCTTCCATGTGGTCTTGTATTTCAAGAAGCAATCCACTGGCGAAGTTACAAGTGGATTGCATTCACTTCAAAATCAGCCGTCTAAGTCTTTTGCGGGGTGGGAGGTGCATGGAGGAGACCTTTGCCTCCGTGCTAACTCTGCCTTCGATAGGGTGCCTGTAATCCTCTGAATTCGGAAGGTTACGGGCAGCCACACTGAACTGCGCTGTTAAGTACATACATGGTTAAATTTTCCACAACTGAATTCAACGGAATATAAAAATGCATAATTTAGGTTTGATTGTATGTGCGGTTATCTGAACCCCTTTCCTGCAAAAGTATGACTGCCTTAAGTCCTGTTGCTCTCAATATTGCGCATCTTAATACTGTGCATTTATAATGTTGTAAGGTTTTATAATTTGTTGTGTAAACCACTTCAGGATTTTTAAAGTGGGAAGCAGTATACAGTATAAATATTTTTTAAATAAATAAAATATAGTCACAACATGTTAGATTCATGTTTACATGAATATCCTGCAGCAAAATGTTTTTTCATTAAAATATTTCACACTGGTAATTTACATTTCTTTGACAAACAAAAAATTCACCTTTTCTTTTAGGTAATTAATGGATGACATTGTGGACAACTAGAGTTTAATTATTGTGAAGTGTCTAATTTATTAAGTAGTAAACATTTCAATTGGAATCTACACAGCTGTTAATGTTAAGACTGGGAAAAAATATTAATTAGAAGTCTCTGTGGTTATATTAAAGGTCACATTCACAAACATTTGGTGCTTTACTAAAACCAGGAAAAAATAAAGATTAAAATGATGATCACTTCCATCATTCAGAAAGGAGGCTAAATTATTTAAATAAATTGCCCTCTACAAATTATTCATTGAGCTTTGCTATACTTAAACCATTCCTTGACTGCACTTTACAGCTGCAACTTCAGCACATGTTAGACTAGATAAAGTTTGGATCCTTGAATGTGGATAAACTGGAGATATTTTTGTTTATAGAGTCAATGCATTTCAGCTAATGGGGAAAACTAGAGTGATTTTTTTCTTCTTCATCAAACAAGGGTACCTTTACTGGCTTTTAAGAGGTGGTGACAGTATTACCAAAGTTATCAACCAGAAGTCTTCAAATTTATTTATTTATTTATTTAATACATTTTTATACCGCCCAATAGCCGAAGCTCTCTGGGTGGTTCACAAAAGTTAAAATCATAAAATGCAATATAAAATTTAAAACCACAGATTAAAAACAAACAGCAGAGATAGCAGCAGCAGTTACAATAACGGAATTAAAAACAATTACAAGATTAAAATGATTAAGATGATTAAAATAATAATAATAATAATAATAATAATAATAATAATAATAATAATAATAATAATAATAATAGTTTATTTATAACGCCCCTTATACCAAAATGATTAAAATGCCTTGGAGAACAGAAAGGTCTTCACCTTGCGCTGGGAAGAACACAAAGTAGGTGCCAGGCGAACCTCTTTGGGGACCTCATTCCATAACCGGGGTGCCACAGCAGAAAAGACCCTCCTCCTGGTAGCCACCTGACTCACTTCCTTTGGCAGGGGCTCTCGGAGAAGGACTGCTGATGCAGATCTTAGTGTCTGGGCAGGTACATATGGGAGGAGACGATCCTTCAGATACCCTGGCCGCAAGCCGTTTCGGGCTTTAAATGTTAGCACCAGCACTTTGAATCGGGACCGGAAACAGACTGGCAGTCAGTGCAGATGAGAAAGGAAAGCACTGGCATAATATGTTCTCGTCGGCCAGTCCCGGTTAATAATCTTGCTGCCCTATTTTGGACCAGCTGAAGTTTCCGGACCGTTTTCAAAGGCAGCCCCATGTATAAAGCATTGCAGTAATCCAGATGAGAGGTTACCAGAGCATGGATAACTGTAGCTAGGCTATCTCTGTCCAGATAAGGACGTAGTTGGTATATCAGCCTAAGCTGATAAAAGGTGCTCCGTGTCACCGAGTTCACCTGTGCTTCGAGTGACAGTTGTGGATCCAAGAGCACCCCCAAACTACAAACCTGATCCTTCAGGGGGAGTGCAACCCCATCCAGAACTGGTTGAATATCACTTAGCCAGGCAGACGAACTGCCCACTAACAGTACCTCCGTCTTATCTGGATTGAGTCTCAGTTTATTAGCCCTGAGCCCTCATCCAGTCCATTACCGTGTCCAGGCACTGATTCAGAACAGCCACTGCCTCACCTGGATTTGATGAAAAGGAGAGATAAAGCTGGGTGTCATCTGCATATTGATGACACCTCAACCCATACCTCCGGATCTCTCCCAGTGGTTTCATGTAGATGTTAAAATAGAGCCCTGTGGCACCCCATGGCATAACTGCCAAGGGACAGAGCAGTAATCCCCCAGCACCACCTTCTGGAATCGGCCACCCAAGTAGGATCGGAACCACTGGAGCGCAGTGCCTCCAACTCCTAACCCAGACTCCTAACCTTCTGGTATCTATCCAGAAGGATACCATGGTCGATGGTATCGAAAGCCGCTGAGAGGTCCAAAAGAATCAACAAGGTCGCACGCCCCCTGTCTCTCTCCCGGCAGAGGTCATCCCACAGGGCGACCAAGGCAGTTTCCATTCCAAAACCAGGCCTGAATCCTGATTGAAATGGATCTAGATAGTCCGTTTCATCCAAGAGTGCCTGGAGTTGACCAGTAACCACCCGCTCAAGCACCTTGCACAGGAATGAGATATTAGCTACCGGCCTGTAGTTATTAACATCATCCAGGTCCAGGTTAGGCTTTTTAAGAAGTGGCCTAATCACTGCCTCTTTCAAAGAGGCCAGCACCACTCCCTCTCTCAAGGAGGCATTTACAACCTCCTGGACCCAAATAGCCCAGGAACAACTGTTATATGATTAACAACTGGCCTATATCTTCTCCTTTAATTTTAATTAGTGGTTAACTTGATTGTGAACATTTTTCTATTACAAAATGTCTTCTCAGGGGAAGTTTTGCTCCAGGTCCCGTACTTTCAGAAAAATATATCTGTGTTGTGGATGTTCTCATCACAAGTGTCATCCGCATAGGGCCATCTCAACAGTGCTACCATAATTGTATGGAACACCCCCTCAGCCTTTTCATGGCTTAGATTTAGATGTCTTGTGAAAACATCTTTCTTTGCATAGGAATTTGGAATACTGATGAGGTGAGTTGCGAGTGTATGGGTGAGATAAAGAAGAGTCAGACACAGAGTATATGGTTTCAAATCAGGGCCACATTTATTGAATTGAAGATCTGTGAAGGGCGAAGTGCGGTACTAACCTAGCCCGGCCATTGGCCGGGAAAAAACCAATATTTTGGCGAATACATCTTAACCGCACCGGAGGTGGGTTGGTCCGCCCCTGGCCAGTTGCCCTCCATGTGGAGCTGGAGGGCTTTACCATCGTCGCCTTACTTTGACGCCTCTGTGGGCGGGAACCCAGGTGCCTAAATAGGCCTTTCCTGTGTCCCCGCCTTAGTTGAGCCATTGGCTCAGTATCTGTGACAAACCTGACCTGTTACCTGACTCCTCTCTCCTCCCCCACTCGCAAATCTTCTCCCTGGCCCCAGGTGAGGGGCCAGTGGAAGTCTGTTCTTTGATATCCCGTTGTTGCTATTATAATAGCTATATTTTTAGTTTTATCACTGAATACTGATGAGGTGAGTTCTTTGATATCCCGTTGTTGCTATTATAATAGCTATATTTTCAGTTTTATCACTGGTTGTTTTAAAAATGTTTAAGGGCATGATACTTCCCTGCATGGGCTCATATAGCACAACAGTTTCCCCCTTTTCCCTTGTGCATGTACAGACAGTAAAAGCATCAGGCTCTGTGTTTCATGAAAAGTCTCTGTTTTATGAATAAATGGAAGGGTGGGGGCTGGGTGGGAATATGGAAGGCACACAGTCCTCCCATTCCCCATGACTGCCTGCTGCACTGATCAAGTGCACACCAGTGTGCATGCACCAAGGGTGAAACGAGAGCTTAACAGGGCTCTGTTATGTCCTATGGGGTTCCCCATACATGCAGCTGCTATTCCCATCTGGGGAAGCATATTGCCATATTTTATTTTATTTTAAATTGACATTGACTTGAGAACCTGTGTAGAAGCGTGAATAATGCATTTGTACACATGCCACCTCCAGTGTCCAAAGAGAGCATTAGAAATGGGGATGAAGGGTGTTCTTGTGCGTGTGTGTGTGTGTGTGTGTGTGTAATTAAAGGCCCTGACCCTACAGGTGTGCATGCAGCAGCTGCAGCTGTTTACACATAACTCTTTCTAGGAAACCAAAATACCACCATTTAGTAGGTTTGCAGGGGCTGGTCAGTGTGCGGAGACTAAATCCACTCCAGCTGTGGATTGGTGGGATGTTGGCTTTTTAGAAAATGCTCCACAAATGTAGTCCCAGCTGTCACACAGGGATGGATAAAGCCTCAAGCAGCAGCACCTGTTTGCACAAACTGTACCGTTTCTAAACCTGCTAAGGATACCTGCATGTATCACAGTGAATAAATTTATTGTGGTTCGTACAGAATAAAAAATGAGTATGTCATGCTGAAACACTATTCTGAAAGTCAAGTCCATTCAGATTGCTAGAGCTAAGTAATCAAGTTCTTCTTTTCTTTAACTTCCCCAGTCCCATGGATGCAGGTATCCATTTTAAATAATGCTGGAGGAGCCACCACACCAGACTCAGTTCAGCAACATAGAAATTTTTATCTACTTAGTGACTATACTTCGTACTAACCTAAATAGGAGCCTCTTTAATTTGCTGTCACTATTCTAGCTCTCTCTTTTTGAGATAACTCTGACAACTTCAATTTTAATTGGCTATTTGAAACTAAGATCTCATATGGATTTTCATCAGCTCAGCAAAGTAAATTGTATTCCTGTGGGATAACAACCAAGGTTTTTTTTGATAATACAATGGCTCCTTCACATTTCTATGTATTAGCAGGTTGTCTGGGCATCTGGTCTTTGGATATTCGAGACAGCACCTTGCTATTTCAATAAATACTTTCCACAAATTATTTTAGAAATCTAAGATCTATGGCCTGTGAAATTAAATCTGTTTGCCAAGGATGAGTTCATGGACAAACCTATCACTACCACAGGCATCTTGAAAAAGTTATTCAGAATTTTCCAGCTTGTAAAATTTCCGGCTTGATTCAGATAGCTTTTCCCTACTTGGTGTGTGTCAAAACTAGTCTGGGCAATCAATTTCAGGATATTTCATTTTCATTCATGCTGAATATATGTGCTTCTTCTTCTGCTGTTCTGGTTATGTTTGTTGTGAACAAAGGCAACTTTTTAAGTGATTTTAAATGGGAATTCTTTTTTTTTTTTTAAATATAGTTATTTGTCCCAGGGCCATAGGATTAAGTGGAATATATAGGGGGGGAGGGGGGTGAATCCAACTTAGCTAAACAATATATATATAATTTGATGAATAAATAGAAAGCTAGTGTTAAATTTGTTAAGTTGAACAAAATAGCTGGGCTTTGCCATTTTAAAACAAATATATTTTCAATAGCTTTAATCAAATATGTAAGCGACTATGAAGAAAACAAGCTCATTTTCTCTCTCTTTCTCAACCTACATAATCTATACTAAGTTTACAGAAGGGGAAGCAGACATAGTTTAAAAAGTGCCATTTTAGTGAACTGGAGACACAAGAAATACCAAAAAAAAAAAAGGAAAGACAATATATAAACATTAAAATAAATCAACACATTTCTGATCCTATGTCAGAGATGTGCACACTATGCAATATTAACTGAACAACATTATATAGTAATAAGCAGCCTGTTATCCATCACCATATATCTTAGAGCAGCCTTCCCCAACTTGGTGCCCTCGAGACATTTTGGACTTTAGCTCTCTTCATCCCTGACCACTGACCATACTGGCAGGTGTTGATGGGAGTTGTAGTCCAAACATCTGGAGGGCACCAGGTTGGGAAAAGCAATCTTAGAACATCCATATTTCAAAAACAAAGTGCAAACAATAATCAAATTATAATCAAATTTAGCCAGAGATGTAGTATTTTAATTGTAAATTGGCTGGGCTGGACTGTCGCTGTTATAAACAGAGATAAGGACAAGATCAGGCTGAAATAAAATGCCAAGAAATAGAGTCTTGAAAGTTTCTTAATATAATATACAATAAAAATAAGATGTAAGACATAACACCCGTGGTTATGTGATAGATACACAAGAAGGTGCAAATATAAGAAAAGAAACAAACAGTTCTACTTACTCTAGCATGGATATACTTGTCATGAAAGCAGCTCCTGATTAATTTCAAGGATGCAACGTATATTATCTTCCCTCAGTTTTGGTTTGTTTGTAACATACATACTAACTGTCCCTATTTACCAGGGGCAGCCCCTAAATTCTGGTCCCTGTCCCTGGTCAATCCCTCTCCCAGTTTCGGCCTTTGAGACATGCCTTGTTAAAATTTTGATAGTGTGAGTTGGTAGCATAATTATTCAGCTCCTTTCCAGGTTAACTCCCTGAGTTGGTGGGTGAGTAGTTATCTTGCGCCTAATGTACATGTAAGTAAATTGCACTAGGCAATGAACCGTCTGCCAGTTCATATACTGCAGTTGCTGAGTTTTATTTTGAAATGTGGATTTGTACATTTTGTCAGATAGCAATGTTTTTCTAGTATCTCTTTAATGTAAGGAACAATCGGCGGAGGACAGATGGTTGCAGAATAAAAGAACATAGCACAAAGTGAGCTGCTTTGCATGTAACTACAATCCATGGGTTGTTTAACCCAGGGTTTTTCAGGGACAAGCAGAAGCAATCAAGTGTGCTGTCTCAGGTGTGCTTGACACTTCTGCATTCAGTTAACAAGCTATGATCACCCTGTTCATAGGTTATTAGTGTGACGTCAGAACCCAGCAATGTTAGGGGGTGACCCATGAGGGCTGGAGCCCCAAATCTTTCATTTGGAGCCCCAAATCTCTGGGAGGTCATCTGCCCCACCACCCTGCTGTCCATGGGCACTTGCTGAAATAAAGGTACAGGGGCCCTGATGATCTCAGTTGCATCTGATCTCCCTGGATTAGCTGGCTGTTTGCCTACATGTGCTTCACTTCCTGCTGCACCCTCTTGAATCTTTCTGCCTGAGTTTTTTTTTTCTGAAATAAAATGCCCTCCTCTACCCTGTCCATATGTCCCTTTTTACAAATAGGGGTGTCCTTAGGAGATAGGGTCCTTTAAAGACACACACACACACACACACACACACACACACACACACTTTAGAGCATATGTAAATTAGCATATGCAAATTTGTGAATTTTTTTGTCCTGTGTGCCTGAGCCCCAGATCTTTTCAGTGCCTAGCAATGCCCCTGGAACCTGGACACTCTGGGTTGCGTTAACCTACAATTTGTTGTTGTTAATTAACCCACAATTGCAATTATGTGTGAACTGGATCAGTAAGTAGAGTAAATTCTTCATGTGTAATGATGGCAGGAGGCACTGGGTAGTGATCCTTGATATAAATGTATTCCTATTTTCATATGTAAAATGTTAGAAGGTATGTTGTTAACACATGTCATCACCTGGACTGTAGTCATGGGGATGTACGAGAATTTAATTCCTCTTCACAAATCATATAAACATGTCCTGCACCTGCTTACATCCCTGACAACCGTAAACAGGAACACAAAGTTTTAAAATGTGCATTTTCATAATCAAAAATGTGCATTTTTCTCTATCTAACCCCCCCCCCCCAAACCACAGGGTTTCCTCAGCGTGGTTTGTTAACCACACACAAGCCACCCTGAGAATTCATGACTTGTTGTTGGGTTGTTCAGGGTGGCTTGTTTTCAGAATGGCTTGACATGGTGTGCAACCTGGCATGATGGTTTGTGTGTGGCTTGTCAGAAAGGGCTACAGACAGAGCCAGCTGGCAAAAGTAGCATTAAAAAAAAAACACCAGTCACTCCTCACAATCTCGCTAATGATATCTCCTCTCTATTGTGCCTTGAAATGACACTAGTCAATTTACTCCTCCACTTCGTCACCTCCCTAGACAGTGATACCATGTGTGTGTGTTTTCACCCATGGGAGATTACTGTGCTTTAGTGAATTCTGCAAATCTCCCCAAGAGTTTTTTCTCTCTCTTTTAAGTTAAATTTGTGCAAATATTCCCAAAGGTGGGGGGAAAATAATGCTAAATATGCACAAATCTCCCCAAAGTCCCCCCCCCCTTAAACAACCTTAAATATGTGCAAATCTCCCTGAAGGTCAAAAAAATTCTACAAAATAAACTTTACTCCACTAATGAGTGTGTTTGTTCTTATTAACAGAGTAGTGGAGTAGGCTGCAGAGGTTGTGCTGCAAAATCCCATAGGATACATGTTGGGAACGGGCAGGAGGACTAAGGGGAAACAAGCCACAGCAAACCACATAACACCTGATTGTCTGTTGGGAATAGCGTGAGTTACCGAGCAAACAACCAATGCACCATAGCTTATTTTCAGGGTGGTTTATAGTGACGTGAAATTCAGATCGAGACCATGGCACTACAGGAAGGGGTTTAAGCCTTCCCCCTACCCTTTCTTGTCCCAAAGTTCCAACCCCATGGGGGGGGGGGTTTAAAAAAAGAGAAAAAAATCACCATCCTTATTTTTACCCCCCATGTGGGTTGTAATTTTGAGACAGAAGCAGGTAGGTGGACAGAAGCAGGTAGGCCTCCTGGGGTGCCATGAACTCCATCTGAATTCGGGCTGTGCACACTTTCACTAAAGGAAAAAGAACAACACCCTATCATGTATAGCTTCTCTATGCATGATTAGAAGAATGTTGAGTTTGGCCCAAAGTAGCAAAAAGGAGGAGGAAATCTCATCGGAATCTTATGGGTTGGAATCAAAGTTGCATGGAAGAGAACTGGATGATCCTGCAGGGGGGAGGGAATTTTTGCCAATTCCCCCTCCCTCTAGCAGTCTCCTATGCTCCCCAAATCTGCCCTGAAATTTGGGGGTCCTCCAGGCCACTATGTGAGTGTGCAGGGGAAAAGAGGAATTGTGGAAAATTGCCTCCCCCTTCCTGTACCAGGCAGGCTCAGCTGGATCCCAGCAACCTCTGTCAATGGAAGGAGTGCTTCTGTTTATGGAGGGTCAAGTCTAAATCCAACCCTATGTTTTAATCTAGTAAACCAGCTAGTAAATCAACCATTTGATTCATATTTTACAAGGCGAAAGAGAATGAGCCAAGTAAGGAGCAAGAAAAGCAAGGAAACTACTGCTTTCTACTATTTGAACTACTTTCAAGTATCTTGGAATATTATTGTCAGTTTATTCAGGATTATTTCTCAGGAAGTATTTTCAAAATGGCTTGTGCAGTAGAAGGCCCTTATATGTTTGCAGGTGCCTCAACTGCAAAAGACTTCAAACAGTATTTTTTGCCTTAATCTCATTAGCCTGGGAATCTTGTTGAGTGATCATATACTTAGGAGAACTGACTCTTGTTCTAACAATATATCCAGATCTTCCTTAGAAAAACTGGTGCTGTTCTACCATTCCATGCTGGGAATCACCCAAACTAGCACAAAATTCAAATGTGTCTGCTGTCATACTTTCAGAGAAATGTTCAGAATGATACTTTTCTCACCTTACAATTATCATGTCACTACATGATAATTACCATGATATAAATAGGACAAAGATGTAGCAACATCACAGTTTAACGTGCTGGTGTATTTTAATTTAAAATAACCCTGTTGCAGATTTTGGCTTTCATTCATCAGATGTCATTACGTAACAAAGAGCTACCTATAAAAAGAGTTTAATTTTGTTTTAAAGTGATGTCAAGTGTCAAGCCATAATAAAACTCTTCCTCCTCTAATGAGGTCCTACTCTGACTTCCAAAGCCCTTCTCTGTGACCCTCACCTCTATAAACCCTTCATGATCAACCTCCTATCTTCCTAACTATTAACATACATTCATGAGATTAATTACTTCCCAGCAGATCAACATCCAGGATGTTTAGAGTGGCAAAAAGGGTGGGGTAATCAGATTCCTTCACCATATGGATCTTTATGTAAATTCACATAATTTTCTGTGGAATAGCTACCAACACAGTCTATAAAACAGCTTAGATCATTTTAGCCATACTGTTGAAGGGAGAGTTGGAAGGGGGAGAGGGAATTTTACTTTTAGCATTCTAATCACCCTGTGTAGATAATCAAGATCACTTGACTCAGATTCGTGAAAGTGTTGTTTATATACGTCTGTGAGCTCCATCGCTATATCCATTCTTTAAAGGGAGATATGTTTGTTCACATGATGAGAAAACTGTATGGTAACTTATTGATAAATGTGAAAATGTGTGATATACTGAATATGTACACTATGTTGGTACAGAAGTTAAGAAAAAAAGAATACATACAGTATTTTTTTTTATTGAACAACGTAGGATAAGTTTCGATGGTTTATTTTAATTTATCTTTAATGGTGAAGTTCTTAATTTGAATAATTTATAATGGTTTCATGTGCTTTTGATAATTGGCCATGCTGGCTGGGGATAATGGGAGTTGCAGTCCAACAAATCTGGAAGGCACCAGGTTGGGGAAGGCTGTTTGGGGGCATTATTGGGGAGAAATGGCTCCTGCTGGACACCGAAATGGAGAATATTTGGAGAAAATCTGGCAAAGTGGCCTTGTTCTAGGGAGGGAGGATTTAAAAAATGACAGACTTTCCCCCAGAAATGTCTTCTTAGAAATTCCTGCTTAGCTCTAGAACAAAAGTTAAGAAAAAAGAACAGATGCATGTTTTAATTGAATATCGTATAGCGTATTTTTGGAAGGTATATTATTTATATTATCTTTCATGGTGACATTTTTATTTTATTTCATTTATTTTTAATTATTTATAATGGTGTCATGTGTTTGCTGCCAGACTTTTAGCATACCATCACAATGAAAGTAATCAGATGCTTGTACTAGCATGCTAAACACTTTTATTAAACACAGCACTCAGTGGTGGCAGTCCTATTCACACCCATTTCAGTGTGCGTTGTGCCATGCTGCAAACTCGGCATGAGCTGAATATTTTCCAGGGGCAACTAATGCATTTAGAAGACTTCATCCTGAAATCCATACAGTTAGATGTTTTCTTTTATGCTGCTCTAGAAAACGTAAGACTGATGTGGTATGATCTATCTTTTCTACAGCAGAAATATTGCAGAAGGACAAAGATGCAAGGACTGCAAAATGTAGCTGTTTTTAAACAATATGCCCTAATTGTTTCCATTGCTTGTTTATATAATAACTTACCAACATTCACACATTTTATCATAAACAGGATGGAAAAAACTTGAGAGGAAAAAAAGCCAAATGAGTGAGACAGTGAAACTGAAAGATTTGTCCATCCAGACAGAGGGCATTGGCTGCCTAGCTTTTAAAAGTCTAGGTTTGAATCCCTGTGTATTTAAACATATTTGTGGTGTTGAATTAGGCTTGTCAGGTTCCTCATCTTTAACACCTAAATGGCAGGCAGGTTCAATAGCTTCCTCCTGGGAATATGTGCCTATTGAATTTGGCCAGTGCAGCAGGGTGAGAATTTCATTCGGTAAGATTTGATAAGAACTTTTATAAGCCTCCCCGGTCACTACGCCTTGCTTACCATACCATAACCTACTGTTGTTCACTTGGTTGTGGTGAAGAAGAGGGCCTTCTCTATTGTGGTGCCCACCATGTGGAATGCTCTTCCCATAGAGATCAAGTGGGCTTCTACTGTGAAGTGTTTCCGCCAACGAATTAAGACAATGTTTGCCAGCGCGGTTTCCTCACCACAAGCATTGTTGGCTACCCTTGGTGGTTTTTTTATTGCTGTTTTATTGTTTTATTGATTTGTTTTATTGTATTTTATCATGATTTTATTTCTGAACCGCTTTGGGTTTGTTTTTGTTTTTAAATGAAAAACTTTCTTTAAATGTTCTGAAATAAAATAAACTCATCCAAATTTGCACATTTCTTCATAAATGGGACAGAAAGAACTATATGCATATATGTAAATGAATGTGGGCAAAAACAAAACTGATAGATTCATCCATCACCAAGAAGCATCCTCTGTCTCACTATTGAGCGCTGTTTAGGGAAACAAGGTGAAAGCAGCTTAACATCAAGTTAACACTAAACACTACTAAAATTGACAATAAGTAAACTGAGTAAAATATAAAATTTTACTCAATTTACAGTTGAGTAAAATACATTTTGTTTTAATTCTTTATTGGTAGAAACTAATAGTACTGTATACAAGAAAAAATATAATTGACTATGCTTGTTTTTACTGTGGAAAGATAAATAATGCCCAGCATTCTAAGTATAGGCATAGAGAATGAAGATTGATTAAAACTGTTACACCCACTGGAACAAACACTGACTCCCGCCCCACCAAAAAATAAAAAATAAATGATAGGGCATTTACACCATTAATTTAGCTTGTTTTCACACAGAATCACAGCTCTTGCTAGAGTGCTTGGTGAACTCCAGATCATATAAAATATTTATAATTAATCCCCACAAAGTACCATTTCACAATACTTGTTCTAATTAAAAGGACAGTGTCAACTTGAATTTTTTTAAGACTTACTTTAAAACGTCATTTCTGTGATAGACTATCATTTGAACTGTAGAAGTTCAACTTTTTAAAGTTGAAGGGATCAATCTGATTGGTTGTTTACATTTCTAATCACTCTTTTGAGCACAAATATAAAGTACACTCAAGCCAAATCTTGTAATATCTCCCTTCAAACCTTTCTGACTGTACACCTGCAAGCTTTTCACTCCTTTTTCAAAATCTTTCGTGTAATTATACTGTTAAATGCCCTCTTACAAATCCACTGCAACAGTGTGACCATCATATGTTTTCAACTTGCTAAAAGCAGGCAACAATGTGTGACAAAGTCAAAAAATAAGAGATGGAATTTTGTTTATCAAGCTTAAAAGGGGATATTTCTTTACTACAAAGGAGTTTTCACTATAAAATCAAGGCAAAGGTGAAGCAGGAGGCTTGATAGAGGATAGAGCAGGGGAGTGTAAAGCCTAAGCCCTGAAAAAGTGAATCTGTGACGAGAGTCTACAAAAGAGTATGAGAAAAACTTGGTAAAGATAACTGTCGGGGCTGAAGAAATACAAGGTTGTAGTCCCATGAAAAGTTCACCTTACACCCTTCCTGATGTTTAATACAACTTATCTAGTGTTCTGACATTCTGTTTAGTTCCACAAACTCCATTAGTGTGGTCAAATCCCTCACCAAAAAAGAAGACAAAAAGAGTATGCCGATTTGCATAAAATCTGCATATGTTAATTTATATGTATAGATGCAAATTTAGAAATAATGACTATTGTGAAGATGGGACTTGTAGTAGCTGAGACTTTAGAAGAAACCCTGTTAGATGTCCCTTCCTCCCCCCCCATTGCTGTTTAGCTAACGGATTTTTACTGTAGTCTTTGGAATGTACTGGGAGGCTGTTTGGGAGCACCTGGGAGATAAGGGTGAGCTGCAGAGCTGGGAAGCAAGGTCAGGCGTTAATTGGGATGAAGTCATGAGAAAGTGTCTACAGCTGAGAAAGGGCGGGGGGCCCTCCTTCGACAGTTAGGGAGACAGGATTGGTGAACGCTGGGCGGGAAACTGGACCCTGGTGACAATAAAGGAGCTAGGGGAAAAAGCTTCAGTGTTCTTCCATTGGGGCGTGGATGCTGGGAAGTTCCATCTGGGCAGGTATGCCACTCTGACAGGGTAGCTAGGAAAAGCTAGGCCTGGTTTGACTTACTTTGTTCCTGCAGACTCTTGGGGTTTGCACCCGTTTTTATGTTCTTTTAGAGTCCCTTTTTATTCCCATTCCCTTTTCCTCACAACAACTACCTCACCCCCTTTTCCCCTTTACCTTCTTTTAGCCCTTTTTTATAAGGGATTATTTTACTTATATTGGACACTTGGAGACCCTACACTGACTAATTTGTTATTCTTACTTTTAATAAAGTCTCCAACTTAATCTTGGTGTGTGTTCCTTTTTGAAAGGTTGGGGCTGCTACACCAGTTTGGTGTATGGGACCTTGGGAGGTGTGTGCCAGTCCAGGGAACTTTGGGACTGTGGCCTGCCCTGCAGGGTTGGCGTAGGAACAGCCTCCTTCACATAGTGGCAGCGGTGGGATTTTGCAGCCCACCTGAGGAACATTTGTTTGTCAAACCAGGCAAAGGTTTGTTATTTTCCAGATAGGGAAAAGTTGTTAGGGCAGAAATGGAGTCTGCTCTGTTGGATCAGGACCGACCCCTGCTGGGAGCAGAGGCGGCAGGCGATCTGCTGGTGTTGGACCGGGAGGACATTTTACCAGTTGAGGCTCCTCGAGTTGCCCCTCCTATTGAAGTGACTGTCGATTGGGAAGGCGCGGAGGGCGAAGAGAGAAGGGTGTCGATCCCATCTCGCTTGGCAGACTGGATGGTGGAACCTAGGGGTCGAGAGGAGATTCCCAGGTCTCGGAGGTGGAGCACCGGCAGTGGCAGTGACCAGGGAGAGGAGGAGGGAGCGTCAGCGGTTCTCCTCCGGCGGACCCGGAGGATCCCGAATCTGTCTCGTCCCAGATCTACTTCCAAGGAGAGAGAGAGACGAAACGACCTGTCTCGCCCCAGGCCTACATCCAGAGAAAGAGAATTACAAAAGCAAGTTGACCTTCTGCAGAACCAGTTGGCAAAACACACTGGAACTGTTCGTCCTGAGAAGCCAAACTTCAAGGACCTGCCTCGTTTCCATGAGGGGCAGGATCCGCTGGAATATTTGGGCTTGTTTGAAATTGCCTGCGAAGATGAGCGTATTCCCCGTGGCAGCTGGATGTCGGCCCTTCGATCACGAGCCTCAGGCTGTCTGGCTCAACTGTTGTACAGCGTCCCGCGTGAGGATACGCATAATTACGGACAGTTTAAAGAACTGGTCAGACAAACTTTTTGCCTTTCGGCCGAGAGGTGCCGGCAACGTTTCAGAGAGATTAAAGCTGAGCCCGGGGAGGGTTTTGTCTCCACGGCAACGAGGCTGCGGAGGTCCCTGGATTTATGGCTGGAGACGGCTCAAGCTGTCTCCTTTCGAGATTTGCGAGAGCTGGTGGCCTTAGAACAGTTTTATGCCGTTCTCCCCGAAGGAAGGGCAGCGCTGGTGAGTGACCAGCGGCCCACCAATCTCCGGCAAGCGGCGCTGCTTGCGGACCAGATGGGAGTTTATCGGAAGGGGGGAAGCAGCAATCGAACCACCCCAGCCAAGCCGGCGGGAGGCGGCGGGAAGAGTGAAACATCCAATCCAACTGGAGGAGGAATCGGGCCCAAAGCTACTTCAACCCCGACGACGACCGGATGCTTCTACTGTAAATTGGAAGGGCATCTGCGTCGGGACTGCCCCAGATTAAAGGCCAAGTTGCAAAAAGAAACAGCTGCTAAAGTGGGTGCTGTGAGACCGGTGCCTCTCGATGACTCCCCCGGAGAAGCCTCAGATTGGAGTGAGGCCAGCGAGGGAGAGGGAGAAGATCCAGCCCCACGTATCCCGGGAAATGGAGTAGTGGCCCGGCATTCACCGTTACAGAAGAGAAAGGAGCCGGCGATGGCTTTGGTTCAACCGGGACAAGTCAAGTGGAGCCAGCTACAATTCTGTGAGTCTCTTAAAATTAATGGGCAATGGGGACAGGGTTGGAGAGACAGTGGGGCTGCCCTTTCCGCTATTGACCGGAGTCTGGTGAAGCCAGGACAGATGCTAGAGGGACAATTTTTTACCATCACTCCTTATAACTCTCCCCCCATTGCCATGCCTTTGGCTAGAATACCGTTAGAATACAAAAACTGGAAAGGAGAATTGGACTTGTTAGTACATGAGACTGAATTTACTACGTTTCTTATTGGAAATGATCTGGCTTTTTTGGCCAGTCAAGCCCCTGTTTTAGCGGTGACTCGGAGTCAGACAATTAAGAAGGAGCAGGCCTCCCCAGACCCCGCATTCCCTGCCCCGATAGTAGAATCTTGCCCCCCGGCTGAGGGGGAGGCGACAGCTACGGACAGACGGGCAGGGGAGGGGGATGGAGACCCAGCAGAGCCAGAGTCAGCTAAACAGCAGAGAAAAGATTTATTGCCGGCAGGCGAAGAGGATGTGGACCAGAAAGAATTTGTGTTTCCCCTTCAGCCTGGGCCCGAAGAGCTGGATGGGCCTTTGGATCTGTTAGAAGAATGTCAACAGAAAGGAGGGATAGAAGAAATACCCTGGCCTTTAACTTTGCCTCTACAGCAACGCCAAGGATTGCAGCAATTAATTACAAATTTTGCTCCTTTGTTTTCCAGCATTCCAGGGAGAACGACGTTAGTACAACATGCCATTCCGACAGGGGAACATGCCCCCGTGCGCTCCTATCCCTATCGAGCAACCGGCCGACATGCAGAAATTATTGAACAAGAATTACAGTCTATGTTAGATCTGGGTGTTATTAGACCGTCCCAGAGCATGTGGTCTTCCCCTATTGTACTGGTGAGCAAGAAGCAGTCCCAAGAAGTGAGATTTTGTATAGATTTTAGGAAAATTAATGAATTGACACATCTAGACCCCTACCCCATGCCCAGAGCAGACCATCTGATAGAACAACTGGGAAAAGCCAAATACATCACCACTTTGGACTTGACTAAGGGATATTGGCAGGTGCCTCTGGCGGAAGAGGATGCCCATAAAACTGCTTTTGTTACCCATAAAGGGCTATTCGAGTTCACCGTTCTTCCGTTTGGGCTCCAATCGGCACCTTTAACCTTCATGCGTCTAATGGATAAACTGTTGAATGGGCTGGGGGCTTTTGCCTGTGCTTATTTAGATGATTTAGCCATTTTTTCGCAGACTTGGGAAGAGCATCTGGATCATCTTCGGCAAGTGTTCGAGCGGCTTACAGAAGCTGGGTTAACAATAAAAGCTCAAAAATGTCAATTTGGTTTGGGGGAGGTGGTGTATCTTGGCCATAGGGTGGGGAGTGGAAATATTAAGCCTTTGGAAGCAAAGTTGGAAGCCATCCGAGATTGGCCTGTGCCCCAAACTAAGAGACAAGTTCAATCTTTTCTGGGGCTAGCTGGCTACTATCGGAGATTTGTACCCCATTACAGTACTATCGCTGCGCCTTTGACGGACTTGTGTCAGAAAAGAAACCCAGTGCGAGTAATTTGGACAGAAAGGTGTCAGCAGGCCTTTGACCTTCTTAAAGACAAATTAACGGCAGCACCCATCTTGAGAGCCCCTGACTTTTCCTCTCCTTTTGTGTTACAAACAGATGCATCGGCAACTGGGGTTGGGGGTGTGCTGTTACAGGAGGGACCAGATCGGCAACTGCTGCCAGTGGCCTATTTAAGTAAAAAGTTGATCCCTCGGGAAAGAAATTTGTCCACCATTGAAAAAGAATGTTTAGCCATTGTGTGGGCTTTGGGGAAATTACGGCCTTACCTTTGGGGGAGGTCGTTTCAATTACAGACGGATCACTCTCTGTTGTGTTGGCTGAACAAAATGAAAAATTCAAATGGGAAATTGTTACGGTGGAGTCTGGCCTTACAAGATTATACATTTTCCGTAGTTCATATTAAGGGGAGGGAAAATGTATTGGCTGATAGCTTGTCTCGGATTCACACTGAAGAATAAGTAGAAGATGAGGTCTGCCAGGAATTCCCTCCCAGTCTCATCTCCTTAAAAGGGGGGATGTGAAGATGGGACTTGTAGTAGCTGAGACTTTAGAAGAAACCCTGTTAGATGTCCCTTCCTCCCCCCCCATTGCTGTTTAGCTAACGGATTTTTACTGTAGTCTTTGGAATGTACTGGGAGGCTGTTTGGGAGCACCTGGGAGATAAGGGTGAGCTGCAGAGCTGGGAAGCAAGGTCAGGCGTTAATTGGGATGAAGTCATGAGAAAGTGTCTACAGCTGAGAAAGGGCGGGGGCCCCTCCTTCGACAGTTAGGGAGACAGGATTGGTGAACGCTGGGCGGGAAACTGGACCCTGGTGACAATAAAGGAGCTAGGGGAAAAAGCTTCAGTGTTCTTCCATTGGGGCGTGGATGCTGGGAAGTTCCATCTGGGCAGGTATGCCACTCTGACAGGGTAGCTAGGAAAAGCTAGGCCTGGTTTGACTTACTTTGTTCCTGCAGACTCTTGGGGTTTGCACCCGTTTTTATGTTCTTTTAGAGTCCCTTTTTATTCCCATTCCCTTTTCCTCACAACAACTACCTCACCCCCTTTTCCCCTTTACCTTCTTTTAGCCCTTTTTAATAAGGGATTATTTTACTTATATTGGACACTTGGAGACCCTACACTGACTAATTTGTTATTCTTACTTTTAATAAAGTCTCCAACTTAATCTTGGTGTGTGTTCCTTTTTGAAAGGTTGGGGCTGCTACACCAGTTTGGTGTATGGGACCTTGGGAGGTGTGTGCCAGTCCAGGGAACTTTGGGACTGTGGCCTGCCCTGCAGGGTTGGCGTAGGAACAGCCTCCTTCACAACTATAATTTCAATAGAAATACAGTCATGCCTTGGATTGAGAGCATAATTCGTTCCGGAAACGTGCTTGTAATCCAAAACACTCTTATATCAAAACGAAATCCCCCAAAAAAATTTGTACAGAGATTTTTAATTTAAGCCGTACTACAGTACTTGTATTGCAAGACATTGCTTGTATATCAAGTAAAAAATAAATAAATATTTAAAAATGTGCTTGTCTTGCAAAACGCTCTCAAACCAAGTTACTTGCAATCCAAGGTATTACTGTACAGTACGTCTCACCTTAGTGGGGAAGACTGTGACCAGGAGACCTGTGGGCCTGCTCAGTCTGTTGTCCAGGTACTAACTGTTGATGGACAACATCAAAGCCCCTGCTTTCTCTTATGACTATTTTTAAACCAGTCTTCAATTGGGATGGGATGGATGTTGAAATGGGAAGAGGACTAAAGACTGGAAGGACTGTCTTAAGAGAAACCAGTGGGGATAAGACCTAGTTGTTTGCTGTTATTCCTAGGAAAAAGCTCCTCCTCTTTATTCTCCCAGCTTCTGCACAGCCTCAAAGGTGCCAACAGGCCTGGCGTGGCATCACCACCATCAAGACAAGATGGGAGAACAAGCGGAGAATGACTTCACAGCTCCATCCGGCCCCATTATCCACAAGGCCAGTGAGGTTTTCACATCATTTTGAATTTGTAACCAAAGCTGAAAAAGTCAAGGGTAGTCTATGCCACAGCATTTTTCTAACATTTTGCAACCAACCAGGAAATGAAATCCTTTTGGTTCCCCTTCCTCTGAAGGCAGGTATTTATAGCTTTTCCTGCTCTATTTCTTCTGGAACAACATGGATTCTTGAGCCAAGGTATCAATATAATGTCAACAAAAAATACCAAGCACACAACTACATGTGTACAGAAAACCAGTGTGCCTCCAAACTCCTCAGCAACACCACAGTCATCCTATCTCTATCCAGAAGTTCACAGCCCAAATCATTCACCTCTCTTAACACTTCTTAGATCATATGCCATATCCCTTAAAATCTCTGCACTGTCCTGCTGTTCTTTTCCATATTCAGAACAAACTCCTTGACTTCAACTTTGAAACTCTTCACAGACTAGACCAGCCTTCTCCAACCCGGTGCCCTCAAGATGTTTTGGATTTTAACTCAGATCAGTCCCCGCCAGCATGGCAAGTAGTCAGGTATGCTGGGAGTTGTAGTCCAAAAGAACTGTAGACTTATCACATCTTTTTGCCCTAATTTCATTATAACACCCATGCCCATCACCTTCTTCCTTCAACTCAATCACCCTCAGCTGCCTTTAGCACCCTCTCCTACCTTCTCAAATGATTCTGTCCATTTTCCTTTGTTGCCCTTTGTGCCTGGAACTTCTCCTTCCTAGAGCTCCTACATGGTGCCTTCAGAACTCTAATCATACCATGCTTTTGTATGAAGCTGCCACTCAACCCCTAGTCCTCCTCATCCCCAACCAAAACAAAGCCTAAGGATCAAGCTAGATGTGACATTTGTCACACAGTTTGCCCATGTGTACGTGACTTTTCTTTACTAAATACCTGGCATGGTGGGGGGCTGATTTGGATTGGGACTGTGGCATGGGGGAGTGGGACTTTAACTCTTTGCCCCACTACAGTCTTGATCAAAATTGGCCTCTCCCTAACTGAGAGTTTTTCTCCCATTGCAAACAGCAGATGCGGGGGGGGGGGGCGTCATAGAATAATAGAAAAGTAGAGTTGGAAGGGGCCTACAAGGCCATCGAGTCCAACCCCCTGCTCAATGCAGGAATCCAGGTCAAAGCATCCCTGACAGATGGCCGTCCAGCTGCACCTTGAATGCCTCCAGAGTGGGAGAGTTCACCACCTCCCTAGGTAATTGGTTCCATTGTCTTATTGCTCTGACAGTCAGGAAATTTTTCCTGATGTTTAGGTGGAATCTGGGTTTCTGTAACTTGAGCCCATTATTCCGTGTCCTGCAAACTGGGATGATCGAAAAGAGATCCTGGCCCTCCTCTGTGTGACAACCCTTCAAGTACTAGAAGAGTGCTATCATATCTCCCCTCAGTCTCCTCTTCTGAAGGCTAAACATGCCCAGTTCTTTCAGTCTCTCCTCATAGGGTAATTTACATCAGGACAGTTGTGGGGGAAGGGTTAAAGCCCTCCTCCATCTATGGTCCCAATCCACCTCAAGGCCACCCACACCAGCTATTTAGTAAAGAAAAAACAATTACGGAGAATGCAGCTGCAATTCACATATAAATTAATTAAAAGTAATTAATGTGTTTTAAAAACAAAATAGTTCTAGGGTCCCCTTTGTATGCATACCAAGGGTTGGGTGTCTAGGTTTCACAGTCTTGGTGCTATGGCGCTGACAGACAGACATCCTTTTTTATTATTGCAGATGAAATCATTTTGTATCTTGCCTTCATGCCTCAAAAGAAACACTCAAAGTGGTATACATCACAAACAGTAAAACAGTTCAAAAATATTTTTTTTTAAATACAGCAACCAAGAAACAGGAAACAGCAGATTAAAACATGACAAAACAATAGCAGCAAGAAATGATATCCAGATTCATACAGGCTGGGAACAATATGGATCTCCAGTGCAGGCATTCTATCAACTAGGTGCAGTAACAGGGAAGGACCTATACCATGGCATATTGTACAGGTATCCATATGGTTCAGCCATTACAGAAGCAAGGATGTGCTATGTGTCCCCTTCCCTCACTCTTCTCTCTGTACTGGCAATACCTTACACTGTAAGATCCTTGGGGCACAGAACTTTATTTTCCCCCTCTCTACAAACAACCAGAGATTGACGATGCATCATCATCATCATCATCATCATCATCATCATCATCATCATTATTACGACACCAATAATAATAATAATAATAACAACAATAACAACAACAACAACAACCAGCACAACAATATCTTCTTTTTTTGCTTAATTTTCCTTATACTTTTCCTTTTGGTAGTTTACATTAGGAAATCCTATACAGAAAAACAAAAAAGAGGGCGGGGGAGTGAGGAAGAGTAAGAAAATGCACAGGGAAAAAACAGGGGGAAAGAAATCAAACGATGTTTCTGTGTTTGCCATGGGCTTAGTTCAAATGCTCTGACTGAAGGTAGCTTCAAAGGTTCCTGTGGCTGAGAGAGTAGGAACAAGGTTCTGCTGGGACACTACATCTGTGCCCTCAACCCTCCGCTTCTCTAATGTTTGGCAAAGTCAGTAAAAATATTCCGTTTCATACCTTCCAGTGTCAGGAACTGGAACATTATCAAGGTTTAACTTTGCCATCACTTGCCAAATTGACTGAAATGTAATTCACAAAAGCCCTGTTTATTGAGTATTATTTTAATGGCTAACAGGGCACAGTGAAATTGAGGGCATTTTTTCTTACAGAAATGTTTCCGGCTCTTTATATATAAAAAAATAAACAATAAAGAACCGTGCTTTGCTTCTGTAGCAGAAAATAACAGGTTTGTCCTATATCCCCATTATATTTTCTTTAAACTGAACAATATAAACACAGTCTACTGTGCCAATAGGTAACATGCTTCCTTACTATGAAAATAATATATTACATTTGCAGGTAGAACTTTTCTTTAAAATTAGACAGTGAATCCAACAAGAAAAAACAAAAACAAGCTAACAAATATGGAATGACTATTTTCTGCAAAACTCCAAGAAGCATTTTTACTATTGCTTTTCAGTATAGTGCCCACAAGCTAAATGCCTGAAAGAGAAAATGTATGTATTTACTGTGGTTGCTTATATTCAGCATATCTTGGGAAATCCAATCCCTGCCATACAAAGTTCAGCTAAGGCATTTATCTCTGTCTCCCTGCCAGTTGTTGGCTAGGCACACATAGTGCTGAATGCACTATAACATGCCCAGCCATTAGCTGGAGTGGGAGATTCATGCATGCATCCCTCCCATAGAGCTGGTACCTCCAGCATCTTTCCTATGTGCACCAGTGTGCTCATGGACACCTTGGAGCCTGACAGGCTCCCTACCCTTCCTGATTCTTATAACTTTGATGCTCAGACCTTTTCTCTGCATTGTACTCAATTTCTTGGCCAAGTTACTTGTCTCATCAGTTTGCCTTCTGTGAAATGGGTGTTTTGTGCCTGTCCATGCTTCACCTGTCCACCCACACCAGCTATTTAGTAAAGAAAAAACAATTACGGAGAATGCAGCTGCAATTCACATATAAATTAATTAAAAGTAATTAATTTAATTACTTTTAATTAAAGTAATCCCACCATGGCAACCATTCTGTGAATGGGCAGCCCTCATGGCAGCCATTTTCTGAGTGCACCCATAACACTCTCAAAATTCCAGAAGTGCCCACCAACACAAAAAGTTTGGGACCCCTGCACAGAGCATTCTAGTGGTCATGGTCCAAACACACAGTGGTCATGGCCCAAACTACTTTTGCACAGGAGAAAATGACCCTAACCATTTTCCAGAAGTAGCTATTTTATTGTAGAAATGAAATACTTCAATATTTCACTTTTCCCATTTTTGTGATGCACTTCTCCAGTCAATCTGTACATAAATGAATTTATTAGAGAAATGTGCACAAAAGTAACATAATTTATGAAATAGTCATTCCTGTTTCTATACATCCTTTTCCTACAATTACACAACTCACATATATTTACATCAGACATGTGGAATATGAAGACTCCATGAAGGGAAGAGCAGTATTTTATGAATTTGTATTTCACATTTTAAATACATAAATACATTTGAGAATATTTTGTAACATTCTACTATGCTTTTCACTAGCAATTTAAAACATATTTTCCCAAGCTAAGTTGATCTGTTTTATTTAGGAGATAAATGCTCTTTTTGTGTTCTAGTGCTTTTATTATCATAGCTATGTTTTAAACTGTAGACATTGATATTGTTTTGATCACTCTACAGTGCATTGCTTTGAGCATCCTAATTGGAGTTGTGATTTTACATAACTGGAGTTGTGATTTTATAATCTTCTATTTCTCAGAACACTTTAAAAATATGTTTCTCTTGACAAGAGCAAGCCCACCTTTTCTTGTGGTACAGCTGGCACAAGGGGAAGGACCACAGCTGAGTCATAGAGCCAGTTTGCACGACACGTCAGTCCATTGTGGGTTGGTTTACCTACAAGGACCTGCATGCTAGTCACCATTATGAATATGGAAACCCTGCCAGGGGGTGCTGGGGCTTGTTGTGTCATTCAAGCCTGGGCAACAGGAGTTGTTTGAGGGTTAAATAACCCTTGCATAACCTATAACAGACCATGGGTTATGTGAAGGTTGTTTAACCCATGGTGGGCTGTCATGTCGTCTAAAGCAGGTCACAGAGTATGCTCTTTGCATGCAGAAGATGCCAGGTTCAAACCCTAGCATCTCCAGTTAAAAGGTGATGGGAAAGCTATTTCTTCTTCAGTCACAGCAGACAATACTAGGATAGATGGACCTGGTGTAGGGATTGGGCCCATTCGTTCTGCAGAGGAGCTCCAAAGGGATATTGGAATATTTCTGATTCAGATGAAGAGGAGGAAGGGGAAGTAGAGAATGAAGAGCCAAGGAAAGGAAGATAAAGATAAGGAAAGAGGGAGCAGAAAGTCAAGGTGTTCCTAAAACCATGGGAAACCAGAGCTTTTCTGAAGAAAAGCAGCAGCTGGGGGGAAGGGGTGCGACAGATTGAATGGTGAGAGCATGCTAAGTGGTTGGCTCTGAAAAACAAGGAACCACCTTGAAGGCTTGGTTTTGAGATACCCTTTACTGGGAAGGGGAGGGCATTAGTCAATTCTAATTAGTCTGGAATCAACTTTCAATCTAGTCACATTGCATTAATAAACTGATTCTATAGAATTCCATAGATCTCTGCAAAATGCTTTAATCTGTAACCTAAAGCGAGCTTTGCTTGTCTACAGTTTTACATAATAAAAGTTAGTTGTTTAAAAGAACACTCTATTTGCTTAACTCTGGTGGGGGGGGGGGGAGAGAAGCAGCCTTGACACCTGGGAATGAAATAGAAATGTGACCTAGCAGACGAGTATTAAATGGGCCTAGCAGCTAGATCTAGCAGCCTCATATTAGGGGAGTCAAGTTCTTTGCAGAACAGAGTAAAATACATTATTGGATTAAAGTATACAGCAGCAGACTAGAGAGGGTAAAGAAATCCGCCCTAAAAAAAGAGGGGGGGATGCTTGCTAAATGGGTGAAGCAATGGCATGTCTGCATATGTATTTTGCCTAGATATATGCAACATTTCCTGGATGAATATATGAGTAAAATCTATAAATATTTCACAGTTGATACAAATATTCATCACTATTTGACAGGCAGAAAAGAGAAAGTGGGGAGATGATCAAGGTCTATAGCTGGTGGAGCTAGGCACCTGTCCCCAAACATTCAGCACAGGAATGCGAGGGGGGCTTTCCTGGAGCTGAGGAGGCACCTGCATCAGTGGCATGATTGGCAGAGTAAGAACCACCCAGCAGATATTGGTCACCTGCTGAAGGGAGCTGCTCTTAGCCACACTGTATGCCCAAGCAGGGGCTTCGCTATAGGCATAAGGCTCAAGTGCGAGCAAGGAGCCTGAGGGACAACAGCAGCATGGATAGCCAAGAGAGTTCGGGGGGGGGGGAAGGGAGGAACCCCACCCCTCCATTCACTGATCTTAGATGAATTACATATTGGTTGTAAGTGTTAAATAAACGTTGCGGCAGAATTATACTCCAAGACTGGTGTCAGCCTCCCCCCCCCCTGAACGCAATGCTTTTTACACCAAACAATGCACAGCGCAATCCTTTTCCCTTCTACTGCAAAGGGAATTGCCTCCTTGAAAGGGCCTCCTGCTAAGCAGATTATGTTCCAGAATGCCTACTTCCCTCCCTTCATAAATGTTTGTATGAAATGGAGCCCCACATTTCAGGGCAATTCCCAGCACAAATAAACGATATGTGCAAAGACCAGATTTGTGCCCTAACACAACTTGGAATCTCCAGACATTAAAACTGGATAACTTGCCATTCCAAAACTCACATTGTTGCCTTCTGTGTAGCTTTCCTTGGAACAATGACATCTGTATGGGTTAGCACTTGTGTCGCAGTGATCCGCATGGCCATGACAATCACACCTGTACAAAAATAAAGCTATTGAGCAAAGAGCATTGATATATCGTCTGAGAAGGCATCTTCCTGTTATTTTTACTCCGTCGTGAATGTAATTGTCTGCTTCTGTTAAGGATAATCATATCAGAAATGGGCGTTCAAGTGTAGTAACCATTTCATGTCATTCTCCATTCAGCATTTATAAATGTCAAGTAAGTGCTACTTTCTGAGGGAACAAATTGGCAGGATATGTTGTAGACCAACTATTAAGTGATTAAATGTGCATTATGTCAGATTTAAGGCCCTAAGTATTAACTGTAATTAACTGTACCACCTGTGTTATCAACATTAACCTTTCCACCTGTAACTCCACAACTTAAAGACACTGAGTATTCACATTTATTTATTTATTATTGCTTATTAATCATATTTTAAAACTGCCTTTCCACAGATGTCACCAAGGTGGTGTAAAACAATTGAAATAAAACCATATATAACTTTTTCCTCTCATGTGCCCAGGATGAGAAGCAACAACTAGAACAAAAATTTAAAATATCATAAAAACAAAATCACCAACACTTAACACATAGAAAACATAGAAAGCAGTAAAAATCCTAACAGCAGCCTCATAAGAGTCTTTCCTTGAAAAACAAGTATCAACCTAGTGACCCTGCCAAAAAGCTGACGGAACAGGAAGATTTTAAACAAACCCCTAAAATTATAAACTGTCAGAGCAAAGAAGGCCTCTTTAGGAAGTGAATTTCTTAACTATGACAATGTATGTCTGTAACATGTCTCTGTGCAGTCTATCCACTCACAGAGAATACTTAGGTTCTAACTACTGTAGATCAGGGTAGGACAGAAGGTAGATCTCCAAATGTTTTGGACTTCAACTTTCAGCATTCCGGAATCCTGACTATTGGCCATGTGAAAAAGCTGTGGAAGAAGCAGGAGGGAGATTGGACCAAGAACACAGTACTGAGGAAGATAGCAGTTACCGTTTCCTCCCGTGCCATTTTCCTGATTTAAATTGCCCATTTCCAAGTTGCTATTTGGCCCATAAGCTTAGGGCAGACCATTAGTTTAGGAAAGTCAATTTAAGTCAGAAAACTGGTGTGGTGCAAAAGTGTTAATTCCCTTGCACAGCACTGTGGTCTTCATCCAACCTGTGCTCTTCTGCAACTTACTCTTTTAAAAGATGGGAAGTTGATCACACGTTGTGGTCCTGAATTTCCCGTAGGTGCATACTGAACAAGGAAGGTTCATATGGGAGTAGCAGTGCTAATGAGGTAAACAGGGCTAAGATTTATCAATTTATTTAAATTATTTTTAGACTGCCTTTTAGGGCATAGCCCTCACAAGATGACATATGCAACCAAAACAGTATACATTAAGATACATCAATCACCTGATCATAATACAAAAATTATAAGATAGCAGCTTAGAGACGTGGCTCTCAAAATTTGCATAAGACATATTAAGACAGTGCAGGGTCTTAAAAAACCACCAGCATAAAAACATTGATTAGTGAAAGGCAGCCCAGAACAGATATATTTTAAAAGCCTGTTTGAAGGCCTGCACTGTTGGGAATGTGAGTTGGAAGTGAATTCCATAACCATGGTGCCACCACTGAGAAAACCCTATCTCTTGTGCCTGCAAACCTAATTGATTGTACATGTGAGCAAATGAGCACAACCCCTGAGGCTAACATATGAGTAGGATCATATGAGTAAAGGTGGTCCTTTAGATAACGTAGCTTCAAACCATTTATGGCTTTAAAGGTTAACACCAGCACTTTGAAGTACGTACCTGGAAACACACCAGTAGCACAAACCACCAGATTATGTCCCCTAAAGGCTTCATATTAAAGAGCATGAGGGACAAGATGGAACTCTTGGCAAACTCCACAAACCAAACGTCATGGAGCAGAGCAGAAGTCTTCCAGCACCATCTTCTGAGACTAACTCTCCAAAAAGGACCAGAGACACCATAACACTGTGTCTCCTAACCCCGACCTAGCCAGGAGACACTGAAGAAGGATACCATGAGCAATAGTATCAAAAGCCACTGAGAGGGCTTCCTTGCTGCAATACTAACAACACCATGTAACAAGAGTTGCTGATCTGAACTCCATAAGTTCAGACCCCAAGTAATTCCAAATGAACCTTTACCAACTGTAAGAAACGCTTTTAAGTCTGCCTGAACGAAACTGCAAGATATGAGTGAGTAAATGTTATTTTTAACTTTAAAAAAAAAGCCACTGAGAGGTTTTGTAGAACAATAGGGCGGCATTTCCCTCACCCCATCCCTTTCAGGCCGTAGGTCATCCACCAGAAGACCAAGGCTGTTTCTGTCCCAAATTCAGGTCAGAATCCAGACTGAAACAGGTCCAAATAATAATTTTCCTCCAAAACTACCTGGTTTTGAAAGGCTACCACTTTCTCCAGCACCTTGTCCAAAAAGGGCAGGTTGAAGATTGGATGTTAGTTGTTACAGTTCATCAGGTCTAGGTTCAATTTCTTTAGCAAGGGCCTCACTAATGCTTCCTTAAGGCAGTAAGGACTACACTGTCCCTCAAGGAGACATTCATTCTGTGGAGGTTGGTGGCTCCAATGTCAGTGGGGCGGTTTATCCACTCTAGGTTTTAGTCTGAACTTCAAAGGAGTTCAGTCTGAACTTTTAGTCTAGGGTTTAGTCTGAACTTCAAATGGTGCTGAACATATTTTGGGGATAGGGTTCAGCACAAAGTCCAAGCACTCAAACCAATCCTAGCAGATAAAAGGCTCCAGGATTCAACTTGTAGGTCTTAAACCTCCAAGCAGCTTGCCCACACCCTCAGACAGCACAAAAAGAAAGGTATCCATTAAAACATGACTAGACAGTGACAAAGCTACATCCACTTCTGACTCCATTAAAACTGTGGATCCAGATCATTGCAAATGCCAGACATTTTATCTGCAAATTGTTCACAATGGGGCTTTTAGGGCTCTGCAGTTCTACCTGATTCCTTGGGCTTCTATAGAGAAGAGTTCTGCTGGCTCTGGCTGGCATTGCGAGATGCAAAGGTGGTGAAGAAATAAGATTTCATTGCTGCTATCACCGCCACAGAGTAAAGCCAAAGATCAGTTCTTAGCTGTGCTCACTCATACTCATAGCAAGTCTTCCACCATCTGCACTCTAACTGACCCAACCGTTTCATCACCCTCAGCTCCTCAGAATATTAAGGAGCCAATACAACTCTACAATTTGTTCAAGAACATTTGGAAGTGATTTATCTATGGCCCAAGTCATCTCTGGTCCAAGTCATGTCTCCATTCCAGGCAGAAACCAGGACCTTGACACTGCCTCAGGCAGCAGGAAAATTCTCGAAAGACTCCAGAAAACCATCTGGATTTATCAGAAAATAGCCATCCTTTTGGGGGCTACAGGTGGCCTGAAGGTCCAACTTGATCAGATAATGATCTGTCTGTGACAATACATCATTGCCAACTCCCCTACCCACAGATCATCCTCCCTAGAACACCAGATGCAGAGTGTGACCTGCCACATTTTATTTATTTATTTATTATATTTATACCCCACCTTTTTTCCTGCAAGGAACCCAAGGCAGTTTACATAATCCTCCTCCTCTCCACGTTATCCTCACAACAACCCTGTGAGGTAGGTTAGGCTGAGAGTCAGTGACTGGCCCAAAGTCACCCAGTGAGTTTCATGGCTGAGCGGGGACTAGAACCTGGATCTCCTGAGTCCCAGTCCAACACTCTCACCACTAAACCCATGCCAGTCATGACAGCCACAAAATCCAGTGTCACTCCTTACAAGGCAGCCCCAGCATGGATATGGAAATCCCACAAGACCATCAGTCTTGGGGTTCTCAACACACACACCCAAAATTACATCCACCAGCTCAGGCAGGGAAATGATACTTCAGTAGCATGGTAGATGGTACTTCAATAGAATCCCAATCCTGTTTTGGGTTCCCAGCACCAGGTATAGGCACTCAAAACTGGCAGACTATGGGAAAAGGTACTGGACAAGGGAGATGGAATCCTTATAGACCAAGTCTTCCTCCTCTACTGTCATGCCCCTGCTGGAGAAATCCTCCTCTGAGGAAGAGGAAGAGCTCCCAGAAACAAGCAACACCAATGAACCACCCATGTCAGATCTGGGGGAGCCTGGGCCCTCAGGGGAGATCACCGCTAGTCCATCCCTGCAGGAGGAGGGGAGTTATACCTCTGAGGCAGAGGCTGGATGACCACCTAGCCCCCGAAAGCATTGTCACCTCAAGAGGCAGGCCAACAGGGCTCCTTTGAGCAGAAGTGCTCAATTACAAAGGAGGACTCCTCAGAAGGAAGGCCTCAGTAGAACTTTTGCCAGAGGGCCCATAATCCACTGCAGCTGAGCCCTGGATGGGGTTTAGGGAGTTCTAGTTACATAAGCCTTCAGTTTTAGCCTAGCCCGTGTTGGAACAACATCGTTCTTTCAGCTCCAGTGCCTTGTTTTCTGGACCTTGCCTTGTAATTAACCCTCTGTGCCACTGACCCTTGGACTCCTGCTTGACTCTGCTTCTGGACTGTGTATCATATCTTACTGCTTAATTGTGCTTTGACCTTTGCTTGTATCTTGACCACTCTTGCATTAGCCTGATCCCTTACAGGACTGAAACCTTTGTGCTTGACTATTTGACTGTTTTGTTGCCTTGCCTTTTGGATTGCCCAATAATTTGCTCTAATGCTGAGTCTGATTCAGCCATAGCAGGACATCTACTCTCAAATTGTGAGTGGTGCTGTACCTGATACTCTGGTGGACACATCTGATACAGGTTCACACCCCCTCTTTTGCCCAACCAGGTCTTAGTCACACCAGTGAAGTCAAGGTGTTCTTCCAGGATGAGGCAATTGAACGTAAATGCTTTCCCATATGGGCCCCAGTTCAAAGAAAGTTAAACATGCTTAAATCCCTAATAAATTAAAGGTGCTTAACTTAGTTTCAAGTAAATATTTCCATTTGATTTTCATAGGACTTAGGAGCAACTATTTTTTTTCTTCTAGATTGGGGCTGAGCAAGGCTAGGGTTGTGTGAGAATTTTTCAGGAACCGTTCAGCAAGAGCAAACGTGCCTTGTTCAGCTCACGCGAGTCTGTTCGCAAACGTTCTCCTTTTTAGCTCTGTTCGCGCACCGTTTGCGAACGCAAAAAAACAGATCGGGAGACCGCAGTGTTATTCTATTGGTGCATGTCCCAAAAATGTCAGTTATACACAATATAATTCACCATTTCAGACTGTCACTCTATATGAATGTAGAGGAAAATCTATATCAATTTATCTGTTTAAAAGATTTGTATCCTGCCCTCTCCAAACATCCAGGACCTGAACAAAAGTGTTAAGATACAATATTAAAGTAAAATCAAAACAAAACACTACAGTGACTTCAACTAATAACAACAAATTGATTTTGCTCACCAAGAAAAGTTGGCTTAATACATATTCTTTTAAAACATAAATTCCAAAGTTAAAAAATAATAATAACACATCTTTCACTAGGACTCAGTCATTAATTAATTTGCATTTTATTTACAGGGTGTAATTATGCCTTCAACTAGACTTCTGACTTAACATATACAATAAAGTTGTCAGTCATAGATAATGCAACACTTTTGCTGACAGAAGCCCCATTTTTAAACGGAAAAACTAGCTAAGACAAAAGAGTTTAGTTCATTATAAAGACCATTAGAGATCATTATAACTGCCATATATGGGAGCCCATAATAAAAATTGGAAAGTGCCACTAAAGCAAAGCTTTAATCAGGCTTTCAATCATACATACCTGTCCGCAATAGTTAGCAAATCCAAAATGTAAAAGCATTATTACCAGATAAAATTGTGTTAAAGAATTATTTATCTAAAAACTTAGATATGTATTTGCTATGGGGCAAAATACTATTTTGGATTTGAGATCAGTGCAATTTGCTCCTCATTTAAATTAGTGTAAAGCCACAGTTAATAGTTTACTCTCATACTTCATTTTTAATAAGAACAATAAGTTACCTACCTCCCACTGACAGTAATTTCATCAACTCCATAGTATCTATGTCCAAAGTTAACCCAAGACACAGTTGTATGATACTGGCCAAGTAGATGGATCTTTACTTCTGAAGCTTTGACAAACTCTTGTAGCGAAGGAGTATTGTAGAAATCATTGTAACCCGGTCGGCGATTTGGTTCTGGAGTGAGAACACTGAAAGTAATGTTTCCACGGGAATATGGAGTAATGCTGTTAAAAGAAATTAGCAAATTAACTATGTGTTTCACAGGACACTTTAACAAATACACAGAACATCTTACATTTTGAAAGCTTTATAGAGCTCCCAAATATAACTTTTACCAGGAAAAAATTTGGCATCCTGATTAAATCCAGAGGCACTAGTAAAAAAAGCCCAACTTTTTTTGAAGGCATCATAGAATTATAGTCCTGTGTTTCAGAATCTCAACTATCATTTATATATAAGGAATACAATGTGTACTGAATTACAAATCTGAAAGTGGAAATCTATATATATATATATATAAAAGAAGTCCTGACTGACGGACTGACTGACTGACTGACTGATTGACTGACTCATCAATGCCCAGCTCAAACCGTTTAATCTAGGAATGTGAAATTTTGAAGGGACATTGCTTTTATGATGTAGACACCCACTAAGGAAGGATTTTTGGAAATTCTGTCCCTAAGGGGGTGAAAAAGGGGGGAAATCCCCCCACTCTCATATCTCCTATAGGCAAAACAACAGGGGAGCAGTTATGCAAATAGGCCTCACCTCATAATTGCTGCAGGAGCCAATAGGAGCAGTTATGCAAATAACCCATACGACACTTAGAATGTTCGTATGAATTCCTGCAGGGGCCAATAGGAGTGGGTATGCAAATCTCCCCTAGGCCATTTAGAATGTTCTCTGAGGGGGTGAAAAGGGAGGGAAACTTTTTAAATGACTGAATGACTGTTGTGTGCGGGGCGTCCATCACGTTTTGACGGGGTAGCACAGGGCTCGGTCCTGGGCCCAGTGCTCTTCAACATTTTTATTAATGACTTGGATAAGGAGGTGCAGGGAATGCTTATCAAATTTGCAGATGACACAAAGTTGGGTGGAACAGCTAATACTCTGGAAGACAGAAACAAAATTCAAAGCGATCTCGATAGGCTGGAGCGCTGGGCTGAAAACAACAGAATGAAATTTAAAAGGGATAAATGCCAAGTGCTGCACCTAGGGAAAGGAAACCAAATGCACAGTTACAGAATGGGGGACACTTCGCTCAACAATACTACAAGTGAGAAGGATCTTGGAATTGTGGTAGATCACAAACTGAATATGAGCCAGCAATGCAATGTGGCTGCAAAGAAGGCAAATGCTATTTTGGGCTGCATTAATAGAAGTATAGCTTCCAAATCGTGGGAAGTGATCATTCCCCATTACTCAGCACTGGTTAGGCCTCATCTTGAGTACTGCGTCCAGTTCTGGGCACCACACTTTAAGAAGGATGTAGACAAACTGGAGAGGGTTCAGAGGAGGGCAACAAAGATGATAAAGGGACTGGAAACAAGGCCCTATGAGGAGAGACTGAAAGAACTGGGCATGTTTAGCCTTCAGAAGAGGAGACGGGAGATATGATAGCACTCTTCCAGTACTTGAAGGGTTGTCACACAGAGGAGGGCCAGGATCTCTTCTCGATCATCCCAGGACACGGAATAATGGGCTCAAGTTACAGGAACCCAGATTCCACCTAAACATCAGGAAAAATTTCCTGACTGTCAGAGCAATAAGACAATGGAACCAACTACCTAGGGAGGTGTTGGGCTCTCCCACTCTGGAGGCATTCAAGGTGCAGCTGGACAGCCATCTGTCAGGGATGCTTTGACCTGGATCCCTGCATTGAGCAGGGGGTTGGACTCGATGGCCTTGTAGGCCCCTTCCAACTCTACTTTTCTTCTATGATACCCCAAACCTGGCACGGTCACTCTTCATCACCTGTAAACTCTCAGGATTAACCTGATTTTTCTTTAAGATCAGATATTTCTGTCAGATATTTATGAACTGCCACAGGGGCCCAATCAGGAACGGATATGCAAATCTCTCCTATGTCAAAACAGAATGTTCATATGAACTGCAGCCGGGGCCTAAATTGGGGGAGGGGCGGGCGAGATGGGATTTCATTGTTGGGTAGTCCCAGGGGGGAGGGGCCAGCTGGGATTAATTGTTCGGTAGTTCCACTTGGGGGAGAGCAGGGATTTCATTGCTGTGTAGTCCCGGGGGGGGGGGAGAGCAGGGATTTCATTGTGTATGTGTAGTCTCGGGGGGGGAGCAGGGCTTTCATTGTGTGGTCCCAGACAGGGCTTTCATTGTTGTGTAGTCCCGGGGGGGAGCAGGGATTTCATTGTTGTGTAGTCCGGGGGGGAGCTCGGATTTCATTATGTTGTCCCAGGGGGGAACAGAAATTTGATTGTGTAGTCCCAGGGGGGGAGCTCAGATTTCATTGTGTAGTCTGGGGCGGAGCAGGGATTTCATTGTGCAGTCCCAGGGGGGGAGCAGGGATTTCACTGTGCAGTCCCAGGCAGGGCTTTCATTGTTGTGTAGTCCCAGAGGGTGGAGCAGGGATTTCATTGTTGTGTAGTCCCGGGGGGGGGGGGGGGACACAGAGATTTGATTGTGTAGTCCCAGGGAGGGAGCTGGGATTTCATTGTGCAGTCCCGGGGGGGGGGGAGCAGGGATTTCATTGTGCAGTCCCGGGGGGGGAGCAGGGATTTCACTGTGTAGTCCTGGGGGAGCAGGGATTTCACTGTGTAGTCCTGGGGGAGCAGGGATTTCATTGTGTAGTCCCGGGGGACCTTTCCTATGGAGTGATTCAAAACAGTGGACTGTTAAGGAATTTCGAGCAAACAGTGCCTATAGCAAAATGACGACCCGTGCAACACCGGGTAAATTTTTTTTAGGGATGTAACCATTCGCCTCGTGTGGGCATAGCGGGACGAAATTGGCCCCGCTCACGCCTAGGGATGTGGCCAAGCAGCCCGTTGGACAGGAGCAAGGCCCAAACTGGGCCTGCTTGTGCCCGCGCGGGCTCTCAGCCACCTGCGCGGGCTTTACCTGCAGGCTCTCCGCAGAGCGGAGAGCCTGTCTTGCTGTCCGCTGGTCCCGTCGCGTCACTTCCGGCGTGGCAGAAGTGACGCGACGGGACCCTGCCCACGTTCTGTTTTTAGCAGGGGAAACCAGGGCAACAGAGCTGTTTAAGCCCTGTTGCCCTGGTTTCCCCCGCCAAAACTGAGTGCGGGCGGGGTCCAGGCTGGACGCGACGGAGCAGCTCCGGCAGTGGCGGACTCGGGCGGCGGCGGCGGCGGCAGCAGTGCGCAGGGGACCGGCAGGTAGGATAGCGGCAGGGGCAGCGGGGGGGCCCTGCAGCGGCGGCGGGGGGGCAGGGGGTCCTCTGGTGGCGGTGGCTCAAGTGGTGTGGAGAACGCTCCGCGCCGCTCTGAAGAGCGGGATCGGGCCACCGCTGCCGCGGATGGCCAAGCCGCGGAGAGCTTCGGGCCCAGGTAGGGCCCGAAATACATCCCTACTCACACCCACGCGAGGCTTGTGCGGGCCTACCTGCGTCCAGCGGCGGCGGCTCGCCTCTCTGCAGTGAGCCGTCCGCGCTGGTCAGTCGGCGGCAGCTCGAGCGGCGTGGAGAACGCTCCGCGCCGCTCGGAAGAATGAGGCGGGGGGGCCGCCACCGCAGAGAATCGCCACAGCGGAGAGGCGAGCCCCCCCCCCGCAGGTACGTGAACAGCGCTGTATATATAGATAGGTTTATAAATACGTTTCTTAAATGTTTTCTCTGGAACTTTAGTAACTACAAAGAAAGCAGGAATGTAAAACAGAAGTACTAATCTCTACCTAAATTTTCCAAGGACAAGAAAAATCTGTGAAAATTTTTGCAGTGGATCTACTTGACTGGGCGGGTTCATACATCACATTAAGCCACCCTTCAAATAAGCTATGGTGGGTTGATTGTTCCCTGAACAACCCATAGTACGATCGGGCTTATCATGGGTTTTCTCCATCTCCTTCCCACTCAGTCCTCCAGCTGGCTCTGGCATGTATCCCAGTGTCCTTTGTGGCAGAACCCATCATGTCTCCCTCTCCCTGCTCCAATTGCTACCCCTTTTCTTTCACCACCATTTTCCCCCATAGGCTCAAAAAAGTGCAATTAGGGTCATTCTTTTTCAGCCCCTGAAAATTGAACACCTGTGTTCGTAATTTTTAAAAAATTATTTTTGTCAGTCTTTCGCAAGTGCACTCTTATATCTGTCTGATACACATAGTCTTGTTTTGGTCAATTTCCTTGTCTGTCTCAGCTGTCAAAGAGAGCCCACCAAGTGGAGTGGGTATATCAGACAAGGAAACTGACAAGATAAGACTGCATATCGGCTAATTTGCGCATAGTTGCCAGGGCCCAAATGCTAAGTTGTCAATTGAAAAGCACTGGTAAAGGGGGGAAAGCAGCAAAAGAATGTGCGCCAAAAGAGAGGAGACAGTATCTCCCTCTTACCAATGGAATCCTCTTGATTTTAAGTGTTGAACTGACATTTCTCAGTCAGTACCCTCCACTTTTTCAACACTTCCCCAAGTCTCCAGCTACTCCAGAAAGGAAGGTATTAACACCCGCTGCCTTTTGTGGCTCCTTTTTGGAGCACACTGCTGCGGTTACTGCCGTTCCCTGACAGTTCTTTAAAAAGCAGAAATATATGCAAATTTAATGGCTGGGTAGTAAATGAAGGGGAAATATGTGCCAATTTAAGGCCTTGGAAGTAAATGGAAGGGAAATTTCTGCACCTGCAGTAACAGCTCTGAAGAGGAGCTGTGAAAAGTGTAGGGCGTGTGTGTTAATATCTTCCCTTTCTGGAGCAGCTGGAGACTCGGGAAAGTGTTGAGAAGGTGGTGTTGAAAACTTACAGCCTTTTCTCATATACAGAATTCACAACTAGCATAAACATCTATACAAAATAATAAGTCCTTTGCTTTTAAGAGTAGCACCTCCCCACGCCTTTCAGTAAGCTGAGACAGAATTGCAATCCAAAATCCACATTTTGCGAGCTTTCCAGTGCAGCTCATCTCAGGGAAAATGCATACAAAAATGTGCATACTGGAGAAAGTGCACACACAATGTGTATATTTGAGGAATGTGTACACAAAATTGAATTTTAGTAATGCAAAATAATTGGGAAAATGTATATTTTAACAATGCACACATAATATGTACATTAGGAAAAAGTGCACACAAAAATAGTATGAACTTCCATACACATTTAAAAACAACCTGCAATCATGACGAAATCATATGGAATCAGCTTGACCTCAAAAAACCCAACCATCTTGGCAAGACTGACTGAGATTGACAGATCCATCCATCCCTAGTTAAGAATGGATGGAAACCACATCACTATGTCCCCATGTTTTATATCATAATTCTCTGCTTTAAGTTCATCCTTCTCTCTGTGTTGGCCTTCTGTGATAATCCACAAGTAGGTGCACTGTTATGAATCACCAGTGGTCACAAGTCAATGCAACATCATTCAAAAAGTCCAACTAGCTTTGCATGATAAATGCTCGAGCAGTACATTTGCTAAAATGTCTCTCTGCTCAGTAAGTTTGATTTAGGTCTTTAGAAGAGCAAGTAATGTATTCTGTTAATTCCTTCTTTAAAATTAAAGTAGAGTAGCTTCTTGTTCACAACCACCTAACATTTGCTGTGGTACAATGAATATACATAAGTCTTTAGAGGGTATTTTTAAATTAGGTTTACTGTGCATCTTCCCTACACAACATCGTTCACTTGAATCACTTCCTATTATCATTTATGTCATGTAATTGAAGGGAAAACAATGTTCCATTATAAAACATTTATGGCAGCATTTCACACATTGAATTCCTTTTAAAAGATGCACTAATTTTTATGTTGGTGCATTGTTGCTTTAAGTAAAAATACTGATTTGATAATTTACCAAAACATTACCATTTGCTCAGCCAATTAATTTGGCAATTCTATGTCCCCCTCAGCTCCCACTGAATGGTAACAACACAAACTATGTTTTGCTGAAAATGAGTGTACCCTCAATGACCTCTTGTTCCTCCCTTAGAATGTTGAATTGTGAAAGCCCAGAGAAAGATGCTGACACTTTAAAAGCCTAGCTGCCAAGATTGAAACAGCAAAAACAAAAACAAGAACCAAAAAGCACAGCAAAACAAACAGCCATTGCACCTGGTGGAATGTTCCCTCATGGCTTTTCAGACAAGTGCTACACAGGTCTGATGCTGACTATGTTCTGAATTCTGCCAAGGGTTGGTGCAATCAGACAGTTATGGCTGAAGGCAGGCTTTAATAAAACAAAAAACGGAAATAAATAAAAGCTTGTGTTATGCAAAACAGGGCTCTTGTAAAGGCAAGACACCTTGCCTTTACAAGGTGTAAGATATAGCAAATACAACTACTATATCTGTTTGGGCTAGTGGAGAATGTATAGCTTCTTAGATATGTTCTACCTTAGGTATCTAAGTATCAGATGAGGTGAGGCACTGAAAAAAGAGAAACATCTGCATGAATCCTAGCCTGTTTTTGTGTTGGCTGGCGCAATAAACACCGGGCCAATATGTTTTCTCTGCCCCATTTTTGTGAGGTTTGTCCACCTTAAAATGCTTCACCTTTAGAAGCCCCTGACAATCAAGTCTCCCATGAACTTAATAATATACAACCCCCACACCACTTGTCTGCTGGAATTCAGCAAAGGATATTCAGCTCATAATTTATATAGTATATTTTTTAATACACAGAGTGCACAGAGTGCTTTACCAAATGCCATTCATCTTTCCATCATGTCTGTGAGGTACAGTAATACCTTGGATTGCAAGTAACTTGGTTTGAGAGCGTTTTGCAAGACAAGCAAATTTTTAAATATTTATTTAAAAAAATTTGACTTGATATACAAGCGACGTCTTGCAATACAAGTACTGTAGTACGGCTTAAATTAAAAATCTCTGTACAAATTTTTTGGGGGGAATTTCATTTTGATATAAGAGTGTTTTGGATTACAAGCACGTTTCCGGAACGAATTATGCTCTCAATCCAAGGCATGTCTGTACTTGCTATTAATAATTCCAAGGGTCCATTTGTAGTCAAGGTGGGACTTTGAAGTTCAAGGGGTGCAGGCTATGCCTTGATCAGATAGTGTAAATGCTCTTTCTGGAGCCTTTTAAGTATTCCCTCATTATAATTTATGGCTATGGACCTCATCCTCATAGGAAAGTAGAGTTGGAAGGGGCCTACAAGGCCATCAAGTCCAACCCCCCACTCAATGCAGGAATCCAAGTTAAAGCATCCCTGACAGATGGCTGTCCAGCTGCACCTTGAATGCCTCCAGTGTGGGAGGGCCCACTACCTCTCAGGGTAATTGGTTCCATTGGTGTGTGGGGTTTTTTGCACAAGTCCTGTTTTGCACTTAATTCCCAAACAAATCTTACTGTGAAAAGCCCCAGTCTCAATGGCCTGACAGCTGCTAATGACCTCATACTGTACATGTGAGGTGCATGATAATGTATATTCATGCAAGGTTCAAGATTATGTTACATACATATGTTATGTGTGTTATTTGACTCAATAAGAACCTGCTTCATGCATGGCCAGGATTCTTGCAGTGTTAGGGACATCACTATTTGTTCATACCTTGGAAGCTGGAGGCAATTGACGGAGTCTGGATATTCTAGCGATCCATTGTTTTCCATTCCAAACACACTGCAGTCCCTTGCAAAGTACTGCCAGTCTTCCCAATCAAAGTCCTGTTGCTTTTTCCTTTGTATTCGTATTGCTTCAGGTTGTGGGCTGAAGAACTGAAGTATAATGTAAAACACCTATGGATCAACAGGAAAATATGACGTAATTTGGAAGACATTAATTTTCTACCTGTTGACCTTTAATCCAACCAAAGTTGGTTATGAAAACAATAGCACTTTTGGAACGTAGGAGGCTGCCTTATACAAAGTTAGACCATTGAACCTGGGTCCCTCAAGATATGTTGGCATACAACTCCCATCACCTCACCCAGGCGTTGATAGGAATTGTCAGGGATGATAGAAGTTGTAGGCCAAAACATCTCGAGGGATCGAGGTTGGGGAAGGTTAGTCTACACTGACTAGCAGCTGCTCTCTGAAATCTAGACAGGGTCTTTCCAGTCCTACCTGGAAGAGCCAGAGACTGAATCTTAATTGGACGTAAAGCATTGGCTCTACTACTGAGGTATGGCCCTTAGCAGACTTTAGTGACTAAGTAGTTGTGACTAATTTGTTCCATTTAATGCAGTAGGATTTAGTTATAGTTACCTTTAGCTAGATTGTGGTCAACATTTGTATTTTTAAAATGTTTATACTATCTGTACAAAATTTTATCCCACCATCCAATTCTGCAGGCACCATGAGACTTAGACCATCTTAGTTATTAAATCATTTGATGCCTAGCTAGCATAGCAGGACATAGGGGTGAGACAAAACATAAATATAGGTTCATGCATTTTAAAACAAAGATATTGTATATTTTATTAAGAAGAAATAGGCAAGATAACTTACTAAGTTATTGTTACTGTTTATTTAAAAAGCTTTTAGGATGTTACTGGTGCTATTAGAATCTGGCTGTGGAAGCTTTAGTTCCTAATCCTAACAAGCCAATTCCCCTATCATGCTCCACCCCAGTTTACTCACAGCCTTGGCAATGAGGGCTTGATATGAAGTTTCATTCTGGTAGGATTTGGCTACCAATTAAAACCCTGAAGGCTCTTCACCAGACTTCCCATGAAGTCTTCAGTTTGGTCCAGCAGCAGCTCTGTCTTCAGAACAGAGCCGCTAGATGACACCCAGGCCTCAGCTTTCCCCTGACGGCTACTTCTGGAGTCTTCCTCGCCATATTTGTAGACCTTCCTCAGCTCCTGCCTTACATACTTTCCCAGCCTTGTTGCTGTTGATGTCTTCCTGGCTAACTGTTACAACAACACCTCACAAATTCTCTGCAAAAACAGTTCACAAACTCTCTAGATGACTCTTTCCCAAATGCCTCTCCAAAGCTCCTTATATTGGTTCCAGCCAGATCCCTCCAGCTAATCAGCCAACATTCCAGCATACACCTTCTTTGAAACCCAGGACCAATAATCACCTTTAGAATTTTCAAATACCTACCAATCAGGTTGTACCAATTTGGATCCTACCTTCCATATATAAGTCAGAACCTAGCTTAGGTTCTGACTTACACTGAAGTTACTCTTAATGGTAATGGTCAAACCCCGCTGTAAACATTGTCTCCCTCCTTTGGCTCTAGCCAAGACACCCATTTTTCCTCTTACAGTTAATCCCTTCATAGTCCTTGTATCAAAATAAAACCCTTGAACATATTCAACTTTTGCCTCACAAAAATCAGCTCCTTCACAGACACAGATTAATTTAACTAAAGATTCTTGGAAAATTAAAATGCATTCCTTATTTTATAGTCTGTTATAGGTTCTTTATCCATAGCCCCATCTAGAAATATATTTGGACATCTATGTTTTGGATCACAGCTCCCATCAGCCCCAGCCAACCTGGCCAATGCTCAGGAATGATGAGAGTTGTAACCCGAAATATTTGGAGGGCACCATGTTGGAGAAGGCTGTCCTGTTGATCAGTAGAAAACCTAACCCACCAGGATTGGGGGTACAGCCTGTTCTGGATGGGGTAGCACTCCCTCTGAAAGATCAGGTACGTAGCCTGGGGGTGCTCCTGGAAAGTCAGTTGGCATCAGTGGCTAGGAGTGCCTTTGCCCAGCTTCATCTGATTTGCCAGCTGTGCCCTTTCTTGTGAACGGAAGATCTGACCACAGTGATTCATGCTTTAATCTCTCATTTAGATTACTGTAACACACTCTATGTGGGGCTGCCTTTGAAAAGTGTTCAGAAACTACAGCTAGAGCAAAGTGCGGCAGCTAGATTTTTCTCAGGGATGTGCGTTGTTAGAACACATTACACTGGCTTTGGATCAACTTCACTAGCTTCCAGTTTGTTTCCAGGCACAATTCAAGGTGGGGCCAGGATATCTGAATTTAGGATGACCTCCTTCCATATGAACCTGCCTGTAATTTACAATAATCATTGGAGGCCCTGTTAGAGAGGATAGGTTGGCAGATACTTGAGACAAAACCTTTTCAGTAGCAGCACCCTGATTGTGGAACTCCCTCAAGTCCCGAAGGAGGTGAGATTGGCCCCTTCTTTATTTTGCTGTAGACAGGCAGTAAAGACTGTTTTGTTCCATTAGGCTTTTGATGTTGGGGGCGGGGAGTTTGTTCTTCAATTTTAATGTTAATTCCACCACTCTTATTTTATAGCATTGTTTTTTGCTCTTGTATTTCTTGATTTTATGTGAAGTTTAAATTCTTTTTATTGTGCATTGCCCCAGACACCTGGTAGGTGGAAGTGCAGTTTATAAATGAAATAAATAAATAAATAAATATAATAAAAGTTAGTATTATCAGAAGCTTATCATAGCACTTCATTAAAAAAAAGTCATTGACAGCAGACAGGCTTCTATGATAGATAGTTTGCTTGCCAGTACTGATCTTCTATGCAACACATAGCCAGAGGAGTGTGTTGTGTCCTAGGATGCGTTATATGCTGGCTGGCAGTGAAGTCCAGCTAGCTAGACCAGGCCAGTATTATTCTATGTGAGCAAAGTGTGCTGTCCACCCAAGATATCCCCAGAATTCCAGAAGGCAAACTGATGTGGAAAAGTCCCCTGAACGTTAGAGTGTTGGAGTGGGACTCGGGAGATCCGGGTTCAAATCCCCGCTCGGCCATGAAACTCACTGGGTGACTTTGGGCCAGTCACTGACTCTCAGCCTAACCTACCTCACAGGGTTGTTATGAGGGTAAAATGGAGAGGAGGAGGAGGATTATGTAAGCCATCTTGGGTTCCTTTCAGGAAAAAAGGAGGGGTATAAATATAATAAATAAATAAATAAATAAATAAAACCAGAGAGCTAGTATGGCGTAGTGGTGAGAGTGTTGGACTGGGACTCAGGAGATCTGGGTTCTAGTCCCCACTTGGCCATGAAACTCACTGGGTGACTTTGGGCCAGTCACTGACTCTCAGCCTAACCTACCTCACAGGGTTGTTGTGAGGATAAAATGGAGAGGAGGATGAGGATTATGTAAACCACCTTGAGTTCCTTGCAGGAAAAAAGGCGGGGTATAAATATAATAAATAAATAAATAAAAGACACTCTATTACTGCAATGTTATATGAAAGGGAGGGTGGAAGGAAAAGAGCTTTGTGCTTACCTGGCTATTCCTTCAAAGCAATTAATGGATATCACTAATTATTAAATTGAAATATAACTGAAAAACTAGCTCTGGTTCATTTGAAATTCCCTGGTACTTTTGATGAACCAATAAAAGCATAGGTATCACCAGATTTCCATTTTCAATCAATCAATAGCATATTGGAAAGGGGAACTTTAAAATTACCTGGTATTGTCCATTTTCTAAGTCTATTGTGATGGTTACTCCATGACTGAGTTGTTCAATGGTCTTAAATACAGATGAAATCCACGAAGTTCCAATATCATTATCATTGATGTAGCTCAAAGGATGAGCTTCAGGGTTTAGTCTGAGCACTCTGTCATTAGTTGTGTCATCAGCACCATTAGGGATGCAGTACCTCTGAACCAAAGGGTGTACCCTTGGGTGACTTCCAGGACAGCGACATTCTGGCTGAGTGTGGAGTTGAGGAAATTTTCCAGAATGTACTTCAAAAATGTCTCTAGAATAATAGAAAGGAATAAGAAATCAATTGGGCAGACAACAAAGGGAAGAGCAAACATCATTTGTAAAGTGCAGATATAACTGGATTGGCCACAAATATCCTGATCAAGGGCTGCTATTAATGTCCATCAAGCACAAGAGACAGGGCTTTTGAGACATTACAGATACAGTAGATTTAGGGTTATCAGTCATTCCATACGTTGTCATTAATAATTATTCCAAGGAATTTGATTTTATTTTGAAATAAAGTTAACAGTAGAGGCAACAACAAAGAACAATACACATAACAGTACAAGAAGATCATTAAATAATTAATGAAACTCGCTACTTATCATTCTTATCATGGATATGCTTGTGGAACAGCTAGAGTAAAATAACGTAAGGAGAAGCTCACTAATGAAATATAGTGGGTTGGATCCAGATTTAGGAGCTGCGGTGCAGGGGGATCCCCCAAAATCAGGCCGAGGTACCTTTGGTGAGTTGAGTCCCTCCATCCATGGAAGGCATATCCTGGATCCAACCCCAGTTGTATATATAAGTTATAAGGGGGGGTGAGTATGTGTGTGGAGGGGGGACTGGACATGGTGGGGGGGACTGGACATGTTTAGGGGAGGCATGTATGGGTCTCCCATTCTCTGTAATGGCTTGAGGTGGTTCCTGTATGTGAACTACATGAGGGAACCAGGGTTCTGTTATGCTCTAGGGTAACCTTCTCCAACCTGGTGCCCTCCAGATGTTTCAGAGTATAATTCCCATCATCTCTGATTATTGTCCCTGCTGGCTGTGCCTGATAGGAGTTGTAGTCCAAAGTGTCTGGGGGGCACTAGGTTTGGGAAGGCTGCCCTAGTAGGAAGATTCCATTGTGCATTGACATTGTGCCAGTGGTTAGTTAGATCAAGCCCTTGATTTTTTAGCTCAATATCCTGGAATTAGATCAGCCTGAATCCATGGGCCTAATGAAAAGCCCTCTTTGAATTCATGTACACAGAACTACAGTTCCAAATCTCAGTATCTCAAAGAAATCTCTGGAAAGATCTGTCCCCATTTGAAACAAACTTATCATAGCTGTAACTGTTCTCTCTTGGTCACTGCATTTTTAGGTTGTGTAACAATGAATTTTTCCCTACCTGTTTGTAAGCGCCACTTGGTACAATCTGAAATCTTGCATCCTTCCAACAAATTGCTCTGAACCTGCGAAAATACATTATAAATAAATAATCCAATTCCATCAACCAGAAAACAGCTCTGTGCTGCATGAGGGGATCTTAAATTCAGCACACAGAGATCTCTCTTGCACAATTACCTCTTCTGAATGAAACCATCTTGGTTCCGGACAAAACTATAGAGGGCAGTGACTTAATTTTTTTGATTAAAATGATTTATAATAACTTTATAGGAACATTTTGTACCTATCCCTTATCTGATTACAGAGGTGGCACACAGACTGGCTCATTAGACAGAAGTAATGAGCCAGTCCATGTGCCACCTCTAATTAGAGAAGAGATACAGTAGGGACAACTGTAGCTGTCACTTTATGTGATAAAGATGAAAGGTGTGTTTTTAAGATTTCTTATCCTTTTACACAATTATTGTGCATCAAGTATTCAAAATGGCAATGTCAACAAGAAGCGCTTTGAAATGAGAATTTTCAAGTGTTGATGTATAGAAGTTTGATGGTTCCATTGGAATAAATCAAACTTTCTTCAAGCCAGATGCAGATATATTTAGGACTTAGCTCCAAATTGCAGTATGTTCTGGATCAGTGATACTCAGCCTTAATAAATCTGCAGAACCAATTCATCACCAAACAGAATTTCAGGGAGCTGCAAAATCACTGGAACCTTATATTGACAGCAATGTTCAGAACATGGTGAAAAATTATTTTATCTTCGCATCACCAAATATTCAGCCCGGACCATTACAACACATTGGTATTTCTGTGGTGATAACTCCTTTTTTAATCATTTTCCTTAGTTTGCTAAATGAAACATTTTCCAAAGTAGTTTTTAAATTAATTGTTTTTAATTGCCAAAGGAACTTGTAGATCATATTGCAGAGATAAAACTATTTAAAAAACAATTACACCTTCAAGATACCTTGAAAAAAAATGAAGTTCTAGACCAGGCATGGACAACTCCCTGCAAATGTTTTGGCCTATAACGCTCATCATCCCTAGCCAGAATAGTTGATGAGGAATGATGGGAGTTGTAGACCAAAATATCTGGAGGGCCGCAAGTTGCCCACCCATGATCTAGATGGCCTTGTAGGCCCCTTCCAACTCTACTTTTCTGTGATTCTAGACTTTGGATGCCCAACCTGACAACCTATAGTCAGCATCAAACTTGTTACAGTATTTTGTTTGCCTCCTGCAATCTATTACTGGTGCTCTAACAAGTTTGGAATACAATCTGGTTTAAATGAGAAGATGAGGACATTAGGGTGCAATAACCTTGGCTTTCTTTTCTAACCAGCTTCAGGGAGGATTGAAGTATCTCAGCTTCAAGACTATGGATCTTGAAATGCAGCTAAGAAATTGATTTAAATTTTTTTTTAAAAAAAAAGCTTGCTCTTCTGCCCTCACATTATCCTGTTCTAACCATGGTAGGTCTTCTGTACAATTAGCAGTAGAAGAGAGGACAAGAAGCACATCCGCCCTTGTTGCAGCTGGTTGGAAGAGGAATATAAAAAAAACTTTCCTCCCGTCATCCTCCCTAGCCTCCAAACCTGACAATGATGTGTTAGTGATGGTCCGGCACCTGAGCAACCTGTCCAGGAAGAGTGTTGTTGGTCTGGGGGAAGCTCTACATTCAAAAAATAACATGGTTTTTGAACTTATACAAAGTTGCTTGTGCACATGCTGATTTAAATCAGTAAGGTCTAATATATGCCAAACTATGCACAAGACCACAACTAAAGTAGGTACTTAGATTCATTTTATTGAACTACCTTTTCCTAATGAAGAGATGAGCCATTTAGCTACATGTGCATGTTTTTGATTGGCAGAAAGAGAAAAAAAAGGAAAAACAGATGTAGTCAATTACAGTGATATTGCAGTGATGATTATAAACAGAATAGCTGTACTCTGAATTGTGTGTGAATAAAGCAGACCATACTAGTATGCCATAGTAAAGCTGCAGACCTAAAGATACTGACCTGAAAGCAATTTGCCCCCAAAATTAAAGCACTGTAAGGTACCAGAGAATCCAAACTGAAAACTCTAGAAATAGGATCAAGATCCAGACACCTTATTCTCCTTGTTACTAGGGTAACTTGTGAGAAGAGGGATCTGCTGGTCTGCCTGCAGCTACATTTCACAACCCGCACTCCCGATGACCAGGAAGTGGTATTGCAGACATCAGCTCAGTAGGGGTGAAGTAACATAAAGGCTCATAAGGGTTCTACCTGATCTTCCAAAAGATCTAGCCTTGGCCTGGCTCCTCTGTTTTGTTTGCTTAGGCACAGGGCATGCCACTCTGTCCTGTCCTGTCCTGCCTGCCATCTTCTACTGTACTACCAGCTGGCATCCAGACCACCAAACCTGGCAATTGACTTATTTAGAAGGAAATATGTTTACGATTATTGTGCCAGTATTTATAAAACTAAAGAAAGATATACCGAAGGTGAATAGAAAGTATGTACATATACAGGAAAATATGTAGTAGAAAGTAGAAGGTTGTGATGGTAGTAAAAATGGCTAGGAAGTGTACTGGCTAGAAAGTCTACTTTGCAGCCCAATCAAATCTTTCTTGTTATATATCTTCTCATATAACTTCCCATCATATTCTGACTTACCATTTAAATTTTGCCCAATTCTCCATTCACCATCAATAGATGGATCTGCAATTAACCCAGTGAGAATCCTGGAATCAAAAGCTGTGTGGTCATCTTCCAAACCATTTATAAAGAAACTGATTCTGGCGTGGTGAACCTATAAAATTACACATGGAATGGAAAGGGAAAGTCCTTTTATAAATAACTCATTTTAAGATTAATTTAATGCCATCTATTATCTACCACATCAAAATGTCATTGTTTCAATTAAATCCATTGGAAAGTCACTTTACACATTTACTAACCAGTCTGCATTAGAGGATGGTATATTCAGGTACCCAGAAAAGAAATATCTTCAATGGCTAAATTAAACAAGAATCTATAATGGAATAACATAAAATAATCTATTTGGTCCCATGCGCATTACCAAATAACCAAATATCACTGAAATAATTTAACACTAGTGTTACATAGTCATGTACATATACTGAATAGAATAGTATTCCGATGGTAACAAAATTAGGCAAAAGTAGTTAATTATACCAATATGTCATTGAATGACAACTTCTCTTTCATCATACCTCTATCTGTTGACCAGATACAGGGTTTTCTAGATGAGGCTTTTAACCCACCACTTTACTATGCCTTCTGCTTCCAGATTCTTGGGATTAAGATAAGATCCGCTACACACTTTGTTTCCTGGGTTTTTTCCTTCTCTGCCTTTTGATATGTTCCACTACATAACCTCTAGGCAGTGCTGTGATATAGGGGAATTGTGCAAGCACACTAGCGTTTCATTCCGTCATTCCCCAAAATACCAGACTTTCCCCAGTTTAATTTAAAAAAAAAACAACATACATGGCGAAAATGCTTGGAAAGCATGAGAGAGGCCCTGGAGGATAATGTTGTCTAAAGTACCTGCAAACTACCATGAGTGAGGAACCATGAGTGCACAATAAATGCCTCATGTAGAAAAGTTCACAGACATGGATGCTACTTGCCTCCTACATCTCAAACTAATGTAGGATCATTCTTTCCCCCTTACAACTCCTTTATCTGAGCATCTGAGTAGATTGGAAGTCAATGGTACCGGCATTCTTATCTGTGCTGTGTCCCCTACTTCCTCTAAGAAGAGAGGGCATTCAAGGATCAACTCTCCCAATCTTCTTTAATGTCTACCATAGTGGAAGACATCAAAAGACACTGAGTGGTGACAAACGGCCACTCAGCAGTGCTAGGGATGTACGGATTTTATTAAATCCGTTCTGTCTGTGTTATGCGGATTGTCAGGCATCTTTCATTCCATCCTCCACTCGTGGACTGATTATAGGGATGTAACCATTCACCCCGCGTGGGTGTAGCAGGCAGAAATCGGCCCCGCTCATGTCCACGCGGGGCTTGTGCGAGCCTACGGCCCTACCTTGTCCAGTGGCGGCTTGCCTCTCTGCGGCGAGCCGCCCATGCCGCCTGCGACGGGACCCTGTGCAGGCGTGCTGGACCCCCACGCGACGTATTGCGCCTGCTCAGGGTCCCCATCACGTCACTTCTGGGGCCAGATGTGATGCGATGGGACTAGCACTGGCGGTTCAAACGGCGCGGAGAACTGCTCTGCACCGCTCAGAAGATTGAGGCGCGGGGCGCCCCCACAGAAAGGCGAACTGGTGGAGAGGCGAGCCCCCCACAGGTTTGTGGCACATCCCTAGGACTGAATCAGATTTTTTTTTCCATTTTTGAACTTGTGTTCATGCACACTTGTGCAAATTTGCACTTCCGCCCAAATCCCCCCAAAATACACATATTTTCATGCTTTAGCCTATGGGGGGAAATGCCCATTTTCGATCCATGCTTTTAAAAAAATTTCTACAACTAAATTTGTGTAAATTCTGGAAAGTTAAAAAAAAAAAAAAAGTCCACAAGTCTGCGGAATATGTGCGACTCAAGAAAAGCTGGTCTGCTTCATAATCTGTGGGCCAGATTCATAGAAATCCAAACTCATTTGAATCTGTTGCGGATTTCTCCAACATCCCTACACAGCGGCCCTCACCCTTTTTGACATCAGGAGAAGGAGATATGCTCTCCTGCACAACTATCCTCTCCTCCACCATGTGTCAGCAGGACCATGGATCAAATATGATAATAGTAATAAAAGTAATAGTAATAGTAATAATAGTCTTATCTTTCAAGATCTGTACAGCACTTTAAAAATGTAGACGCTTTATAAGTATAATAAATGATAACAATAATAATAACAATAATGATAGAAGAGAAGGAGGATGACTGTCATGCCCCTGCCCATGGACAAAGCGTTATATCTGTTAGTATGTGAGGGGAGGGGGGAGTGTGAGAGGAGTGTGGAATGTTGAGATGTCTGCTGATTGGCTGAGAGAGTGAGAAGAGGGGTGAAGCCTGTGATATATAAACAGTGGGCGGTGCTGTTCAGGAGGGAAGTCGCAGAGGCCTGTCTGAAGAGAGGGGGAGAGAGAGAAAGAGAGAGGGGGGAGAGGGGTTTTTTTGTGAGCTCTGGAGGGGAGTTTGAGGGGAGTCTGAAGAGAGAGTGGGAGAGTGGGTAGAGAAGTCTGAGTGGAGTTGGGAGCTGGAGTTTTGTCTGAGAGAGAGAGAGAGGGGAGGAGGGAATTTTCACCATTTAGAATCCATTAACATTATCTATTTCCCTACCCTTGATTGTAAATTAAAAAAACTTGTTTCCTTTTTAAAAAAACGTAAATGGAGTGGTCTGAGTTGGTTACCCTGAAGGGGGCTGATGGCAGCGGAGGAGATTAAGGGAGTGTGGAGGTGGGGTCTGACCGGTGGTGGTGAGTGGAGGTGAGGCGCATCACAATGACACATAGGATTCCACAGTTAAAGTGCTCAAAGTGCTTCACATGCATGATCTAATTGTACATCCTTACAACAAGGGTAAGGGCAAGCCAGTATATTATCTCCCATATCACAGAAGAGGGGACAGAGACTAGGCAGCTTGCCTAAGGCCACCTAGTGAGTTCTTGGCAGAGAAGAAATTCAAACTGGGGACTTCCTGCTTCATAGTTCACGGTCTTAGCCACCATGCTACACTAGTGAGTAAAATAGGATTAATAACATCAGGAGTTCTCTATTAGTTATTCCTGCTTGTATGAGTCCTCTTTGTTTATATTTACATAGAGTGATGAAAACGATAGTCAAAATAGTTGTTGGGTGTGTCTGAAAGTTTAAGGATGCATGTCTCTCCTTCACTCTAAGTGCTTATCATGAGAAACACCAGTCACTCTCTTGCTGCTGCATAAAATGTGAAACAATCTTACATTTTCTCTCCTTTCATAATTTGACATTTTATGACTAGATATTGGCCTTGGATTGTCAATAACTCAAGATAACTCAAAACTTCTCTATGTGTTTCACTAAGAACAATGCAAGTACAACATTAAAACATTTCCATTTCTTTGTCAAGAATTTGAAAGTACTGCCAATCTATTTTCTATCTTTTAAACCAGGGCATGGTGAATTGAAATGAATTGCCAACAATCCCTCAACAGCACATTCAGATGAAACATTTAAGTTGAAGTAATTGGCTTTTAGGCATGTTTTACCCAAGAGGGTACATATGACGGTCTAGTACTTCTGGGGGAAGTCACAGGGTAAAAGCCGTATTAGCCCTGAATAAACTGTTTAATCCAGCATAGCGTAGCAATATCCTCTAAAGCCACATTAGAGTTTAGAAGCAGGGTGACATCTTCTAACCAAATTTCTTGGTCTGACATTGCAATTTAAGATTTCCCTATAAACAGGAAAATACATGGAAAACAAAAAGTGCAATAACCCATCTTTCTCATCTAGTAGCCAGATCTTTCTGCATCTATTCAGTGCATGAGGTAGTCTCAAAAATCATTCTTCCTTTCTATCATTTCAGTGAATCAGAAAGTAACTGTGAACAAATTTCTTACAATGAAGAGAGCCCCCCCTTTTAATGAGTTTGAGCTCCAGGCTATACATACCAGTACATTATTTTTTCCTAATTCCACACTATACTGCTCTTTTGTCAAGGGAATGCAGGACCTGAACAAGTGGATTCCAGCGCTGTGAATGGGATGGGATTCAGCTATGTGAGCCATGCTCAGATGTGAAGTGCAAAAGACCTGAGCATTCAAGTCCAGTAGGGAACTAGCCCTCCCAGGCTTACAATATAAATATCAGAAGCCTGGCAGCTGAGTTTTTCTTGGTCAACAGAGCTTTCCAGTGTTCTCTGCCAGGCTTGTCTTTCCAGATCCACTAATTCAGAGTTCCAGCTCTCTTTGGATTCTCCACTTTCCCTCTTCATTTTGTGAAGCTGTGCATTTTGGTTGTCTCTGCTATATTAGTCCTCTAAAATATATTTCAGATTTTGACTCCTTCTCTCCTCTTTCCCAGTTATTTGTGCTCCCCGAGTCATTTTCTCAGCCAGGCTCTTGCTTCACTTCCCTTTTCATTAGACAGGTCAAATACAACTTACCTGCAGCCCTGATGTGACAAAGGCGCCATCTATTTATTTATGTATTTATTTATTATATTTATACCCTGCCTTTTTTCCTGAAAGGAACCCAAGGCAGCTTACACATAATCGTCCTCCTCCATTTTTACCCTCACAACAACCCTGTGAGGTAGGTTAGGCTGAGAGTCAGTGACTGGCCCAAAGTCACCCAGTGAGTTTCATGGCAGAGCGGGGACTAGAACCCGGATCTCCTGAGTCTATTGTTCCATCCTGCCTCAGCATCCTTTACCTAACTTGTGATTTGGGTCTGGTTCACACATGATGGTTCCCATATGGAAACTGCATCTGTGTGACAACTTACAACTGTCACTGCCAAAAGGTGTAGTGCTTGTCACCCCATTCTAACATGCACTGAGTGTGAAAATGCAGATGCTCCCTGCCAAAAAAAAGTCAGTCACCAAGGAACCATGACCTAAGAGGTTCTATGATGGTCTAGTACTTCTGGGGGAAGTCACAGAATAAAGCCATATTAGCCCTGAATAAACTATTTAAACCTGTAATCTGGAAGTGTAAGATGCTGACTGGCTCTTATATTTTAGATGCATCATCATCATCATCAGGCGATCACTCGTGACCGAGTAAGATTGTCTTCCAGGATAAAAGGAGGAAATTCTAAAGAAGATTGTGTAGACTCTAGCGATGGGTCCGTAAGTGACTATGGAGGCCAATTCTAGATCCACACAGCTTCCCACAGTGAGGACACAGGTTACCAGATAGGAGATGGTCCTGTAAAGGATTCATTTGACGTGCTTTTCGCTTAGCACGTTTCTCCCTTTCACCTTGCACTCGGGCTTCTTCAAAGTCCATGGAACCTTTGTGAAAGGCCAACCTCCATTTAGATCGTTCATGGGCCAGAGCTTCCCAGTTTTCGATGTTTATATTGCATTTTTTTAGATTAGCCTTATGAACATCTTTAAACCTCTTATATTGACCACCGATATTCCGCTTTCCATTCTTGAGTTGGGAGTAAAGTAACTGCTTTGGGAGACGGCAGTCAGGCATTCGAACAACATGACCGGTCCACTGAAGTTGGCGTTGAAGGATCATTTTTTCAATGCTAGTAGTCTTTGCTTCTTCCAGTACACTGACATTTGTTCGTCTATCTTCCCAAGTAATTCGAAGGATTTTCCGGAGGCAACGTTGATGAAACCTTTCAAGGAGGTGGAAGTGACGTTTATAGATAGTCCATGTTTCGCAGGCATACAATAAAGTTGGTAATACAATGGCTTCATAAACCAGTGTTTTGGTCTTCTTACAAATATCCCGATCCTCGAACACTCTATGTTTCATTCGAGAAAATGCAGCACTTGCGGAGCTCAAACGATGCTGGATTTCACTCCAAGGTATGGGCTAGTATTAACTATTCCCAGCTTTCCACAGATCTTTGACTTCTAAAAGCAATGGGTTAATTACTTTTTTCACAATCCTTTGCACAGGTGAGAGAGAAAAGGGAGTGAACATGTATGTGATGTATACTAAGGTGGGGAAGAGAAGTCACTAAAGTACTTCATGCAACTGTCCAAACTGCAAGGTAAATCAGGATCATTAAAAAAAGTAATACTATCAAAGTCTAGCTTCTACAATAATTAGTACTGGAGAAGCGTAGATGAGGTAGTGGTACTAAGTTTAACTAAGGGTGCAATCCTATGCATGTTTAGACAGAAAAAAGGCCTACAACTCCCAGCATGCCCCAGCCAGCAATGCACCTTAATTTAATTAAGTCAAAGCACATGCAACTGAAACAACCACTTATTTCTTCCCAGTTTACCCCTGCCTCCACTTTCCTCCCCTTCTTCTTGTTTCCCCCATGTCAAATTTTAGATTATAAGCTCCTAAGGACAGGGACCTGTACTCCATAAAGCACCATGCGCACAACTGATCAGAGGAGGCTGGTGGCTCCAAGGTCAGCGGGGCTGTGTATCCACTCTGGATTTTACTTCAAGATTTTAAGGAGCTATCCATCCTAACCTACCTCACAGGGATGTTGTGAGGATAAAATGGAGAGGAGGAGGATTATGTAAACCGCCTTGGGTTCCTTGCAGGAAAAAAGGTGAGGTATAAATATAATTAATAAATAAATTAAATAAATGGTGCTGAACCTATTTTGGGAGTGGGTGGATTTCTAGCACCATGGATAGCTACTTTATAGCTCAGAGTAAAATCCAGAGCAGATACACAACCCTGCCGACATTGGAGCCACCAGCTTCCACTGCAGATGATGTTATATAAACAAACAAACAAACAAAAATAGTTGTATGCCCCAAGCTAGATAGGGATGCACAAGAATTTTGTTCCTATTCGCAAATCGTGCAAACATGTCCTGTTTGCAACCCTGAATGCAAGCAGGAACACATTTGTCGGGAAATGTTTGCAATTTCCCAAACTTGTGTTTGTGTCTGAGAGTGCAAATGAGCATTCTCCCCCCCCCCCACCCGCATTTTCATACTTTAGACTGGGTGGGCAAATGTGTATTTAAATGTGCATTTTTTAAAAATATATATTTTTCCCAGTTGGGAAATGCGCACACATTTTAAAAAGACATTTGGGAACACAAACAAGGCAAAATGAGTTTTGTGGAAGAACTCAGAGCAGCTCAACGAGCTCAAACATCACATGTTTGCCCATCTCTATAAATGGGATACTCACATGCTGAAGCAACTTTCTGCAGTCATGGCCAAATGAAGAAGCACATTGGAATATGCATCCCCATCCACATAATGAAGCTTATCCAGGTCCCACTGAATAAGCTGGACACATCTTTTGTTGTGCATGAAAAGTCCAATTCCCATCCAAGATCCAGAGGTTGTCATATGCAACCAATCTCCTGTGACTAGATCTGGATAGGGGCCATAATGTGGATGCAGTCATTCCTCCATCTCTACTTTAATAGATTACTTATTCATGTAGTAATAAACCTTGGAAAATATTTATGTATTAAAGTTATTAGCTTTTACAGGTGCACAGCTTGTTTAAAAAAAAAAAAAAGGCTGAGGTTTTGCTGCTGCTGTGGTTGTTCTTGCTGCTGCTACTGTTCTTGCTGCCAGTTTGTGAAAACCTATTTCCATTTTGCATAAACAGGTACTCATGAGTTTAAAGGGACGACTGCTGAATCGTCTCTCCAAATAGATGCTGAGAGAAGCTAGAGTGCTTTAGTCTGCCTTGATATCCACTCTAATCAAATCAAATGGGACTGGAATAATTGCATCCTAGAAACAATGAGTGTGTGAGGACAAACAAAAGGCTTATGAAAAGGCAGAATCATTTGGTGCAAAAGCAGAAGCTGGGCCCTGAGAAATTCATTTGGTAAATCAGAACATGAGCATTCAAAATGCCATTCCACTGTCAATAAAGCTACACAAAAATTTCTGACCAATATAAGCAGCCACAGTTATCTATAAATCTCAGCTTCAATGGTTATCATTAGCGCTTCAGGCACCCTGGCCTGCATTAGTATTTTAAGTAAGAAAATGCGAAATGAATAGATAATTGTTTTTTTTTTATGGAGAAAATTCACCTTCCTTAAATGAATAAAAAATAAATAAAATACAGATGCTGAGCTTCATTATTGCTATTTCCGGAAGCAGTCAATATTGTCCAAATTTGAGATAACATGGAATCATTGCCCTTCCGCTGAAGAAAAATCTGAAGGGTATTATCATAATGGCTAGGCAGTATGATTTGGTTCAAGAATGTTCTCGCATATGGAAATTTTCCTACTCAGAGAGCATTACTCTCATTCTGCGTTAGCTTTGTCTATTGACGCAACAATGTGCACCGAACACATGAAGAGGGGTTTGTTTGTTTTTCATTTTTAATATAAAGTCTTCCTTAAGCATCTGATATCCATACACACACGAGCAACTAAAATGTGTTTGTGGGTATGTGAGTGTGTTGCTTGCAATGCTTTTCTTTTTCCATCACACAATTTTTTTACAGCCTGTTACTGTCTTTGGGTGTTTGACTGTTATCATTATAAAAGATACAGGCTTTTCTACTTTGTTATTTGTAGCATTATCTCATGTTTTACAACATCTTTGCACACAACACACAGGCAACATGAAATATAACTAGTGAAAAGTTCTCAGTGGTATTAATGCATAAAAAAGAATGTGGTTCCATCTTCACTGTCTCTACCCAGCCAAAAGCTGATGAACAGCCAATTTTCCTTTATCACATTAGCACAGCCATGAGGGAAACGCATTTGTTCTAGTCAGCTACACTAAAGATACTATTACCAATCTAACATATACATGTTTTATATCAGCAGTATTCTCAGAGTATGAGAGAGCCAACAATATATTAACACTAGCATGACAGTTTATTTAAGAAAAGAAAATTGTCTCTGTAGAGGGACAGAAGTTAGAAATGTATGGCTAAAGCTCAGTGTCACTGGCCTAATAAAGGTAATAATTCTTCTGCTTTCTTTATAGCAGGTAACAGTCCAGTGACAGTCTTGTCATATCATTCAAATAAAAATGTTGTCTTTTACAAGTTTAAGTGCACCTTTATTTTTAAGTCAGAAATGAAATGCATCTTATATTCTCTTTTCATGGGAGAAACGTTTGTGCTTGGGGTTCAGGATTAGCTTGCCTGCCTCTATTAAAGATGTACTCATTACAATAATTCAGGATAATATTCAGTTATAGTTCCTATAGGGTCTTATTCAGTTCTCAGTACAGAGTCAGCCTCATCACCTTCCTCTAGATTGAAGTCTAAGTTAAACAGCTGATATTTATGGAGATAAAAGGAGGAAGATGACTGGCAGAATTGACCCAAACTATACTTCTAATTTTATATTTTAAAACTGGTGATAAATGGCATGTTTTCTTTCCTCCCCACACCATTTTGTTATTAGACCAGTCATTTCCCACTTCTTACCACAAGGTAACTGCAACAACATGTGTTTTTCACACTCGGGAAGATATGCTGATCACCATAGCCAATGTCTACACAAGTCAAAGTGTGGTGAAACTGAAAGTAAAGCCTCTTCATGCATTATTTATGTGAAGGGGCAACATGTGTTGAAAGGGGCAGTGGGGTCACATCCTGATAATGTGCAGCTCTTCCCGGCCCCATCCACATGTAAACACATACATCTTAGGAAGGGAAGCCTTTGTGCAGAGAGATCTATGCACGAAGACTTCCCTGCCTTCTTCAGCCACACTAATGTATGGACAACTGGGCCAGGAGGAGCCGCCCACACATTGTCAGGGGTCAGGCTGAAGACAAGACCTCATAGCCCCTTTCAACATGCTTTACCCCTTCATGCAAGTAATATGTGAAGAGGGCTTAAGAGTAGTGGCACTTTATGCAGTGCATCTCCTTGTCAGGCCTAAACATTCAGTATTGCTGAACTGGATGTCTGTATTGCAGCAAGTGTGCTAGACAAAGTAATCATGAATTCTACAGTATTTCAATGTAAAAATCCTCCTGCTAGTTATTAATAAAAAGGGGTATGTTGAAAAGAATGGAAAATGAAAGGAAGACACATGTGGTGTGAAAACATTTCTGTCAGAGGGGTTGTGATTGTTTCTTCTTATACGTCTTTGTGTTCTTATAACTAAAATCATAGGACTTTTCTTTAGGGATGGTAAATCTTTCTTTTTCTTAATCTGCACAAAAATGTACATTCAATTCACATTAAACTACATCTTTCTAAACATATTTTGTCTCAAAATATGGATTTACATACATTTTATTTATGAGAACTGCACTAGAACATTTAGGAAGTGGAAAAGCTGGTGGATAACAAAGTTCTGATATGCACATTCATCTGAGAGATATGGATCAGCTCAATTCCTATAGGATTTTGCAAAGATTTAATGTCTCAAGCATCCCTCCTTTAGCTCTGACAGGTCTCAGCTGGACACCTCAACACAGCAAAAGTGCTTACCCGTATAAGTAAACTCAGACTTTATCAAGCAGGCAGCTATGTAGCTTCAGTTCTGAATCCAAAATTTGCCTTCTGTGGGCAACAGGACAGTGCCTCAGCCTGATTTTGGGAGATCCCCCCCCCCCATACACACACCACAGCTCACTCCATTCAGCAGAGTTCCACAACCTTCTGTGTAGTGTTTTCATAGGGCTGGAGGGGCTGCCATGGGGAAGAGAGGGCAGAAAAATCCCCTTCTGCCAGTCCAGTTGCACCCTCGTATCCTACCTGAGGATACTGTGGCCTGGTCCAGAAGATAGGCTGTGGCAAAGATGGGACTAGTATGGGTTGGAAAGTCAACAGTACTGCAAAAGCATTACAATAATACAAAAATGTATCTCATCTGAACTTGCCTAATGTCACTTCACTGGCTTACAACACTCTTACAACTACCAGTAATACTGGGAGTTGTCTTTCTAGTCATTTTCCCCTGAGTTTATGAAAACAGAAACAATCAGTTAATACATGGGAAGAACCAACGGGTAAATGCTTTTTGTGAACATTATTACCATTATCACTGACAGTCTGTCCCCCTCTTTCAGTAATTTGTTACGATTGCTTCAAACGTGTGTGGAAGTGTACACTTATTCAAGAAGCTTTGCGCTCATGCTCAGTTGGTTTTGTTTCCAGTGACACCAGAAGGATACCAGTTCCAATTGGCTACCTAACATTGTGAAGTCATTGCATTGACTATGCAATTCCTTATTGGCTGGAATTGCCACTATGAAAGATTCAGAAAGCATTGCCGCCTCTCTCATTTTCCCACAGCGACAACATCACATAACCAACTCTGAAAAGCATCATGACATTTTCCCCTTTCACTCCCATGACTTTCAATTTCACTGGGATCATCCATGTGACAAATCAGCTAAGAGGATGCAGTCATGAGAAGCACAAAATGGCTCTTAAGGAGCAGCAAATAGTCCAATCAATGCTAGAAAACAAAAAGTCTGACATTTTCACAATTTAGGTCTTTTGGAAAATGTTTCTTTTGACTCAAAAATTAAAACAGGAGAATAATGGAACTGCACTTAATACCTCCTTGTTCTCATAGCTACTACAGGATAGTTAGCATAGTACAGCTTCCACATAGTGGCTATTTAAGTCATTCCATGTGGCAGCTGGTATCACGTGATAAGACATGTATGTGGCAGTTGGTATCACATGATAAGACATGTGCATATCTTACAGAAGCTGGAAGAATTTCTCCTTGCTTGCACAAACATCCACACAAAGAATATTTATGCAGGTGTTGAAAAACTTTTCCAACCACCTAATGAGCCACTCTGCACAAAGAACTTACCAAAACAAAGCGATATAAATGGGTATTCTTAAAGAATCCCATTGCCCGATTGGACTCCCTGGAAAAGTTATGGGCAGGAAACTTAACTATTTTGCTGCTAATGTAGTGCTTATTGGGAGATCATAGGCATGTTGTAATACATTGTTGTATCTTTACATAATATCCAGTTCAGTTTGTTACTTATGTAGTAATAGGAGAGCAGACATGTAAATTGACCTTCAATTCATCAACATTATAAGCAAAACATCCATTAGGGCTCCACAATCAATTGAAATGAAGTTCTATCTTCTCAGTGACCTGGGAAGATAGTGACCTGTGTTTGCACGACACGACGACCCACCATAGACAGAAAGCCATGGTGGGTTGTCGTGTCATCGAACCCAGCCTCGGTTACCCAGAGTGGCTTGGTTTTTTCCAGACAAGCCACCCTAAGAACCCATGGGCTGTTCTACGGGTTGTTTTATCAGCTGTGGATTGTCATGTTGTCTGAATCCGGACGATCATTCCCACCATGGGTAAAGTCCCGTGGCCAGTGACTCACTTGGCAAGAGTGGCAAAAAACCCTTGCTGCTCTTCCTGAACTTGCCCTGTCCCACTGCCAGTGTCAGCCACCCCACATGTGCCCATGCAGTAGTTGGGGGTGGCTGGCACTGGCTTCTCACCCCTCACAGCCACGATCCCAAGCTGTTTTCATATCACCGCAGCTTTTTTGCAGTTTAATTCCCCCCTCCCAGATATTGTGAAAGCCAGCTGGACAACCAGCTATCTTGATCCCTGTTTTGATAGCCACTGACAGCCCCTTCAAAGTGCCCAAATGGCACTTTGGCAGAGCTGTGTGTGGCTGGTAGGAACTTTAAAAAAAATCACGCACATTTTTATGTCAATTTTTTTAAAAAAAGATTAGGCACAGTTGATCAATTGCAAACCTTCGCTGTCGTGCAAGTGCAAACCTTTCCAGTTGCACAACTGCAGAGATTTGAAGCCTCGGTTGAGGAAATATCCAGGGGGGCTGTGCTTGTTGCCAAGGTGCAGCAGACCCTGGATATTGCTCAGAAGAGGCTCCAAATATCACCCCTCCACTTAGGTTTTTCTTGACAGCTATCAAAAGTTGAGCTGTCAAGAGAAACCAAAGGCGTGAGAGATCTTTGCAAGGGGAAATGGTTTGGGGGGGGGGATTTACATCCCTTTGTGCAAAGATCCTCATCTTCTTCCCCCCATTAGTGCCCATCCTGGAGCACATTTTGTACATTGTTCCGAGCCTCTAGGTGCTCAGGAAAGTGCAAATGTGTGCCCCCCCCTTTTTCTAGGGAAAAGGAGTTTTGAAAGCTAGCTGAAAAAGTCTAGGTCCCTTTAAAAGGGGGTGCAGACTGGGCAATGGAGTTTTTTTAAATTGAGACATGTACAGCCACATGGCAGCATATGGCAACAGGCACCCACCCCCCTGGACATTGCCCCAGCCAAGGCTTCAAATCCCTGCAGTCATGCAACTGTGAAGGTTCGCAGTTGTGCCACTCCTCCTAATTTTTGTTTAAATTATCCTAAAATGTATGCACATATTTTTTTTTGCACAAAACCATTTTTTAAAAAAAGTTTTGCCAACCCTGGACAGCCCCGTCAAGGTGCTGCTTGGGCACTTTGAATGGGTTGTCAGTGGCTGTCAGAAAGCCGGCTTTCACAATCTCAGAAGCAAAAAAATATTAATCTGCAAAAAAGCTGTGGCGAGCCAAAATCAGCTCACGGTTGCTGCAGGGAGGGGGGAAACAACTCGGTCCTCCCTGGGATCCTGCCTGGAGGACCAAGGGGGAAGGAGGAGGAGGGAGGGAGCGAACAACTCATGGTCAGCTGATTGTCTGTCAGGCTAACCGTAGTTGTTCACAGAACAACCATCCCACTGTGGCTTATTGCCAGGGTGGGCTGGCGTGACATTCAAACCCACCCATTGAGTTATTATAATAAGTATTTTCTACATATGGCCTGTTATGCAGTTTACATAACTCACACTGCTAGTAGATAAAAAATATTTGTTTCTTCCATCTTCTCCACTATTCCCAACTTTCCTCAACCCCAATACTGGTGCACATCAGGTTCCTTCTGAATAAACTCAGTCTACAGGGATAGACACTACATTAATTCCAAGGTGAGAAAACAGATTAAGGTTATGACCAAAATGACAGGTCTATGGCTTCCTTGAATGGCTTAATAGAGACAACAAATCAACAGTAGTTACTGATGACAACAGATAGAAGAAAATACAATAGATAGTAAAGGTGATGAGAGAAGAAATTAGTGATGCCTCTCGATTATGTAATCAAGGAACTCAAGGATAAAATTCATTCTCACCTTCAGCAGCTCTAAATATTCTTGTTTTGACTGCACTTCTATTAGTTATAACTAACCTTATCCCTTAGATTCAGGATGGCTAAGTGAACATTGTAAGGTAAAGTATCAACTATTTTGAAAACTATTTGTCATGTCTATGCCAAGCTAAGAGGATCCCATGAATAGATCCCATGACTTCATAGACGTACATAGACTAAGAGTCCTACAACTATGTCATTGACCCAGTGACTCTCTTCCTCACTTCGCTGTTCTTTGATGTGTGGAAGGCACTAGCAAAAAGGTGGATCAGTTGCGATGGAGCACAAGGTAGGAGGCAGCTGCTTAACATATTCGGAATTAGGACCGAATTAATTCATCATTTGTGGTGAGGGACTTGTCAGAGGAGTAAATCTATTTCATATATTATGAAGGAAGTGAACCCATCCCCCAAATTACCACCTAATATGCAGTGGGAAACATTTCTGCCTCACCACAAATAGAGAAATCAGTTAGATGCCCACCATCACTCCTCTAACTTGAAAGAAAAATCATGGTATTTGAATTTTAGTGACACTGCACTCCCTCCTCCAGTTATGGCCCTATAAAATAACTGTGGAACACATAAATTCTATAGCTTTGGCTGTACTATGAGTGATAGGTCCTCATTTGTAATATAAGAGCAATTGATGACTTCCTTTCTGGAGTTCTTTGAGGGTAATACTATGGATGCAGCCTTGCCATCAGTTATGTGGGAATAGTTCTGTTTGATGTTAAATAGAGCTATGCATGAATAACTGAAGAAGCAACATCTATCCGTTGTACCAGTGCAGTCCAAATATACGTACAGTATTTTAAATGTGTATATGAAGTGTATGGTCATGAAAGCAGGTCTGTAGTCAGCCTAAAAGTTCTGGGGGGCACCAAAAAAGTAGGGGGCCAGTTCATCTGGTTTACAGGCCTTTTAAAGACAAAATTGTAAACTGTAAAAAAAAATTGGAGGGGCAGAGAAAAATTAGGGGGGCATGCCCTCCCTAGTCCACTGCTGGCTACAGGCCCACATGAAAGCCACTGAATCAAGAATGAAGTCATGGAAAAAGCAGAGAGTTTAAACAATAACAACAGGAAAATGATCTAGCTGACATACCAAAAGGAAAGAGGTCAAAGTGTGGTGAATACAATACCCTATGATCTTTGCTTCCTGGATGCCTTGCTTCAGAAGTGCATTAAATGGTTAATTATATGGAAGGATAGAAACTCAATGGTCATGGGTCAGTGGACCGTGTAGGGGTTAATAAGGCAGTGGTCACAAGTAAAAATGAGTTTGCTGGTGTCGTAATCTCTCATTCCAGTATCATAAATAGTAATAGTTTTCTCCTGGTGAGAGGAAGAGAGAAGGTTTTTTTTGTTGTTGTTTTTTAAATATATTTTATTAAAGAGGAATCATGTGAGTGTTTGTAGAGAGAAGGGAGTATTTATCCTTTTCCCCCTCCATTTGGGAAGGATCCTTTGTCAATATAAAGTGAGTGCTTTTTAAGCTAGAATGCTATTCATTGTGGTGGCATTTTTCCTGGTCAAAAACTGGAATAGCTGTTTCCTTGTATGTGCTGAGAGAGAGAGATTTTAGCAGGCTTGAAATGGGGGAGGAATAATGGGTGTCCCAATTAGGAGTTCATGATGGGAAAGAGGGAGGGAGAAATATGTGATGCTGGGAGGACAACAGGACAGGCAAAGGGAAGTAAAGCTAAAACACTGAAAGGTATCCCTACTTTTACCTTTCTTCCAGGACTGGGAATTCTGGAAGTGAATCTGGTTGCCACTGAATCTAGGGCTATTTCTTTTTGCAATGCCAATAAAGAAGCAATTATCCAGGATCCTGGATGAAGGTGCCAACTTGGTATGTTTTAATGAGACCTGACTGCATGAAGCAGGAATGCCTACTTTATTCCTGTTTACCCATTTGGGTTTTCATGTCTGGAACAACCTAAGGAGTGTTTGGGGATGGGTGAGTTGTGATCCAGAGAGATTCAGTGTCCCTCACCAGGTACCCATTAAGAAAATTACCTATATCAAGTGCTTGTACCTTGTGGTGGGCCTAGGAGATGGAACAGGAATTCTACTAGTGTACCAAGCAGCCTGCGGCTTGGCAGACTCCCGGGATGACCTGGTGGAGCTGGTCTTAAATTTGATGAAGTCCCCAAATCTATCACAGCTGCTAGAATGTATGCATTCATGCCAAAATCTCCTTTTGTAGAGAAGCTTAGGACTTCGTGGCCATGCCAACCATGCGTTCTCTCTGTGTTCAACTAGCCCAATGCATGTTACAAGTCATGGAGTGGATTTGGTATTTTATACTGAGTAGACTCGTTGTGCTCCCTTATTGCAGACAGATATCTCTTTGATTTAAGGCCCTTGCAGGAGTGATGAACCAATGGCCCAACCTTGCAGACTGATGGATCCTGTGACTTTCTAAAGTGCCCTTGAGATGTTGCCAGTCAAGTCCACTGTCTATAATCCCCACTTTGGGATTATTTTATAATGAAAAACAGGTAATAATAAATGTCATAAATACATAAATAATATCCTAGCACCAAGGACAGAAATTATCATCATGTTCTTACCAGGAGTATTGGGACATGTAGTTCCTGTGCCTTCCTCTGTGAGAACTGTATGCATTTTTGTACACATCCACCCACTGACTACAGTGCATTTGTACGCAGTTTTTAAAAAAATATTAGCGCATTTTCAAATGTTCACATTTTATCACATTTTCACTGTTCCGCAGGATGCATCTCAGGTCCATGCCCGCATCCCACTTCCAGGTGGTGCAGGTTGCAGAATTCCATCAGAAAAACCCAATGGGGCGGATTCCTCCCACATCCCTACTGGTTAGATTTGCTTATTGCTCTCCAATTACTGTGTCAGTCAATGGATGCAGATTATGAAAACCAAGGTTTTTATGCTGGATTTCCCTCTATGGTTTGGGGTAATTATGGCCTAAAGAAGGCTCAGCTATTTGTTACCCAGAGATTAATAAACCGAGATTTACACCATCTGAGAATTACAGTTGACAAGTATTACCCTCCACTATCCTTAAATGATATCTCCAATTATGAAGTTGCCAGAGCCTCATACTTGCAGATAGAACTTCCAATGGCCCCTATGTGGAAACAAGGAGAAGGCTTGCGCGTGGGGGAGGAGAGAGGAGGCAAGCACCTAGGTCTGGTGGGTCACGGGAAGAGCCAATGGCTCAGAAGGGCGGGGACCCAGGTAAGAGCTTATTTAAGCTCCTGGGTTCCCGCCTTCAGTCTCTTTGCTCCTGTGTTTTTCCAGCTGAATCACATCGTCCTCCTCCTCAATCGTCCTCTGGTATCGTTCCTTTGTTTGTGTGTGTGTGCATGGGTGCTTGGGGAAGGATCGGGTGTGTTTGTTGGCTGAAAGAGTGCTGAATAGTGGAGGTACTGGGGATTTATAAGTAAAGTTTTGTTCTTACTGCTTTTTGTTCCTACTGCTGCTGTAAGGTTGTTTTGTGTGGGAGGGGGTGATACCGTTGCAGCGCCACGTGGTCCGCCGCCTCGCGGCTTCAGCACAGCCCTTTACTTTTATTTTATTGCCCTTCACCTTTATTTTACTTGCCTTATAGTCTTTTAGTTGCTTTTGCCCTGCTTGCCTGAAAGTTCTTTCAGTTGTTTTGCCCCCGCCACTCAGCTGTTGCAGAGGCTTCCCTTTGGAGAGCTTGCCTTATAGTCTTTTAGTTGCTTTTGCCCTGCTTGCCTGAAAGTTCTTTCAGTTGTTTTGCCCCCGCCACTCAGCTGTTGCAGAGGCTTCCCTTTGGAGAGCTTGCCTTATAGTCTTTTAGTTGCTTTTGCCCTGCTTGCCTGAAAGTTCTTTCAGTTGTTTTGCCCCCGCCACTCAGCTGTTGCAGAGGCTTCCCTTTGGAGAGCTTGCCTTATAGTCTTTTAGTTGCTTTTGCCCTGCTTGCCTGAAAGTTCTTTCAGTTGTTTTGCCCCCGCCACTCAGCTGTTGCAGAGGCTTCCCTTTGGAGTTGCCTCAAATTAATCACTTGCCTTGCCCCGATCAGCTGTTACAGAGGCTTAGCTTTAGAGCTGCCTCAGATTAATTCTGCCCTGTCGCCTACACGGAGTAGGCTACTTCCTGCCTGTGCGACACGTGGCCAGCCACACAACAGCTTTTCCTGCAGCTTTATTCACGTCCGTAGTTACACGCGCAAATCAACAATATACAAACACAGGAGAGCATTTATTCTCACTTACTTTAATATGCTTTCCTCTCCTTTGCTAACAATAACTTTGTCCTTGTGGAATCAGAGAAATAGAATCTGTTGCCATGTTCTTTTACACTGCAATTTGTATAGGGAGCTAAGAGAGGGAGTTGATTCCCCCCCCCCCCCCATTAAGAACTCTCCTTAAATGACCCACTGAAACTCTGATATCCTTTCTCTTTAAGGGATAACTGTATCCATATTACTGAAAAGGCAGCTGAATTCTTTTTATTGTCAATACAAATTAGGAATAACTTGCTTTTGGCTCCTCTGAGCTTTTATTGTATTCTTATTATGTACTAATTTTGTTGTATTAACTTTTATTGGTTTTGTTGTATTAACTTTTATTGGCCTGTGACCACAATAAGCTATTCTTCCCCTTCTTGTTTTATCTCCCCTTTACTCCTCCCCCTTCCCTTCTCTTGCTTCTCCTTTCTTTCTGTTGTCCCAGACAGAGATGGAATGGAATGATCTCTGACCCACCACTTGGTAGCTATTAACTTTGCCTATCATTGTGGAATATTCTAAAATAGTCAAGAGACTTATGGTATCGGCTGGAGGGAGTTTTAGGATGGCGATACAGATCTAGGATTCCTATTGAGATTGCTTTGATTGCTTTGTAAATACAATTCTTTATTTCTAATGCCATTCTTACACTATTTATATTATTTTCTAAATACTTACACTGTGATGTCTTTCTTCATAATATTATTCTTTGTATGAATATATTATTTCCTGTATGATCAATAAACTGATCAATTCATTTCAGTTACAAACCTGAGTCTGTGGTCCTTGACGTAGATCATGCTTTACACCCTGACCCACTAGGTTGCAAAGGTGCACATTCGAATTCAGCTTAGATCATCAACACAGGGCAGTTTACAGGAAAGAATAAAAGTATTAAAATGTAAATACAAAATAAACTATGAGGCCAAAGGATCACAAGTTAGACGTGGCATATGCACATGTACAGGATTTAGCACATGCATGCCCAGCTTTCCCTATAGTTCCTGTTTCAGCCCTATCCCTGTAGTGAACTACGAAAAAAAAAAAAAGCTTGCAAAAGTGGGGAGGAGATAAGGATTATGGTGCACTGCCATCACTAATCTATGGTGTTTGAAAGACCTCTAAGATGACAAATGAATCAGACACACTCATCTTGCTCCTGTCACACTCCCTTTCCCCCCTGTTTGGTGGTGCATGATGCCTTTCAATGCCATGGCAGTTATTACTAGTATGGTAGCTTCCACACTGGTACAATGTCCTAGCTTGTATCGCTTGTACAACACACCATACAGTTCAGTCCGATATAAAGATTTATCTGTATGAAGCTTGTACTGTAGATGTGCAATTTATTGTATATCATTATCCTCTTGTGAGGCATACCCCATTTGTGGGGGGAAAATATTTTTAATCATTTGCTGTTTGCATTTTAATATTTGATTTGGAATGAAAATTGAGAGAACACAGAGGGATCTTGGCAGATCTAAAGCTTGGCAAGAGATAATGAATTTATATAGCAAACACATGAGAACAAGAAACACGTCACTTTAACATGAAAGCGCCTCTCTGCATATGTCACGAGGAATTTGTCTGGGGCCTTGTTCTCGACAAGACAAAAAAAGATGCAAATGCCATGTTAACAGAGCAGAAATCAAAGGATGACGTCCAGGAGGACAAGCGAGCTCAGATAATTTATCTGCATAATATTTGACAGACCAATGGCAACATCTAAGCTGGTATGAAAACTGGCTGATCAGTCTGCCAACAGTGGTGCCACTTTAGCTGGAAATCTGTCTTTCATGCACCCAGATCTTTATGTATCCATTAAGGAACAAAAAATGGAATCGAGGAAAATACTATGGCTTTGATCCTAAGATAAGTTAACATAAGAAGTTCACAGAAGGAAAGTTTGCTGTCCACTCGTTCCCCACTGCAGCTCCCGAAAAACCTCTCTGAAGGGTGGGGAGGCTTTCTGGACAACATGGGATGGGGCACAGGAAGGGGAGAATTGCTCTAAACTGGGCAGGCCACCACCTGATTTGGGGTAATTTCTCCATCCCCCAGCAGTCCCCTGCAACTCATCCCACATTGTCCAGGAGCCCCCTCTTGCCCAACCCTCCAGAGAGACTTAGCATCCATCATCATCATCATCATCATCATCATCATCATCATCATCATCATCATTCCCCGCCTTTTTTCCTGCAAGGAACCCAAGGCGGCTTACATAATCCTCCTCCTCTCCATGTTATCCTCACAACAACCCTGTGAGGTAGGTTAGGCTGAGAGTCAGTGACTGGCCCAAAGTCACCCAGTGAGCTTCATGGCCGAGCGGGGACTAGAACCCAGATCTCCCCACTCCCAGCCCAACACTCTCACCACTACGCCACACTGGCTCTCCAAGCCTATGTTGAGGGATGTTGATAGGATGCTGTCACAACACAAGCACAAGATCTCTAATAGAGCAAAAAAGTACCCTAATTCATTTCATGGAACCTGCACTTTCTATTGATCTGAACAGGAAGCTCACATTTGCAGGAGCTCCATAGAGGACCTTCTGCTCAGAGGAAATCATGCAAATAATGTCATTTTCCCCACCAGGGATTCTGAGGTTGGTAGTTCCAGTCCCATCTGAGCAGGAAAAGACACTGTCTAGGGATGTGTGAGAAATTTGCTCCATCGAGGGTTTTTTTAAACAGATTTCCCCAAGTCGCACTTGCACCTTCCAGACGTGAACACAATTTGTGGTCAGAAATCCAAAGATTTCTGAGTTTGCGATGCACAAAACAAAACAAATGTGTACAATGATGTGCACACTTTTGAAAATGCACAAAGAAAAATGTGTACATTTACAAAACATGCACAAACAAGCATTAGTCCTTTTGGACACATGGGTGCATGTGTCCCAGTCAAATGATTACACAGATTCGGGGAAGACATGTCTATCAGTGGCTACTGGTCCTGATGGCTATATGTAGTCTGGCTATTGCCTTCACACCCTGCATGCAGACTTCCCAGAGGGAGGCTCAGAAGGTGGCAACAAGGGAGAGGGCCTTCTTGGTGGCTGCCCCACAATTATGGAATGATCTTCCCAGCAAGGCCCGCCTGGCACCAACATTATTATCTTTGCAGCGCAAGGTTAAAACATTCCTCTACTGTCAAGCATTTGGCAGCATATGATAAGGTTTTTATTCAGCAAAACAAAGGGGAAGAGGTCCCTCAAGAGAAGACACAAGTCAAACAAATCAATGGACCCAGGAGTAAATCACTTCTTAAGGAACATCTACCTACGGAACCTCCTGACAACATTGAGGACCATTGGTCTAAGCTGAAAACCTCCATTACTGCAGCTTGTGAACAAACTATTGGATATGAAACTAAGAAACATCAGGATTGGTTTGATGAAAATGACAATGAGATTAAATATATAATTGACCAAAAAAGGAAAGCCTTCCAAATATGGCAAAATGATATTAACTGCGCTGCCAAGAAAAAAACCTACGCTAGCGCAAAGGCTGAGGTCCAAAGAAGAACAAGAGAACTTAAGAACGCTTGGTGGAAAAAGAAAGCTGAAGAAATTCAACAACTTGCAGAATCTCATGATGCACGGGGCTTTTTTAAGGCCACAAGGGCCATTTATGGACCAAAAACCTATGGTACAAACCCTTTACAATCAAAAGATGGCACCAAACTCTTAAAAGACAAAGAGTCTATTGCACTGCGTTGGAAAGAGCACTATTATGACCTTTTAAATCGTAAATCTAAGGTGGATAATGAGATTTTTTCGCAAATCCCGCAAAAACAAATTAAAGAGGAACTTGCAATACTCCCCACTTTGGATGAAGTAAAAAAAGCCATTAATCAAATGAAGAACAACAAAGCTAGTGGACCAGATGGGATTCCTGCTGAAATCTTTAAAGAAGGGGGGCCCGAACTTGTACAACATCTTCATAAACTCATCGAAAAAATCTGGATAAGAGAAGAGATCCCAGAAGACTTCAGGGATGCCATAATTATCACCCTCTTTAAGAAGGGTGATAGAACAGACTGTGGAAACTATCGGGGCATTTCTCTCTTAGCAACCGCAGGTAAAATATTTGCTAGGATTCTCGCAAACCGTCTTCTATCTATTTCAGAAGAGATCCTCCCTGAAACTCAATATGGTTTCCGCCCCTCTAGAGAGACAGTAGACATGATTTTTACTGCACGTCAGCTCCAAGAAAAATGCCGGGAGCAAAATCAACCCCTTTATATGGCATTTATTGATTTGGCTAAGGCCTTTGATACTGTAGACCGTACAGCTCTCTGGACTATCCTTATGAAAATTGGATGCCCCAATAAATTTGTGAATATCTTGCGACTTCTCCATGACAACATGACGGCAACGGTTTTGGACAACAACGGCTCTCATGGTGCTCCATTTAAAGTGGGATCAGGTGTTAAACAGGGATGTGTTATCGCCCCAACATTATTTGCCATTTTCATCGCCATGGTTTTACATCTTGTCAAGGGGAAACTTCCCACCGGTGTGGGAATTATATATCGAACAGATGGAAAGCTTTTTAATCTCAGCAGGCTGAAAGCAAAAAGTAAGGTAATTACAACCTCCGTTGTGGAACTTCAGTATGCTGATGATAATGTGGTCTCCGCACATTCAGAGGATGATCTCCAAACTATCCTAAATGCTTTTGCAGAAGCATACGAAAAACTTGGTCTCTCACTTAACATCAAAAAACCAAAGTGCTTCATCAGCAAGTGCAAGCCAATCCTTTGGTGATGCCATCTATCCAGCTTGGCGGGACAATACTGGAAAATGTCGATCATTTTCTCTATCTTGGCAGCTATCTTTCTGTTACAGCTAACATCGACAGTGAAATCCAGCATCGTCTGAGCTCCGCAAGTGCCGCATTTTCTCGAATGAAACATAGAGTGTTCGAGGATCGGGATATTTGTAAGAAGACCAAAACACTGGTTTATGAAGCCATTGTATTACCAACTTTATTGTATGCCTGCGAAACATGGACTATCTATAAACGTCACTTCCACCTCCTTGAAAGGTTTCATCAACGTTGCCTCCGGAAAATCCTGCAAATTACTTGGGAAGATAGGCGAACAAATGTCAGTGTACTGGAAGAAGCAAAGACTACTAGCATTGAAAAAATGATCCTTCAACGCCAACTTCAGTGGACCGGTCATGTTGTTCGAATGCCTGACTGCCGTCTCCCAAAGCAGTTACTTTACTCCCAACTCAAGGATGGAAAGCGGAATATCGGTGGTCAATATAAGAGGTTTAAAGATGTTCATAAGGCTAATCTAAAAAATGCAATATAAACATCGAAAACTGGGAAGCTCTGGCCCATGAACGATCTAAATGGAGGTTGGCCTTTCACAAAGGTTCCATGGACTTTGAAGAAGCCCGAGTGCAAGGTGAAAGGGAGAAACGTGCTAAGCGAAAAGCACGTCAAATGAATCCTTTACAGGACCATCTTCTATCTGGTAACCTGTGTCCTCACTGTGGGAAGCTGTGTGGATCTAGAATTGGCCTCCACAGTCACTTACGGACCCATCGCTAGAGTCTACACAATCTTCTTTAGAATTTCCTCCTTTTATCCCGGAAGACAATCTTACTCGGTCACGAGTGATCGCCTGATGATGATGAAATATATTTTGTTATAGTTGCTTCAGGTTTCTGAGGCAAGTTATTATCCTATTGCCTTCCTGTTTTGTTTTAGAGCATGTTAATTAAAAGGAACAAGTTTGGCTGAGGCAATTAAACAATAGATTTATCATTCTGAAGAAGTAGGGAAACAAAATCATAATCTGGCATTGTCATCTTATGACAACCTACTATTGTTTATCATTTCATTGCAACCGGCTGTTGGTTATCATTTGTGCATAGAGACACTTCAGGGCCATATACTGAAGACAACCTACAATAGTTTACTAATGTTGTATAGAGATACTGTGATTACAATCATCATCATCATCATCATCAGGCGATCACTCGTGACCGAGTAAGATTGTCTTCCGGGATAAAAGGAGGAAATTCTAAAGAAGATTGTGTAGACTCTAGCGATGGGTCCGTAAGTGACTGTGGAGGCCAATTCTAGATCCACACATACTGTGATTACAATAATTGTTTATTATTGTTGTATAGAGATACTGTGAGATAACTTAATTAAAAGGAACAAGTTTGGCTGAGGCAATTAAACAATAGATTTATCATTCTGAAGAAGTAGGGAAACAAAATCATAATCTGGCATTGTCATCTTATGACAACCTACTATTGTTTATCATTTCATTGCAACCGGCTGTTGGTTATCATTTGTGCATAGAGACACTTCAGGGCCATATACTGAAGACAACCTACAATAGTTTACTAATGTTGTATAGAGATACTGTGATTACAATCATCATCATCATCATCATCAGGCGATCACTCGTGACCGAGTAAGATTGTCTTCCGGGATAAAAGGAGGAAATTCTAAAGAAGATTGTGTAGACTCTAGCGATGGGTCCGTAAGTGACTGTGGAGGCCAATTCTAGATCCACACATACTGTGATTACAATAATTGTTTATTATTGTTGTATAGAGATACTGTGAGATAACTTCTAGTATTATTCCTGCAGAGAGAGACACCCTGAATTTACTTAGTGTATGGTGGTTACCACACCCCATTGCATTCTTGAGTAGCAATTTATACATTACACATTGTTAAATGGAGGCCAGTATCTTCTATTACTATATAATGTAATGTTATTGATTTCACGTGTGTATAAGACCACCGATCATTGTTTATTGTTATATAGGGTCATTTTGTATTCACTTTGTATACTCTTTGTACTAGTCCTTATATTGTTGTGTGTTTGACATATGTCACACACATGTGAGTTTTTAGGTGCATATATATTGCACTTGAGTTTGGATTAAAAGGTTATTTTTTTATTTTGAGTGTACAATTTTGCTATATTTACTCCTGGGTCCACTGATTTGTTTGGCTTAAGGTTTTTAATCAGGTCATGGAATTTCTTATTGTTGATTGTTAAAATTATTTGTGTGTTTGGGGGGAGGGTACTGCTGCTGCTATCTGTTTACATGTTTGTATGTAAATGGTGTTAATATTATGTATAATATGGTATCTTTAAAGTTTTTAATCTTTGTAAACCACCCAGAGAGCTTTGGTTATTGGCAGTACAGAAATGTAATAAATGAAAATGAAATTGCGGGGAACAGGACAAGATGGACCTGATCTAGGAAAACTCTTCTTTCATTCTTAAATGTTGAAATATCAACAACATACAAGAGACTGACGTTCTTCTAGTCCAGTGTTCTCCAACCTTGGGTCCCCAGATGTTTTTGGCCTACAACTCCCAGTTTGCCCTAGCCAGCGTAGCCCTAGCCATGCTGAAACTGAACCCCGACAAGACCGAGGTACTTCTGGTGGGGGACAAGGGAAGGTTAGGGGATGTTGACCTGGTGCTGAATGGGGTACATCTACCCCTGAAGGACCAGGTCCGCAGCTTGGGGGTCATTCTAGACTCCCAGCTGTCCATGGAGGCTCAGGTGGCAGCTGTGAGCCGGGTGGCGCTGTATCAACTCCATCTGATACAGCAGCTGCGCCCCTACCTTCCTAATCACCTGCTCCCATCAGTGGTTCATGCCTTGGTCTCCTCTCGCCTAGACTACTGTAATGCGCTCTACGTGGGGTTACCCTTGAAGACGGTCCGGAAGCTTCAGCTGGTACAGAACGCGGCGGCTCGCCTGATTAAGGGCAGCCGCCGGCGTGATCACATCACGCCAGTGCTTAATGAGTTGCACTGGCTACCAGTTGCTTGCCGAGCCGAATTCAAGGTGTTGGTTTTGACCTTTAAAACCCTACACGGCTCCGGCCCAGCTTATCTCAAGGAGCGCCTCCAGCAACATCAAGTAGGCCGCTCAACAAGGTCTGCCACGGACGGCCTTCTCCTTATCCCATCAGCCAGAGCAGCCAGGCTGGTGGGGACTAGGAAGAGGGCCTTCTCTGTGGCGGCCCCCACATTATGGAACTCCCTCCCTAGTGACCTTCGCCATGCCCCCTCCGTGATGAGCTTCCGCCGTGCATTAAAAACATGGCTGTTCAGGCGGGAATATGGGGTGGGTTAGGTTTTTAATGAGAATTTTTTATATTGTTTTAATTATTATATTTTATTGTGTTTTATTGTATTTTAATTGTACATCGCCCAGGGTGGCCGGGTGGCCGGCCAGATGGGCGATTGATAAATATAATAAATAAATAAATAAAATAAATAAATCTAGTCACTTCATGAGAAATTGCTCTACACCAGTATCCCTCTCCACAATAAGCCTTCTTGATTACAAAAAAAATTCCTGAACATGAGGAATTACATTTAGCACAGCTCTGCTTGCTGTGTGAGCCCTCTTTTACATTGTGCCAGTATTCAGGAACAGTTAAGCGTGTGCTCCGGTCAATTCAACAGGACTGCCTATGTATAGCTATGCTGATTACTCCTGCAGGAAAAAGTTAAAAATGTTTCTTTAAAAACAAAACAAAACCTGAAGCTCCTTCTGCTCATTCAGACCACAAGTCCATCTTTTGATGGGCAGCATCAAAAGGATCTTCCCAGTCCTGCTACAAACCTAATATATTTTAAACTGGAAATGTCAGAGACTGAACTGTAATGACCTTCTGGACATGAAGAATGTGCTCTACTACTGAACAATGGCCCCTCCCCATGTTCCCTTTATGTGTTTCTTCCCCTTTATGTTATTTTTGTCTTCTAGTTCATTTGCTACTCCCAGATTTATTACTTTGCACTGGGGGCAGGGGAGTGGGGAGAAACCCTATATTTTGTTGGTCAGATTATTTTCTGAAATTTAAAACTGCCTAATAGGAAAACCAAGCTACTATTTTAATATTGAAATTGAATCAGGATGGCACTTTACCTAAAGATAACAGCTGGACTGACTAAAACTTCTGTTCTGAATATATTAAAAATGTGGGCAACCCCATGCAGTATTAGGTAGGTAAAAATAAGTCATGAAATAAACATTAGGCATCAACTCTTAAGCTCTCTGTCAAGAGTACACCAAGGCTTCTAACCACAGAGTTCAACTGAAGGTAACTATCTGTCAAATGTAATCTGTGAAAGTGAATATGCTTAAGCTGGTGCTATGAATCAACCAAAATTGCTTTGGTCTTATTGACATTCAATTGCAAGAAGTTGCAGCTCATCCAGCCCAACAGACAGCCTGACAACACCAAGAGTGCTTCAGTGACAGAAAGCTTTAAATATAGATGCAACTATCATCACAAAGCACATGGAACTAAACTTTATGATCCTTCATAGAATCATCGGAAATTGGTCGGTCAGTCATCTAGTGGGCAAAGAGGCCATAAGACCTTGCCATCATGCTCAGCCTTCTGCAAATTCCCACAGTTAACAAATCATCACAACTCATTATGAAGGAATACAAATATGATTGACAGCTAAAGGCCACTTGAAGTCACCATGCTCTCACCTTTTTCTTTTCTTTTCTTTTTTGCTGTACTTTCAACCAGGACTGCACAATTTGTTACCCACCAAGATGAAGTCTCACTAGTCATGGATTGTGGTCTGCCGGGTACTTGACAACCTTGCTCTTTTTGCAGTCCTAGGCAGGCTTCAAAAAGCAAGTTTAAGGTAATTGACAATAGAGATTTACAGATGTGAAATAGTGGCCTTGTTGTTGTTGGGTTTGTTTTTTTTACAAAGCTGAAGCAGCTTGCTTTATGGACCGCTTCCTCCCACATGAATCTGCCTGGATTTTGTAATCATCCTCAGAGGCCGTTCTCCATGTCCCCCTTAGGTGAAGCGGTTGGTGACCAAGAATAGGGCCTTCTTGGTTCTGGGCCCCAACTTTTTTTAGGGAGATTTGCTTGCCATGCAATATTTCAGTACCAGGTGAAAATGTTTCTATTTCACAAGGCCCTTTAGATCATTGTTTTATTACTCCAGTTTTTATGCTACTCTGTTTTTTAAAAGTTTTATCATTGCTATTTTATTCTACACCTCCCTGGGAGCCCTTGAGCCAAAGAACAGGGGCAATGCATGTTATACATATAAATAAATGAAATAAAATGGGGTTCCAGAGGTCTCTCATCAAGGCACTAGTCAGATACATACTTACTTAGCTTCAACAATGCTACAGAAGGGAGTGCTCCATGAAGTCATGAAAGAAAGAATTCTATTTTAATTCTGAAATTACATATATTTTTTTTACATTTCTGAAATTATATCAGGACCCACACTGAGGCATTTCTACCATGCCCCCAAAACACCCAACCTATACTATTTTTGTTTAACATATCCAACCTGAAGAAGCGTCCCACACAACCCTTGCTGAAGTACATGGGGAATCACAAATCTCTCTGTCTCAAGCTGCAAGTCCCAGCTTAATTGCACAAACACTCTGTTCTAAAGAACGGCCTGGCCCAACAACTCACTATTCAGAAAGCTGCTTTTCTACTCTAATACTGCTTCTGAATTGCTCCAGCAAATCTCACAAAATTTGGACAACAGGGGCATAGATACATATTTCCATAAATATTCTCAAACACAATCTACCATTTAACCTCATTGCCTGCCCCTCCCAGCTGGATCTCCAGGCCTTGGTAAAATGTATCTCCCCACCCACCCATGATTGGACCCTGCTTCTGCATCCCAAATCCTTCCCACCAAGATTCTAGCTGCATGTTTGCAAGGGTCAGTGTCTGGAAACTAGCAGGGCAAAAGTTGCTTTGGGTTGTTACAGTCAAGACACAGGTGGGGCAGGGGATGTTAAACAAGCCCTCCCTCCATCATTTCTCTTCTCCAAAATATGTTTTTCCTAAGAAGAAGTGTTCATTGGGTTTTGTTGTTTGCATGTTACATGTAGTTCAGCATCTTGCCTAATTCAAAAAGTTTGTTTTTGCACTTTCTGGACAAAAAACAAACAAACAGAGCCAGTGTGGCATAGTGGTGAGAGTGTTGGACTGGGACTCAGGAGATCCGGGTTCTAGTCCCCACTCGGCCATGAAACCCACTGGGTGACTTTGGGCCAGTCACTGACTCTCAGCATAACCTACCTCACAGGGTTGTTGTGAGGATAAAATGGAGAGGAGGATGAGGATTATGTAAACTGCCTTGGGTTCCTTGCAGGAAAAAAGGTGGGGTATAAATATAATAAATAAATAAATTAATTAAATTAAATACACACTGGGCAGGTTCCAGGAGGAGCTTGTGCCTCCCCTGGAGACTACTTGGACATCTCTAGAAGGAGCTGTTTCACACTTTTGAGAAGTACTGCTTTAATCTGACCTGCATCTTTAAGGATCTGGTCTTCAGCATATTAAAACTGTTACCACAGAGATATATCTTTTACCATCTCAATCTAATTGTTGGAGATGGGATTGAAATAGAAGGGTGTTTTTTAAGAGAAGCAATCCCATTTAGAGAATATAATCACAATCAGCAAAAAACCTAATACTTAATTTTTTACTTCACAAAACAAACACATCCCAGGGCTTAGCTGCCATTTTTCTCATGCCCTGCACTGAAGTAAATTCTGCTCCAACATGGCCTGCTACTGTAGGGGTGCCACTTTTTTTTTTAATCTGAAGGGAAAGGAGCCCAACATTTGATCAGTTTATCCACTTCATCTTTCACATCTTCATTTATCACTTTAGCATGCAAAGAAATTGTTGACATCTGTAAGGCAGAGGTAGAACCACTAGGTTATCTAGGAATACCTAAGTCCTGAAGCCATTCTAAGGGACAAAAAGACCTGAAAAAGTCAGGAAGAAAAGTGGAAAATAGAGACGTGTCTCCTAACCCTTCCTTCTAAGGATTTGCCCACTGCTCTGCAAAGCAATGGCAGAGACAGAAGACAGAAAAAGAAACCTCATCAGGGGATCAGAGTGACAGAACTGTCATAAAACAGAGGATCCAGGGAGGATAAAGGGGGATTGGTAAAGAAGAGTGAGGGGGAAAGGCAGAAGAATAGGGTCGGGAAGAGCAAGTTATCTCTTTGCCTTTCTTTCTTTTGCCTCAGGCCCATATCGGCTTTTCCCTTTTTTGACTTAACTGGGATGAATTTTAATTGCAGCTTCTTGATGCATTTCATAGGCTGTATATTTTCCACTTGTGTGGAGTGGATTTCCCATTCATCACAAGATTGCTGGAAAAAATCCCCTGAGCATTTTAGCTTTTTCTTTCAACGTTAGCTTTGCTTGAAAAAAAAAATTAAAAAAATAAAATACGGTAAATCAATAAGTTTGGGACCACTTTGGCTGTCTATTACATACGCTCACATGTGTTTAAAATCGAATGCTGATATGACTGCTTGATCCTACCTGTTCACCATATTCACAGACAGATTCAGATTGATACATGCCCTTCACACAACAATATTCACATCACACTCTCACAAGGAGCGTGGAGTTTCTTTCAGAAACTGTATAAAGGGTGCAATCACATACTAGCTTTTGGAAATTTTGCCCTTTTAAAAACTCTCAATATGTCAGCTATTCACAAGCAAATCCCTTCCCTCCTCAAATCCTCTCTTTATCCCACCAGTGATCAAAGTCCTCGACTATTTCTTTGGCTAAATAGCAACATTCAAAATATCCCAACTACTTTGTATTGCCCTCAACAACTACACAAACTCTCTCTGTTGAATCAGTCAAAATGTTTATAGGAGTATTTCAGGGTGTTTCCCCCCCCCCTTTTACTTCTGCTGCAAATTCAATATCATCCTTCACCAATATTACTACCTTTCTTCCAGCTTTATATTAGTTCTCTCTCCTCACTAAAACTCTTTCTCTATCTTGGCATTTTAAATCCCCTTTCATTTTCTTGGTTGTCTCTCTTATTCCAATAATATCTTTCTTATCCTTGAAAACATGTCACTCCAATTCAGCAGTCTTATTACATATGCTCCTAGCATTTGTCTAAAAGATATTTTAGCTTTTCTCTTTGCCCTCCTTTACTTTTCTTTCTCACTATCTCCTACAATGTTAATCCCTTCTCAACGGGAAATGGTTTTCCTTCAATCCAAGTCTTTCCTTTTGTACGTAGTGCCACTAGTTCAACCTGAATCCCTCAAAGAACCATGTAAATTAAAAGAAAGGAAGGAACCAATGATGGGGCTCTGGTGAGCACCTGAAGCAATTAACTTGATGTTGAAGAACTAGCTCTGTTTTAATACAAATTTAACCTCACACATACAGAAAGAAACCAGAATGTGGTCTGACACTGAAGGTGCTTCAGCTATTCCAGATAATCTAAGAGGTTCCTTATGAGCATCTTGCAAAAGCCTTTAATGCCCACCTCTACCATACAGGGGGATATTTGAATTATAAGAAATAAAGTGCATCATTAATTGCCTGGGCAAGAAGAATCTTAGCAACCTGAGAAGTTTCAAAAATCCATTCTGAAAGGTTCATTCCTACTGATGCCACTACTACTAAATACTAAATTTAGCACCAATCCTGAGCCACTTGCTATAAAAAAACATACACATAGCAGTGGCAGTTGCTGTCCAAGGTCTTTATAAAGGTGTGTACAAGCCTATTACAGCGCACTAGTAAAAAGACGACACTAAAGAGAAATGATACATTTCACATGGTCACAGGAATGAAGAGATGAGATACAACGTTCTTGAATTAAACAAGGGCCATGTTTTTATTAATATTAAAGTATCTGCAGCAGGTTGAAACTTTAACTAGAATTGTATTTAACTCCCAACCCCTGTATAAGGAGCTAAGTCCCTTTGGATGACTTAGTGGAGAACCTGTCTCATTCTGGATGAGAACACCCTGGCTCAGGGCCCCAAAACGGTTTTACTTCATACACAGCCTACACATCAAAGATGTCCTGAGAGTGGCCTGGCCAAGTCACACACACACACAAATTGAAAAACATGGGGTGGGTGAGGTTGGCCGGCCTCCTGGTAGTTCTCTCTGAGCCTTATAACCCTTGAAGTGATGCCTTGGGGTATTCAGCAACATACCTAAACGTTCCACCCCTTAACCTAAACTGACCGCAAAATCTGACCTATATGAAGGACATTTCAACTGGATTCAAATGCAGCCAAACACAAAGAACAAAGGGCTTTCTCTGAGCTGGTTCACACATCAGAACAGAAATTCCTGCCGTTAAACAAGCAAGCTCATCAATTCCGGTTTTAACTAACAACCCAGGAATGCTCAGTTCTTGGGTTGTTTCATGACCCAGAGTTTCTGGGTTCGCACATCATGAAACAACCCAACAGGGTGTTCCTGTATTGTTAATTAAAAGTGGAAACTATGAGTATGCGGCTCACACACTTTGCTCATCCGCTGAGTTAAACAACTCAGGAATTGCTGCCGTGACCTGCAAACAGGGTCCCTGACACTGTAGTGCTGAATAGTGGGGGGGGGGGGAACCACCTTGTTCCCATGGCCAGTCTGGGTCAAATGAGGGGGGGGAGCTCCCACACTGCAATACCTGGGAAAGGTGTGAATGGCAAACTAACCAAAAGTGGGCCATACAGCCTTACATAGCTAGTCAATGCCTGCCTTCCACTGGCTGGTTGACACATGGCAGGCAACATGGCAAAGCTGTATTTTATTGTATTTTTTTTTTTTAATTGATTGTTGTACACCACCCAGAGAGCTTCGGCTATTGGGCAATATAGAAAATGAATGAATGAATGAATAATGAATAAAAGCCACCATCTTTCTCCTCATCTCTCCCATCTGCAACAGCTATGTGCATGGCTGCCCTCAATCCACTCACAATACGGGGAGAAAGAAGGAAGCAGAATTTTAATGGAGCAATGACAAATGATTACAGCCCCCTTAGCCAAGCCATCCAAAGATAATTCATAGCCATGTCCCAGGAGAGAGAGATACTGTTTTTATATTGTTTACGTTGGTGTTGAAAGAGACTTGTAATCCGTGTGCTAGCCTTGCCAGGCTTTCCACACATAGTAGTAGAGTATCTCCCACACGGCGGCAGCAGACCCAGCAGCTCAGCCACTCCAGTTGCAGATTAATCCAGGACACAGGAATCACTCTGTAACAGCAACAGGTCTACTCTACCTGTTTATTTACTTATTCAAAGTAAGCACTACACTACAGAGTATACATTCCCTAGATACAGTTCATGTGCAGAGTATAAATGCATAGCAAGCATTAGTCCAGTGGAGAGAAGGAGAACTTCACCCCACCAATACAAAGAGTAACATTGTTACAGTAGCAAGAACAACAAGAAGAAGAACAACAGGAGGCAAAGCTAAAGTTCTTCCCCTTAAAATGGCTTCTGTCTGGAGCAGTACACGTCAGAGAAACAGACACATGACAGTTTGTTCCCAGAGATCCTTTTCCACACTGGTCCAGGAATAGTACAACACATACTCCAGGCTGAGACGTAAACATAACTGCTTGAGACAGCCATTGTACCAAAACAAAACAAAACAAAAGCCCCTAGCTTGCAGCTGATAACACAACAGTTTATAGTCAAAGGAGTTAACATTCTGGTTAAAAACTTCATCATAAAATACAGACATCCAGAACAAAGAAACAAACACACCACTAAATCTCAAAATTAAGTCTAAGGGACATGACTGTAATCTTATAGATAGTTATCTGGGAGTAAGCTCCGCTGAACTCAGTCATACTCACTTCTGACTGCATAGGTCCAACTTGTAAAATACACTGAGGTTTAACAAAAAAATAGTAATCTCCAACCAGCTGAAATGCAACCTTTACCTTTTAATCAGAAATGCAAACAATCTTGCAGCTACCATTTAAACTGCTAGTGTGAATTAGGAACTCCATAAAAGAAAAGGAAAGGAATAGTTAACCTGTACTTGATTATTTTCCTCACCCCCTGACTTTCTCTATGCTAATCTATCAAAAACTAAAGTAAGACTTGAAAGCCTTGTTATCACTTCATTCACTTGCCTGACCAAAGAGGTCCCATGAATTTGGTTATCAGGCAGATGAGATCATTGCTCCTGAGCAAGAATAATTGTATGTTAACAACACAAATACAAAAGCAGACTAAAAACAAACAATATAAATTTTGGTAGTCTCAAACATCATGAGCATTACTTCCACAAATGTCAAAAAATAAATAGAGTGACCAGATGCAAAAGAAAGGACAGTAATTCTATACCTTTAATAGCTGTATAGAATTTAGGCAGGTGCAGCTTCTAAACAAACATGAATAGCACCAGAGCCCTAACAATAAGCCATAATCAAAGGGATCCTCATCATCGCATCCAAAAACCAATCATGAGCAATTGCTTCCTTGCTACATCATAACTTTATTTTTTCTCTCTAATTACAAGAGGAAGGAATTAGATTCCAACTCTAAGGATCTCTATTATAATATCAAAGAGAGACTAAGGATTTATCAAGCTGCCTTTTAAAATTAAACAGCAACATCAAAAAGATTTACCAAAATTAATTTAAAGGAAAAGCTCTGGAGTTCATTTGATGAAATCTCATAATATTGCAGGCATTTTACCCACCCCCTCTGCCTGTTTAAAAATTACAGTTCTACTACTGATTTGGGGTTCTACCCCTCCACCCTCTGAACTCTATGTAATCATGTAAATTAGCAGCAAAATAAAGATGTCAAATGAGGTATTGTTATTGAAGTAAATCTTTGTTCTTTATCACCCGAAGAATAAGAAACTACTTGCAGAGATAAGAGAGATTAGCAATAAGAAGTACACATTGATTAATCCATAGGGCGCTGTTGAAGTGGAACTACTTCTAGTCAGATACTTAAAGGCATATCCACATGGGATTCCCCCCCCCCCCAGGTCTCAGATGTACTGAATCAGTGAACCCAATCCATACAAAGCACAGAGCACTCATGCTGGCCCGTGTCATCTGTATGGCAGCCCAGGACAAGTGCAGGAATTCCCATAACAGTGAAAATGGTGGACTCTTCTGAGCAAAAAGAAGAACCCCTTGCACAACATCTTTTCTTTTGGTACCATTTCTATTATTTGGGCTTACTGAAACTTCTGAAAACTATCATAAGAATGTACCAACATAAGAAGAGCCCTGCTGAATCAGACCAAGGTTTCATCGTCCAGCATTCTGTTCACACAGTGGCCAACCAGCTGCCCACGGGAAACCCACAGGCCTGTGGCTTATGCTGGCTCAGCTTGTCTGAGCGTGGAAAGCTAGGCAGGGTCAAACCTGGTTATTACTTGGATGGAAGACCCCTCCTCTAGTTTCCTGCATTAAGCAGGGCAGGGGGTTGGACTCGATAGCCTTGTAGGCTCCTTCCAACTCTATGATCTATGACATGAGTGAAATAGCACTGTCCCACTCATGTTCCCCAGCAACTGGTGTAAATAGGCATACACTGCCTCTGATACTGCAGTTAGCATCTAGCCATCAGGACTAGTAGCCATTGATAGCCTTCTCCTCCATGAATTTGTCCAATCCCCTTTTAAAGCCATCCAAACTGGTGGCCATCACTACATCTTGTGGAAGTGAATTCCATAGTTTAATTATGTGCTCTGTGAACAAATACTTCCTTTTATCTGTCCAGAATCTCCCACCCATCAGCTTCATGGGATGACTCAAGATTCTAGTAGTATGAGGGCGAGAAAATGTATCCCTATCCACTTTCTCCAAACCATACATAATTTTGTACACTTCTATAATGTCTTCCTTGTTCCTTCATTCACCTTTTCTCTAAGCAAAACACAGTCCCAGACACTGTAATATCCTGCCAGATGTTCCTTATATGGGAGTTGTTCCAGCCGTTTGATTGTTTTAGTTGTCCTTTCCTGCATTTTTCCAACTCTACAATATCCTTTTTTAGGTGTGGTAACCAGAACTGTACACAATATTAAGTGTGGTCACACCATAGATTTTTATAAGGGCAGTATGATATTGGGAGTTTTATTTTCGATACCTTCCTCAATTATGCCTAACATGGAATTTGCCTTTTTCACACCGGCCGCACATTGGGTCTACATTTTCATCAAGCTGTGTACAGCCCCAAGTTCTCTTTTGGTGAGTCACTGCTACCTTATATGTGAAGTTGGGATTTTTTTTGCCCCAACATGCATCACTTTACACTTGCTTACATTGAACCGCATTTGTCATTTTTATTCCCATTCTTTCCAGTTCGGAGAGATCCTTTTGGAGCTCTTTGCAATTCCTTTTAATTTTAACTACCCTAAATAATCTGCAGAATTGGGCACTTCACTACTCACTCCTAATTCAAGATAATTTATAAACAAATTGAAAAGCATTGGCGCTAAGTGGGACCCCCCTCTTTACATCCCTCCATTGGGAGAATTTACCATTTATTCCACTCTTTGCTTTCTGTTCTTTAACCAGTTACTGATTCATAACAGGTCCTCTCCTCCTATTCCATGACTGCTAACTTTGCTCAAGAGTCTTTGGAGAGGGACTTTGTCAAAAACATTTTGGAAGTCCAAGTAAACAATGGCTACTGGTTCACCGCCGGCCACATGTTTATTGGCACTCTCAAAGTACTCTAAAAGGTTAGAGAGACAGGACTTAACCTTTGCAGAAGCCATGTCGGTTATTTTTCAGCAGGGCTTATCCTTTTATGTGATTACTAATTTTATCTTTAATAATGCTTACAACTAGTTTACCTGGAACAGATGTTAAGCCTGTAATGTCCCAGATCCAACCTCAATCACATTTTAAAAATTAGTGTTACATTGGCCATTTTCCATTTTTCTGGTAAAGAGATTGCTCTTGGGGATGTGTTACATATTTTTGTTAGAAGTTCAGCAATTTCACATTTGAGTTCTTTAAGAAGTCCAGGATAGATGCCATTAATTTGTCAATAAGGTTGAGAACTTCATCTTTTCTCACCACAAGTTTCCTCATTTCTCAGAGTCCCTTCCTGAAAACACTGGTTCAGGCACAGGTATCTGTCCTACATCTTCTGTAGTGAAAATAAGATGAAAATACCGTAAGTAATTCAGCTTCTCTACAATCTCCTTGACTTGTTTACTACTCCTTTAACTCGGTTGTCATCCAATGGTCCAATTGCCTCCCTAGCTGGTTTCCTACTTCTGATAAATTTAAAGATTTTTTTGTTGTTAGCCTTGATGTTGTTAGTGATATGCTCCTCAAAATGCTTGTTTGCATCTCTTATTGTCTGTTTGCATTTCCTTTGTGCAAGTTTGTGTTCATTTTTGTTCTCCTTATTGGGCAAGACTTCCATTTTCTGAAGGAAGACTTTAACAGCTTCCTTGACACTACTAGTTAACCATGCTGGTGACCTCTTGGACTTAGTGCTACCTTTTCTAACCTGTGGTATACATTCTAGCTGAGCTTCTCTTATTGTAGTTTTGAGTAACCTCCAAGCATTTTGAAGAGATTTAAGTGAAATCATTTAACCCTCTTGACTCTCCCTTTCAACTTCCTTTTTACCAGTTCCCTTATTTCTGAGAAATTTCCTCTTTTGAAGTCAAATGTGACTTTGTTGGACTTCTTTGGCAATTTTCCACTTAAATATATATTAAGGGCCTTAGGATGTTCCTTAGAAGGCGCTTCAACCTCATAAATTCTTTACGAGGTCACAGAGCCCCGGCGCACGCACACACCTCACCTTGTTGCCAGTGCAGTTCTTTCCGCGCCAGAAGGGAATTGCAGGGAACCGAAGACGGTGTTCCGCCGCCCTTGGTTTTGGCATGTGTGGGGGGTGGGGTGGGAGGGGGAGGAGTGAGGTGCTGCCATCCTACAAAGAATCCAGGTGGCGCCTCAGCTCCTCAGAAGGAGAGGAAAAACCTCTAGACATTGGCCATCTAGAAACTGGCCATCTAGAGGTTTTTAAGGGCAAAGGAAGCACAGAGGATATCCTATCCTCCGCTCTCCTCCTGCCCTGGATTGGATGGGCCTAATCGTCTGAGTTCAGAGGACTGTGCAGCCCATCTAATAACACAGTGGTAACTGTTTCCAATTAGTTCAACAACACTCACATCTAGTAGTAGGTCCTGGACAGCACTACTCTGAATTAAATCCAGGGTCACCTGCCCTCTAGTTGGTTCTATGACCAACTGTTCTAGGGTACAGTTGTTTAGGGCAGCGGTCCCTAATCTTTTTTGGCACCAGGGACCGGTTTTGTGGAAGACAATTTTTCCATGGACCGGGGTGGGGGGTGGGGAATGCTCTTGGGATGATTCAAGTGCTTTACATTTATTGTGCACTTTATTTCTGTTATTATTACATTGTAATATATAATGAAATAATTATGCAACTCACCATAATGCATAATCAGTGGGAGCCCTGAGCTTGTTTTCCTGCAACTAAAGCGTTTGCTCTATGCACACATGTAAATCCTTCAAACCCTCTTTTTCTTATGAGACACTTGTTGTTACACTAAAAATCATGCTAAATCTAATCAGAGCTGTCCTACCCAAGAGTACATTGCCAACATGTAAATTTCATAAAATCTTAAAATGGTTATGTAATTGTAACCTAATTTATAAAAATCATACATCTTATAACTTAAAAATCATTTCTCTATAAACTTTAAAATTGCATATAGGTAAGCAAGTGATCCTATCCCCTTTGTAATGAACATTAGAACGCTGTTATCCTATTTGCTGGATTACTAAATTTAACAGATTCCCAAAAATCTGTTAAAGAGTATGTATCTTAAACCCAATGCAGTAGTCTTAAAATTTTCTGAAACAAAGCCCCCAACTGTTATAACAACGGAAAAGTCCTAACTCATTATTTTCTAATGTTTTATAAACATATTCCCGACTGTTAAGAAAGACCCACAACTCACCGCTTATTTTCTAATATTGTTCAAGACAGCTTCATCAATTTCCTGAGTATGTAGATTGTGAGTTAATCACCAATACTCAAACGCCTACAGGTGATGCTTACAAAGCCATTCCCCTAAATACCATGATAAAGTACCTTAAAACAGCTGCGATTTGCTATTCATGGCCATTTTAAGGTACTTTGCCATGGTATTTATGTAAAAAGAGCAGCGCCAGAGCGCTGGAGAACCAGGAAGTGACAGGATGGAAATGCTGGCCAGGAGGCAAGCAGAGGGATGAGCGGCAGGGGGGAGTGCTCGCCAAGCTCGCCGAGCTCACAGCGTGCAACTTGGTTCCTAACAGGTCACGGACCGGTACCAGTCCGCGGCCCGGGGGTTGGGGACCCCTGGTTTAGGGCATAGAGAAATTTAACTTCTTTGTCATGAATGAAGTATGCATTTATCCAGTCAATGTGGGGGTAATTGAAGTTATTACAATAATTCCTTGTTTGGATGCCTCGCTGATTTCATTTTCCATCTCAAGATCACCCTGAGCATTCTGGTCTGGGGAACAATAGCCTGCCCCTAGTACTAAATTACTTTTGGAGCCTGGTATTCTCACCCTAAGAGCTTCTGTAGAAGAGTCTGCCCCTTTTAGGTTTTCTGCTCTGTTTGACACTATGCCCTGTTTGATGTACAGTGTGATGCCTCCTCTAGTATGTGCTCCCCTGTCCTTCTTACATAGTTTATATCAAGTGATGAATGTATCCCACTGGTTCTCTCTTTTCCACCAGGTCTCTGTTATGCCCACTGTATCTAGGTTCTCCTTTAAAATCGGGCACTCCAGCTCTCCCATTTTGGCTCAGAGTCTTCTAGCATTAGCATAGAAGCACCTATACATGGTGTCCCTCCCTAGATGTCTCTGGTGTGTGCATCTTCTGCTATGGCCCTTAGGCCTCTTTGAGTGGCTGTGATGTTTCGCCATATGCTCCTTGCCTACTCCTGTCCCCATTTGGGCAATTGGAAACATTTTCTCTTTCATTCCCTAGAGATGATTCAACCCAAACCAGATGTTTCCCAGCTCTTGTTGGCTTTTTCCTAATACATTTATGGTGCAATCCTATGCATGCTTAGACAGGAAAAAGTCCTACAACTCCCAATACTCCAGTCTTTTTTCCTGTCCATTGTCAAACTGCTTCAGCCCACTGAAATCAATGAACTGCTTGAGTCTGGTATTTGGATTATGCTCTGTGTTTTTACCAAATAAATACACTTTTCAGGTCACACTCAAAGTAATTTATTCAATAATGGTCTTATTTATCTCTTTTGGCTATTTGTAAGAAATATACTTCAGGATTTTAGCCTTACTGGGTTCCTGTTTTTATCATTAGTATTAGTATTATTATAAAACTTTCCACTGCATTTCTGTTAAAATTACCCAACTTAGTGTACAACTTTCCCATGTAAAAAAACCAGGAATTAAAACTATGATAAGGGCTATTAAAAATAACAGTAAAATATAAGTACCAAAGATTATTTAAAATTTCCTTCAACAAAAGTTGCACCGCATGGATTTTGATTCATTTAAGTATCCTTATTTATTTTTTCACATTTCTGTGTTTCACAGTTTGTTGCTGTTATTCAAGGATCCTCACTCAATTTTGTAAAGGTCTTGACTGCTTTTCTACCACCTGTCAAATATACACATGAGCAGCTGCAATAATGGAACTGGAGCAGCATGTACTGACAAAGTTACAGAGATATTTTGTTCAAAGTAAATGGGCTGGGTACATCTTACTATGTTGCAGTCAGTTGTAATCCCACTGAAACAAGTTACCACCATATTTCAAATATGAGATGGGTTTCTGCCAACATAGCTGTCTCCATAATGGCTGGAAAATCATTAAGAAAGTATGTAGTTGAACTCTTGTCAGCCACACCTACACAACATACCTTCCAGTTCTCTAAGTTATGCAAGTTGTGCACATCCTATTTATTTATTTATTTATTTATTGTATTTCTAGATCGCCCATCTAGCTGGTACCCGACCACTCTGGGTGATGTACAACATGCAATGAAACAAAACAGAATAAAATACACTTAAAACCATATAAAATTTTAAAATCCTAACCCACCCCATATTCCCGCCTGAAAAGCCATGTTTTTAATGAACGGCAGAAGCTCATCAAGGAGGGGGCATGATGGAGGTCACTGGGGAGAGAGTTCCACAGTTTGGGGGCCGCCACAGAAAATGCCCTCTTCCTAGTCCCCACCAGCCTGGTTGCTCTTGCTGATGGAACAAGGAGAAGGCCGTCTGTGGCAGATCTTGTTAAGCGGCCTTCTTGATGTTGCTGGAGACGCTCCTTGAGATAAACTGGACCAGAGCCATGTAGGGCTTTAAAGGTCAAACTCAAAACCAACACCTTGAATTCAGCTCGGCAAACAACTGGTAGCCAGTGCAGCTCATTGAGCATCAGAGTGATGTGATCATGTCGACGGCTGCCTTTAATGAGGCGAGCCGCTGCATTCTGTACCAGCTGTAGCTTCCGAACCATCTTCCAGGGTAACCCCACATAGAGTGCATTACAGTAGTCAAGGTGAGAGGAGACCAAGGCATGAACCATATCCCCTAACCTCCTCTTGTCTCCCACCAGTAGTACCTCGGTTTTGTCAGTGTTCAGTTTCAGCATGTTCCTTCCCATTCAGCCACCCACTGCCTCCAGGCATTTGGACAGGGTTTCAACAGCCAACCTTGGTGAGGACTTGAAGGAGAGGTAGAGCTGCGTGTCATCCACATATTGATGACACTGCACCCCAAACCTCCTGATGATAGCTCCCAGTGGCTTGAGGTAGATGTTAAATAACATCGGCGAGAGGATGGATCCCTGCAGCACCCCACAAGTGAGCAGCCGAGGGTCCAAAGCCTCCTCCCCAAAAACTACCCTCTGGTACCTTTCAGAGAGGAAGGACCGGAACCACCACAATACGGTGTCTCTCATGCCCAACCCCTCCAGGCGGTCCAGGAGGATACCATGGTCAATGGTATCAAAAGTCGCTGACTGAGGAGGACTAGAAAGGAGCATTCACTCCTATCCAAAGCTCTCCTCATATCATCCACCAAGGCCATTTCCGTCCCATATCCAGGCCTGAAGCCCGACTGGCATGGATCTAAATAATCGGCTTCATCCAAGTGCGCTTTCAACTGAGCTCCCATCACCTGCTCAATCACCTTGCCCAGAAATGGGAAATTAGGGACTGGGCCAAAGTTGTTTAAATCTTGGGAATCTAAGGAGGGCTTCTTTAGAAGCGGTCTTATTGCTGCCTCCTTAAGGGCTGGTGGCATCGCTCCCTCCTCGAGGGAGGCATTCACCACCGCCCTGATCCCTTCAGCCAGTCTCTCCCTGCAGCTCATAATGAGCCAGGGCAGCCAAGGATCAAGCAAACAGGTGGTCGGTTTTACAGATGAAAGCACCTTGTCCACCATCAGAAGGAAGAAGCTGGAACCGATCCCACAGAACTGGCCCGCCATTGGCCTCCTCCTGCTCACTCGCTGTGTCCACGATGCACGGAATCCCACTGCTAATCTGATCAGTTTTATCTGCAAAGTGCTTTGCAAAAGCCTCACAGGAGGCATCAGAGTGTTCTACCGGGTCTGGCGCAACTGGACCAACCAGGCTCAGGACCACTTGGAACAGCCTCCTGGGGCAGCATTCCGCAGACATGATGGAGGCAGCATAGAAATTCTTTTTTGCTGCCTTCACCACCACCTGGTAGGCTGAAGATGCAGCTCTAACCAGCCTTCATTGTCATCCAGCCTTCTTGAGCCAGCCTTCATCGTCATCCAATAACAATGAAGGCTGGCTCATGACACCACTGTGTTATATGCAGGCCTTTGAAAATTGTCCACAAATTTCCTTTACAGTTCAGTCCTATACATGCATACTCAGAAAAATCCCATTGAGCTCAATAGGTCTTACTCCCACGTAAGTGAGCATAGGATTGCAGTCTATGTTCAGAATATAGCTGTGAGACAGCTCACTGGGAGCGGGCAATCTAAGCATATCATGGCAGTGCTTTTCCATCTTCACTGGCTCCCAGTTGGCTTCCGGGCTCGATTTAAGGTGCTGGTTTTGACCTTTCTGGTCCTTCATGGCTTATGGCCATTGTGCCTGAAGAACCACTTCTCTTTAGGCAACCTTCATAGAGTAACACAGTGGGGGCTGGTGGCTCCAATGCCGGGCGTGGGGCAGTGTATCCACTCTGGGTTTTAGTCTGAACTGTAAAGGAGCTATCCATGGTGCTGAACCCGATCCCCAAAATACTGCGACCCGGAGTGGAGACACTGCTCCACTGACATTGGAGCCACCAGCCTCCACTGGAGTAACACTTACTGAGGTTTGGCAAGTGGCTATGAGATAAATGATCTTTTCAGTGCTGGTATTCCGGCTTTTGAATGCGCTTCTCAGAGATGTTGCCTGGCACGTACTTCACTGTCATTTTGGTACCAGATGAAGAACATTTTTATTTCTCCAGTCCAGGCATTTTAATCAGTCTTAGCTTTAAGTTGTTTTTACTCTGTGACTTGTGTTTTTTATGCTGTATTTAGACTTGTATTGTTGTTTTTTATTATTGCATTTTACATTGTTTTATTTCTTGTTGTGAGCCACCATGAGAACTTTATTATAGACTCAGTTCGCATGTAATGGCTAACCGTGGGTTAGCTGGCTCAGCAATGCGGGGAGTTGTAGGAGTTTTTTTTCTGTTTAAACATGCATAGGATTGCACCCTTAACCAATTAACAAACATTTGTAAATTGAGATATAAAAGATGATGAAATGTAGGAGACTAAAGCAGGATGGAATTAACTGGATGCGTTTATTGTAGCCTGTGGATGGCTAGGGATGCACCTCTTGCTTTACTTTTACTTTGTACACTTGTAATGAGGAAGTAAATGTTTTGTTCAGTCTGTTTAAGAATGCCATTTTCTTGGCATTCGCCATAAAATAGAGTCCCTAAAAACATTCAAGGAAAATAATTTTTAAAAAAAGGATTTCACAAATTGGAAAGGACAAGTTTTCTCTTGATAGTCAAACAGTTATGATGTAAAGCGGTCTCATTAAATCATAAGTACTTTAACCTTTTCTTGAAAGAACTGGAAGATTTAAAGATTTATAAAGAATTTTTTCCTAAACTAGGAAATGACTCACATTTGACATGTATTGAAATGATAATGCTGATTTCAACAGGCACTCTAAGAGCATTTTGCTCCCAGGAGAGTAATTCAGTTCTGGTTACCTCTTTGCATTGTGAATGTAAACTTACTTTCTAAGGCTTTTAATGTGCTTCTAGCTGCCAAAACATGGCAAAGTTACACAGATATGATCAAGCAAAATAAAGGCTAGTAAAAATGTTATTTAATAATTACAGATACTGGTTTTGAAATAAACATTCCTGGCTGGCAGATTCTACAGACCACCCTAGTTTTGGCAGCTGTGGATATGAGAACATGAATTTCTTAACTACACCATCCTATACATGATTTTAGTGGGGGTTACTCCCAGGGATTTCAGCTAAAGCTTTTAAAATGTCGTTGTTCCTTCCTTTATTCATTTATTGGGGAGGAAATACTGGCAAATGTGGGGAAGCATGCTAGGAAAAGTAGATCAGTGTCTGATCCTATAGAGCAGTCATATCTGACATTACATACCACCCATCACAATATCTTATCCCTGGCAGGTGGTGTACTCCTACTCCAGTTATGTCATACTGCTTATTAACCGCTTACTAGGTCGAAGGTTGAGACCTTCGACCTAGTTACATCAGCTGCCCAGAGAATAACACACAGTGGAGCAGCTATGTATTACCTTTGCAGGTAGCACTAGACATTATTACAGGCGTTGTCTCTGTGAGTCCTTGATCCTATGTGCCAATCCAGTAGCTCACAGTATTGAGCCCTAAGGGAGATACTAACTCAGGATGTGAGATATTGTTTATGGGTTGTATCCAGTGGTGTCTGTCTGCCAGAGAAATGGACACCATTGGTGGAAAGGATTCCCCTTCCCCTGCAGCCCCCAATAACCCCCAAATCTGCTCTGGAAGGGGGGACCCTCTAAAGGTGTTACTGGAGTGGACAGGTGACATGGATACAGTGGGGCTGCATGTTCAGCTCTGCATAGTCATTTTGTCCCCTCATGGAATGAGGATATGCTTCTGCGACGGGAAGATCAGGGTTCTAAATCATGCAGGGAGCATCCACGGATAGAACAGCTTCCCCACTATTATCCTTCAATACGCAAGAAGGAGGACTGCATCCTTGGAGGCAGGTGTAAATGTCAGGGCTGTAGACCTGGTGTATCCATGTTGATTCTTCAATAATGCCTGAATAGGGCTACTGCTTCATCCTGAACAATCCTACCACCAAAATCATCATCATCATCATCATCATCATCATCATCATCATCGAACAGCAGTTTTTTAGAACACGAATGTACTATCATTTAAGAGAATGTGACTTCCTTTTCACTGCAAAATTCCAGCCTTTGGCAATTTCTGAATCCATACAAAATTTGGATGATAGTACTAGCATAAATGTAACACGCACTGAGTGTAAGGTTCATTAGTTTGGTCCTAAGGTCACTGTTTCAATCCAACAGCCAAAAATAATGTATTCACACCCATTTGCTTTTATATCGGGGGAAGGAGAGAGATAATCAAGAAAAACAATCATAAAAAGGAGAGAACGGATTTCTCTAGAAATGATCAAAAATAATTCTACCTGAAAGACAATTGCTGCACATGCTTGCTCAAGAATTAACAACAGAACATACTTCTTTTTCAACACACATATGGTGGAATATAGCCTATGGTTCAGAAAATGTAGAATACAAAATGTAGTCCATGATATAGAATACATAATAGCTGGGGCATGCTGGGAGTCGTAGGCCTTTTTCCTGTCTAAACCTGCATAGGATTGTGCCTTAAGTAACATTTTCATCAGTTAATAAATAAGTAAATAAATATTGGTAAACCACAGAGAAGGACTAAAATAAGTTGTGTTTTTTTTCTAATTTTAAAGAAAAACATCTAAAGGAATTATATAAGACATTGTTATTCCAATCCAGCAACACTAAATGTGTATAAAAACCAGCTTCCCCAGACAAATTATTCTTCTAAATGTGGTGCTACACATGCATAAGAGTGTGGCTGTTTGTGTGTGTGAAAGAAAATGCTGCTTCCTGAACTGTGGATGCAGATGGCCAATGCAGGAGTGGTCCCCTATATGATAGCGAATGAATCTATCTCTCCATTCACTATCCTCCTTGCGATTGGGCACATGGTACGTTTAAATAAATCTAGACAGCCAATCAAACGATTCATTACCTGACTTTTATTGCTATGCTTGCTTGATCTACAATTTAGTAGTGGCTATTATAGAGGGCAATGAAATTATTTTCTTTTCTTCTGTATTTGCTGGGGGTGGTGATTAAACAACCATTTCAAATTCCAAAGAAAACTCCCTGTTGCTCAAACTTCATTAATTTAGGTTGCTTCCTTAAAGACCTAAGCCTAAAATATTGAGATCCGTTTTCGGCTCCCCCCTGCCAATTTACCAGTACATCTTAACTTGAACTCTACCATTTTCGTTTTTGTTCAGATGTGCCTTTCTCATACAATCCAAGACTTTAACCATGCTAAATGTGTGTGTTTTTATTTCACCCACCTGCACGCTAAGATGATTCCATTCCTTCACAAGAATTCTCCCCAGTGTCATTACTTTTATCGGTGGCTGCAGCCCATTTACAGTGCGATAATAAAACATGGTCTCTTTCCCGGAGATTGTAAGCTTGAACACAGTCTGCCCATCAACAGCTTTCTCCACTATACACCTTTGGAAACAGGGAAAAAAAAGAAGGAAAGAGACGAAGGTCAGCTTCCAGAAGAGTAGCTAAGTTGTATTACACAGCAGCAGGAAAGGGGAGAGAATTCATGTGGCGCGTTGCAAGCAAATACTTAAAAAGTTGGGCTGAGGTTTAACTGGGGATAAAGCAAATTAAGAAGGACCATTTCTGGCCTGTGAGGGTGCATGGTACCATGCAGGCCACTAGCACTGCCATGGGTTTACACCATGAATGCTGCATCAATATATGTGCATGCGCCAATATCTTTTGCATACTATGCGACAGTGACAGTTTTCTATTCTGTTGCTAGGGTGAAAAGCCTTGATGCATGCATAGAACTTGACAGGCTTTTGTACATGCATAGCTAGCTTATTGGAAAAGCATAAGAAGTAAAGCAGGTCTTTCCCCTTCCTTAGTCACTGCACCTGCTTCAATTGTGCAGGCTAAATCATGAAAGGGCCATCCTGCTCTCATCCACTGTAGTTGGCAGAATGCCTTACTAAGAGCCAACCTATGCATGATGTTAAACACATTTTTGCATTTTAACATGCAGGTTTAAAATTTCTCCAACAGAAATCAATTACCCCAGGTAATCAATTAAAAAAAGAAACCTGGACATTTAAGGTATGTGTGTCTACCTTTCATATATCTACATGAGAAGAGAGGGGATGTCAGGAAAGAAAGCCAGAGCAGATGGAATGGGGACGGACGGATGGACTGCATAGTGAAAAAGTAGGCATAGTGCTTCATATCCAGTCCATGATAGAGCAAAGCATTCTAGTTAACATCTATGAGAACCTATGAGTACTATATAAACATTTGCACAAATTAGTGCCTGGAAAAATAGCTAAACCACAACTTGTTCTCTCTTATATACCCAGATCTGTGCAGTGCAGCCCTATGTATGTTCACTCAGATGTCCCACTACGTTCAATGTGGGCCTTGCTTCCTAGTAAGTGTGTTTGGGATTGCAACCTCAGTGGCTGAATCTGAAAATTTGAAGGATACAAACAAATACAGGATGAGTAGGGGGCAGTGCCAAAGGGTGACCACTGACAGTCTGTTGCCCAAGTGGCCTACAAAATCCCTGGCCACCATCAAGTGTTTTGTGGGAGGAAAAGCTGGCAAGGCCAAAAAACGTGTCTGTTGCTATGTTTTCAGTGGCAGCCATATTTTCGTCCTATAAACATAGTGGAGGCCATCTTCTCCTCCACCCCACTCTACACCCCCCACACACACACAATGCTCTGAAAGTACTTAACTTCCATGGCCTTTGGGGGGGAAACCAACAGAGTGACCAGAAGCCGCTTGGTACTAAAGCACCAGATTCTTTTCAAATTAGTTTTAAAATGGGACCCAGGCAAGGTGCCAGGGTTCTAAAAGGAAGGCACTTTGCTGTGGTCCCTTCAACCCTGGAGCCAGCCAGCCCCAGTTTGAACCCCTGAATTATTGAAGTCCCATCCAGGCCTACCCACAACATTTTGCTACCTGAGGAGAACAAGATCCCCATCCCCCATTTCATGTACAGAGTCCAATCAGTCTGGCAACTGCATTCAGCACAGGCGATGGAATAGTGTCTTCCACCACACCTGAGAGCTGCATGCTAGCCTGGAAGGGGGGTGTCACAGGGTAGGTTGTGTGGCTCACACAGCTTTGTTTTCCAACAACTTGCAGCTACTCCTTGCTCCCTAGCATCTACCACCTGAGGCAGCTGCTTCACTTTGCCTAGAGGTAGGGCTGGCCTGCCACTTTCACCTGGAATGTTCTCTGGACTATATCCTCAGATCCACTAAAATGCATAAATAATAATATAACCAATTTTAAGCATAATCATGTACATAGTAATCTGACAATAGCAACACAATTTAAAAACACAAGTATAAAACGCATATACATATATATTATAATGTGCTCCTAGTTTTCAGAAAAATTACTATTGCATTTGTTTAAAAATATAGGGCAAGGTATAGCAAAAGGAACAAGTTGTGAATAAGTCCTATCCCATTGATTTCAATGGGAGATAGTCATGACTATGCCCATTGACAGGTTTGTCAGTTACTCACTTTTAATCAGATAAGATAAATGAAGTTTGACCATTACTGTCTTTCAGTAATGATTTTGATCCCATCAGTGTTTATCAACAGAATTTTTAAGCAAAACATTCAGTCTGCAGGTTTACTAAAAATGTATTTCTTAACATACTGCCGATTCTGTTTGCATGTAAACATGTTAGTTTTTCGTTAACAAATATTTGCCAGAAGACACAGCCAAGTAGGAAAATATTTAGGAACTGGATTTACCCAGTTCCTGGATAAACAATAATTGGATAATCCAGGGTTTATTAATTTTGCTTATCTAAAAACAAATACCCCCATATGTGGACTGTCACAGGTGTCAGGACTTTAACAGGGGAAGTGACCTTGATGTGCAGCGCTTTAAAATCCAGAAAGTTTTCACAAATGTGTGGTTTACAACTTATTTACCATCGGGTGAAGGCATGTTGTATCTTTAGATGGCATAATTGCATTAGTTCCTATTAGGAATTGTCTTGCCTTTTCTGGAAGTTACTTCTCTTTGAAAAATCTATGCTTTTTCTTGAATTGTGAAATATTTGTAAACCCCACTGGTCAACCCGTTAAAAAAAATAAACGTTTACTTGGTAGCAAGATATGATGGGATACCGGAAGGGTAAATATGAGAGAAGACTTTCCCAGACACATTATGGCAATAAACATTAATATATTCTGCTTTCCCCCTATTTCTTTTCTTAGTTCCCATCCTTTTGAACATCAGTGGGAGATTGTATTCTCTTACTGTGTTCTTACTGCTTCTACTATATGCTTACAGAGCAATCTTAAAGGGATCAGGTGAGGAGAATCCATGGTGGAGGAACCGCCCCATCTGAGCTCTTCTAGACTCATGCTAGTGAGGGCAGAAGGTGTAGGGTGGCTTTTTGCCCTTTCACTATGCCAGCTCCAGGGCTGGTGTGGTTTCTTTCTTGTTTGTGGGGCATGCAGAGGGAATGAGGAGGCTTTGGATCCTCCCCCAGCACACCCTGTGTTTTTCTCTCTATCACCAATGGAAAACCCACAACAAAGGGGAAATGGTGGCAGAGGTTTCTGCCACTGCAACAAGGAGGCCTCTAGTGATGGCCCTCCTCCTTGCCCATGTAGAGGGAGTTCTGCAAAATCCTATCACCCCTAGGACACACTCCCAGGGATCATAGGATTGTTCCCATTACAAATTTTGAATATTTTTCTTTATATATTTAATTACTTTAAACAAGTTGTACACCATCTTGGTTATTTTTACTGAAGGGTGGGGTATCAGATATTTTAAATAAATAAATGGGCCATGTGAGAGAAGATGTAGCCAATCTATTAACCGATTGGACAATGCTTCCTGTTGGTCATATTTGGACTCCTCAATGATTTCTGACACTGTGGACCATCAGTTTCTACTGAACCAATGGAAAGAGTCAGAGAGCACTTGAGAAACAACTCTGGAATCATAATCACAATATTCTAACCGGACAAAAAGACATTTGTTCTGGTGTCATTGCAGATTGTCTCTCAGCCCAGTGGAATTATGGGATATTTAGGGTCTTTACTATTGCTATTGGTAATATATATTGTAAATAAAGACACTGAGAGAGACTGGTCATAGGTTTGGAGGGAGGATGTTGTGGATACTCAGTTGTATTTTTCCTCCAGTCTAGGACAGGCACATTCAGTCAGGGTTGAATAACAAAACTGAAACAAAATTCAGATAAACTGTAAGGGATTATTCTTATGGGTTCTTGCATATAAGATATAAAGGAAAGAGAGGAAGGCATTGAATTAGCATACTAATGGCTCCAAACCCCAAGCCCTGTATGCTATCATTCATATATTTGTTGAAGGAGACGAGATCTGTTCCAAAATCATAATCTGGCAAGATTTCATGCTGATTGTAGTACAGATGTAGTCCACATGCTTCATTATGGGCCACCTATTGTCTCTCTCCTGACAGGCAGCTGGGAGATGCAAGAGGATTTTTTTGAGGTATTTGTTTGGCACTGAATGCTTCTGCATGAATTTCCAAGTTATGTTTTCTCCTCGCTTCTCCCCACAATGTTGTGACCCATCTGTGCATCCTAGCTAGAACAATCGACAGAATTTACTGCCTTACCTTCTACCTCATGCTAATCTCAAAATGCAAGTCATTTGCAGAGGTTTCTTGTATGGTACTTGTACTCATTCTGATGGGTACATGGTGGCTGGGGGTGGCGGGTGGGCAGAAGTAGCTGAAGAATCTTCTCAAATCAGGAGGTCCAATGTGGGTGGGGAATTTTTTTTGCCACAATGTTATAACCGGACAAAAAGACATCAGTTCTGGTGTCTGGTTCCCTGGATTCCCATGCCCTACTGTAACTAAACCTAAGTATGTGTAACGTAAATAATTGCACTTTCTTCCCCTATTTATCTCTGTCTCCATTTCATTTCCCTTTCTCTGTGTTTCCATTGTGCCAAAGTTTAGAATCTGGAGAAATTTTAGACTGACAGGTCCTTGGGGCAGGATCCTCCTCTTGTATTCTGTAAAGTGCCATCCACATTAATGGGGCTATGGCTATTAGCTATAGCAGTAATCACCACTACTTTTCAAACAGGAACCACATTGGCAAAAAAAAAAAAAAAAAAAATCAATGTGAGAGCTGCATTAACTATTAAGTAACTAATAGCAATGCTGGCTGGAGCAGGCTGGGAGTTGTAGGCCTTTTTTCTGTCTAAACTTGCACAGAACTGCACCCTAAATTGACATGGTATAATGTATTCCTTATTCATCTGTTTTGGGGGATCTGGAATGCCAAATAATATATCAACGTTCTGTTATAATCCTCCTCCTCCTCCACCTCCTCCTCCTCCTCCTAGTTTTCTTCCTATTGGTTGTTTGTCTTTGTGTGTTTTTAGGATTACATGTATTCCACCCACAAAAAGACAGCAGTTTCTGTACAAGATTTGCATCTCATGCTAGGGCAACAGTTCACAGCTAGATTGGACATTGGTTCAGTAATATGTTCTGACTTGTGCAAGTTGGAAGGAAGTGAAAAACCACCTTCTCGTGCTCTTTTGACTCTCTTTGCTACTCACTTTTGCAAGTGAGATGCGCACTCACACTTGTGCAAGTGAGATGTGCACTTGCTCCTCTTCCATTCCCCCCCCCCAAGACTGGATGGTGTGCACTGCTGCTGCTGCCACCAATGAAAAAACCAGGCAGCTGCCCTACCGCAGCCCCACAGCAGCTTGACTGAACAAACCAGAGCCAAAAACCAAAACCAAAAATCTTCACAGCCGCGCAGTGCACACCACTCAGAATTTTAGAGGACATTGCTGGTCTTTGCCTCATCTCTTTTGGATAATTTATCTGCCACACTGACTTTCCTCTCTTGCTTCTCTCCTTGCTTCCTTTGCTCACTTCCTCCTTGTCCCCTTTGGACAAGCATGCAAGTGTGCAGTACCTGATTATGACATCAGACGTGGGTGCCAGCTCCTGGAGCCAGTCCCAGGAGGCAGAAAGTTCTCATGGCCACGTGCAGCCAGTCCAGGTGTGTGTGGGGGGAAGCTCTCATGGTGAGGGGGGAGAGAGAGGTAGAGAAAGGGGATGGAAAGGGAGTGATCCCCATTGGCTGCTCATTGTTAAGAGGAGCTGCACTTGGGTGATGGGGAGCCTCCACTGGCCTACGGTTTAAGTGAAGAACGTGGAGCTATAGCTCAAAATAAATAATATGAAAAACTGCCAGGAGTGATTAGCACCCTGCTGAAATGCCAGGGGTTGGATTTGCCAGTGTTCTTACAATATTGCTGTTGTAAACAGATCATCTAACAGTGGCAGTCATAAATGGTACTGGTGCTATGAGCTGTGACAGGAATATTGCCCTGGTACAGTTGTGTGGGGTTATAGATTTCATAGATCATAGAGTTGGAAGGAGCCTACAAGGCTATCAAGTCCAACCCCCTGCTCAGTGCAGGAAACTAGAGGAGCGGTCTCCCATCCAAGTAACAACCAGGCCTGACCCTACTTAGCTTTCCACACTCAGGCAAGCTGAGCCAGCGTGAGCCACAGGCCCTAGTGCTTTCATCATGGCATCAGCCACCTTCAGTAGATACAGCATAGTACTGACATGTAACGTAGTCATTGCAACACATGACATCTTACACAGTAAAGAACCTCCTCAGGAAATGTATGGCATAGAAGGGGGGGGGGTAGCACTGGATATGTGATTCACCTAGATTCTTTCTATTTTGGCCACCAGATAGACCCTTGCCTTACATGCCTAGCATTTGGTAATAAACTTTAATCATGGCACTGCAATGGACAGGCAACATAACAAGACTTGTCTTCCCTTACTGTACCTAGGAAGTGTAGCTTCAAGATACACATTTAGAAATATCATTTAGAACAGTCCTTCCAATGAAAAATGCAAGCGGGAAAAGTATATGCTTGAATGCCCTCATATATTAAGAACTCCCTGCACATAAGCAAAAAAGAGAGAACACTGGGCTAGAACATACCTCCTGACATGTTAACTTTCCATGGACAGAAGACTTTTGCTGCAGAGAATCAATCAAACATGTGATCCTCAAATGTAGTCCGAAGTGGTACAATCTGGGTAAGACTGTACCAAAGGATATTTCTAATTTCCTACAAAATTCTTGTGTATAGGATCAGAGTGCCACTGCCTTCCACTTTATATAGAAGCAGTAACTTTTGCTATTACTATGACTGATTTTACCAATTAAGTAAACACCTGCCAACTACTTACATTACACCTTCTTTCTCAGGTTTCAACCACACCGTTAAAGTAAATGAAATTGCAAGCTTCCGAGCGCGGGGAGTGGAAAAACAATCTTGTAGGTTATGAAAAATAAAGCTTGATGAGTTGCTGAAGGGTCCAGGATGCAAGTCATGTTTGTCTCGTGTGATGCAGATTCCTGGGCTTTCTGAGAGAATGGCAGTATAGGAAGCAGGTGATGATCTGTATGGACACTCCTGAATGCAAAATAGTTGGGCACAGGAGTGAATACTTTCGACAACAACAGAACTTTGACAAAAAGCACTCCGCTCTGGCAGTCCACAGGTAGCTTGTGTTGGCACAATGGAAATGTGTTTGAAAGCACCCACATTTTCAAGTCTTGGGAAATGTCCCTGTGAGCTGGCCAGGAGTAAGGATGTATAATAAGTCATGATGAGCGTTTCAATGGCATGAAACAGGAAACCACAGTGGAAGGGGAGAGCCAGGCAAATCATGTTTACAGGAAGGTCTCCTCTTGGTAAGGCATTCCTAAATAAATAATGATGACTGCATCAGTGACAAATGCCCTTGTGTGTAGCCTGGTTTAGAGACGATGCAGCTTCTCATCTTAATTTGAAATCCTGGGGGTGTTGTTGAGCTTCTCATGACCAGTAGCACACACCTAGGGAGTGATAACACCTGAAAGCCAACACAGAAACATTGTATAAGGGAAATCAGTGTTTTGTACACAATCATACATATACCTAAGGCCAGACTGACCTAAAGTGTGGGGGGGAAGAGGGGAGGAGGACACCAATTGCAATAGAAAACCTATTTACAAACCTCCTGTGTAGGAGAAGAATGCACAGGAATATGATTATCTCTTGTCTGAACTTCTTACCTGCCAGTAATAAACCTATGTAAATGAGGTTGTATTTATCTAAGGAAAGTATACACAGAGATATTAAAAAAGAATTAAAATCACAGAGGTAATTTTCATAGGAAAATTTATATATGAAACATGAAGTATACAATAATACAGGAAACTGACTTTGGCACAAATATATGAAATGCCAAATTCTGCCATACATGTAAACCCTTGAATGTCAGCCATTGAGCTCTGCGGCTTAGCTATGCAGAACTAAAGCTAAGCAGTCCCACGTCTGAAGTGTAGAGACGTTTAAGTCACGCCATGCTAATAACTGCACTACAGTATGACAGGCAAAACACCTAACAGACCCGTAACTTAAACACAACATCTAGAAATATATACATGATATATTCTTTTAAAAAAGAGATTGAGATTAAAGGTACATACATACAACTTTAAGTGTGCAAGTTTGCGTCTTACCCCAATTGTCCATTTCATGCAGCTCCTTTTAGCTCTCAGCAAAGCTGATTAAAAACATATCACCATCTGTCCTGCATGACCCTTTTCCTAGCAAATGCCTGTGCTATTTCTGACACTATAAGATAGACAGATAGATATTATGGCTTATATATACAGGTAAGGCTAATACTGTGTAATTGTAATTGATAGGCACGTTGCGTTGTCGTTATTTATTGCATTTCAAAGAGGCAACTACTCAGACCTTCGCTTTGACAATTGGCTCGAATGGCAGGAACGCTAGTTCTCGTTGCCTGGCAACAGTGGCGTTACCCCCAGTAATTCTTAGTAAACAGGCCTTGGCAGCGGCACAGCAGAAGGAACACTCAGGCTCCCAGGTAAAGTATCTCAGACAGTAAGTACTTTAAGTGGGATGCCAGAGAACAGTCTGCTCTCTTCAGGCTTGCGTGTAGAACTCTTCACCATGGGGGAGAGGGTTTGAGGCACTCAGCAGCACACCACTGTGCATATCTAATGTTAAAGCAGCAGCAGTACAGAATATCTACTCAGCACCAACTGGAGTGTGTACAGGGGAGCTTGTGTAGCTCGCTTGCTCTCAACACTCTCCAACAACTTTTGTGCGCAGGGTGAGGGAGGGGGGAAAAAAGCAAAGCATCAGCAAACTCTGCCACGGTCGCTCAAATTCAAAGCATAAAATATTTAATACAGCCGGTGGCAACAAATTGGTTCTTGCTCCCTTCCTTTGTCTACAGGGTTTTCTGTTCCCTGTGCTTTATCTGCTGCTTCAGCATAGAATCTTTGTATTTGTCAAAATGGCAGACGAAGTTCCTTTCCCACTAGAGGGAGAACTGCTTAAGCAACACCTCAGTGTTTTTCTTGGGGGGGGGGGCATGGAACAGTAAATGAGGTTTCCCTGCCTCACAGATTCAGGAGAGACCAGCTTGTTTGACCAGTAGGCCTTTGTCTTCCTGGTGGGACTTCACAAATAGGAGTGCCTCTGCAAGCAACCTCTGGGCTCCTGGAAGTTTGAGGGCTGGCATGAATCTGCAGCACCATGCCAAATATAGTATGAGGTGGTACCACAGGCATAAAATGACATGGAACTATAAGATCTGCTTTATTCATTCCAATGCTATGAGATTCACTGTGCATGTCTACTCAGAAGTCCTATTACATTCAATAAGACTTACTCCTAGGTAAGTGTGTATAGGATTGCAACCTCACATCTATAACAAAATAAATATGGGAGCCCAAGTTACTTCAGAGGGAAGTAATAGTTGTCCCCTTAATACATTTTTAAAAAATCAATTGGTGGGTAAGTGCGGCGTTTAGAACCATGACAGTATTTTGTAGTGTTCCTCAGTTCAGTTGTCAGGAATCAGGATACCCACTCACACCAGCTACTGGCCATCCTGGGATCACAGCTTTTCCTGCATTCCTCCTTCTCTCAGTGTTCACCAGTGTCCCATTCCTATCTGCCAATGTGGCTTACACTAAAATGTAAAACAAACAATAAATGCAACAGTAAAAGCCATGAAAGCAGCAGAAGAAACAAGAGAAACAGTAAAACCAAAAGCAGCTAGTAAAACCAAAATCAGTAAAAGCAATTCAAAGTAGTCTCAATATATTGACAGATACACACACACACACACACACACACACCTATAGATAGATAGATAGATAGATAGATAGATAGATAGATATGGCAATACACACACACACACAATAAATGGTTCCTTAAAGATAGCAAAGTAGGAGCCTGACAAACATGTTTGGTAACAAAATTCTGGATGCTACTGATGAAAAGACCCTCTCCAAGAGGCTGGTGACTTCTATTTCAGTGGGGCTTCTAATCCATTGCAGCTTTTATTTGGAGCTTTATAGGAGCTATCCCTGGTGCTGCATGGTGGTGAACCTATTTTGGGGGTAGAGTTCAGCACCATGGATAGCTCCTATAAAGCTCCAAATATAACCTGTAATGGATTAGGGGCCCCACCACTCTCTTTGAACCCTTCTAACCTCAGAAGGTGAGCACCTAGAGAAGGACTTGTGGCTGGCAGATTCATGTGGCTGGCAGATTCATGTGGAAGGAGGCACTCCTTTAGCTACCTGAGTCCCAAAGCACAGGGCACTGAAGATTTACACCAGCACACTGAACTGAACCCAGAAACACACTAGTAGCCAGTGTTGTTGTTTGAATACTGGTGTGATTATTATTTGTTTTATTTATTCATTTGTTATATTTGTTACGGCCAAACTACATGCTGTGCTAATTACCTGTGTGTGGCCATGCATGATATTTTTCTTTACTCTCATGTAAAGGCATACAGCCATGATTTGGATCAGGACCATGGCACTCTGGGAAGAGAGGGTTAAACCCTCACCCATTTCCCCCCCAGAAATTTAAAAAAATTGGGGCCGTGTGCACTTACACAGGAGTAAAGAAAACTATCATGCACAGCTATAAGCTGCATGATTAGCATAACATGTAGTTTGGCCTGCTAGTCAACCAGTAAGCTGGGTTCTTGGCCATGCTGGCTGGGGAAGATGGGAAGTTGTTGCTCAATGCATCTAGAGGGCACCAGGTTGGGAAAGGCTGGCCTGCAATTTTTGGCAGGTGTCAGATTAGTGAAGGCATCAGGCGAGCTCTCTAGAGTCAGTGTTCCATAAGGGGGGATGAATGAAGGGCACTGCCAATAATGCTCTCTGCAGTCAGCCCCTATTATCAATCTGACTGTTGGATTCTGAACCAGTTGTAGTTTCTCAACACTCATCAAAGGCAGTCCCATATATTACACATTACAGGTAATCTAATTTGGAATGCTCCTAAAATTCCATTAAGGAATAAGGAATTTGCCCATATACCCAGTGTATTGATAGAGATGGGCAAGCTTGCCTCATTCACCTCATTATTACCACACATCCTCAACTACACATGTCTAAAGTAATCATACACATTTACCTGAATGGACATGTGTTAGGATCTCTAATCAAAACTAGCAGTGCACCACAGCAGCTACTGGTGCACCGTGAGGAAAAAGCAATAGACAATCAGGCAGAGATTACAGTAATCAAATCCATGACTTATTACAAAAATATACAAAGTAAGCATATACACTGCACTTGAATGAGAGCAGCAGCTATTTGCTTTAATTCTATAGAGAAATAGAGGGACTGGATCAAAAGAGATGTTTGGGTGCTTAGGGGGAACAGGGAATGCACAGTTAAACTATTGGAATTTGCTACTACAAGATGTAGCGATGGCTACCAACTTAGATGGTTTTAAAAGGGAATTAGACAAATTCATGGAGGATATGGCTAACAATGGCTGCTAGCCTTGATGGCTATATACTTCCTCTAGTTTCAGAGGCAGTATATCTCTGAATACCAGTTGCTGGGGAACATGGGCTGAAGGGTGCTATTGCACTCATGTCTGGCCTGTGGGTTTCCTGTGGCCATCTGGTTAGCCAAAGTGGAAACAGAATGCTGGACTAGACCAAAGCACCTTTGGTTTGATCTAGCAGGCACTTTATGTTCTTATGAGAGAAATTAAGAATTATTGTGATATAAAACTCAGGATGTGGCACTTCCCTAATGTTGCCTGTAGTTCACCATTGAGAAACTGGAATGTGTCCAGAGGAAGGTGACCTAGATGATGAGGGGTCTAGAAACCAAGACCTATGAGGAACTGTTGAAAGATCTGGGTATGTTTAGGCTGCAGAAGATAAGATCGAGAGAACAGAAGATCAAGGGAGACATGATCAAATATCTGTGGGACTGTCATGCAGAAAATGGAACAGACTTGATCTTTGTTGCTCCAGAGGGCAGGATTAGAACCAATGGGTTGAAATTGCATGGATGTAGATTTCAGTTAATCATTCGGGGAAATTTCTTAACAGTAACAGCTGTTCAACGGTTAAGCAGAATGCCTCAGGAGGTGGCAGGCTCTCCTTTGCTGGAGGTATTAAAGAGGCTGGATAGCCATCTATCAGGGATCCTGTAGTTGTGCCTTGCTTTAAGCAGGAGGTTGTATTAGATGACTGACCTCCAATGTTCCTTCCAATTTGATGACATATATCCATATTTTCAAAAACAATGGAAAAAGTGGAGTTATCCTCTGGTGATTCCAAATCATACAGCCAGCTCAGGGAAGAAAACTGGGATGATAAGAGCTTCCTGCCTGCCTTCCTCTGTGCTACTACTCTCCACCATTTTCTAATGCAGGTCTCTCTGCTGGTAATTCTGGGGAAATAGGGTGGTGGTGAATCTAATTTCCCCACCAAATTTGTAGTGTACATTTGACCTCTGGCAGCATTCCCTTTTAAATATTAGAATAATTAAAGCTGAACACTTTAATTCATAATTGATCCCTCCATCCATCAATTATGCTTTGTATTCTGTTCACCAAATTTTACCTCTTTGCAAAATTCTAACAATGTATTTAGTATTCAGAGTTTATTGCAACATATTTTACATATATGAATAGATTGTTGTAAGTTCCAAAGCGCTGACCTTCAACATTTATGCTGTCCTTGTCTACTTACATAAGTCTTATGGTATTGTTTCTTCTTATGGATAGAATGACTTAACGAAGAAGTTACCCAGCAGCGTATGAGATGAATCAATTTCACTCCATCATCATAGGTGTTTCCAGATGAGGCTTTTATTGTGCCATCACACTGTCTCATTCATGGAATTTTACAGGGGGTGGGTCCAGATGACATCATCTTCAATTTGTAGCCCTCTCCTGCTTCCCAGTGCTTCTTCCATCTTTTTTCTTACCAGAAAATATTCATTAAGGAAGAAAAGACGAAATAGCTGAACAATGCCTTGTGACTGTTAGCACTCAGCCCTCCACCTAGAAGCTCCTTCAGTACTGCAAAATTCTGGAGAACAACTGGAACCAAATCTTTATAGTTGTCCTACTATGTATGCAGAAAAAGAACATGAAAAAGCTATGAGAGAACATGAAAAAGCTATGAATGTTCATGTCCCATTTGATTGATTTGCAGGTTCTTTTTGTACAAGTCCCTCAATGCTAAATAATAAAGCTACCAAGCATGTACATTTTTAATAGCTGGAGGGGGAGCTGGATACTGACATCTCAGAAATAATTAATAACTTGTGTTTTAAAGGGGAGGAAATTCAGTATAAACCAAGGAGATAAATACTAAAGTAAAAAATTCTGAAGGAGCAGGAGGAGGAGGCGGCAAATATTTTATAGACCTGTTAAGAGCCTTTTAACAGCTTTAAAAATGCCATACATCACACAGCATCTTTTAGCACCAGTACTTCCTTTGTTACTAGAGAGGCAGGACTGAAACTTTCTTTGAAACAAGAAGCCCTTGCAAAAAATGCTTTCACAAATAACAGGCAGGGTTTCTTTCTATTAAGATATTAGGACTAATTGTGAGAAGTGGGCCACTTAGTCAATGCTAAAGCAGACTGGATGGAGAGCAGGTAGGTTTTTCCCAGTCTTACAGACCATGTTTGGATATAATGCTAAGCCAGCTTGTTGCACTTAACTCGGCTTGTCTGTATGTCCAAATCTGTCCCAGACAACTAACTTTGATCTGAAACCATGGTTTTAATTTGGCTTCCAAATCTCAACTTGTGTTTCACTAAGGTTTCTTGTTTCACCTGAACTTAGTATCCTGGGTTAATCCTAGTTTGCTGTGTAACTCCACCCATGCCGCTGACCTGGCTACAGAGATGGGAGGAAACAGCAGTTAGAAAATGAAACTGTTCATGCAGCTAAGACACTCTCCCTGGCACTTTCATGGAGCTTAGTCTGCCTGACAACAGGCTCCTTTTCCTTCCACCACTTCCCTGGCAAGGGCTCTCCCTTCAGCTTGGCTGTCTATCTCCACAGCAGGGGGGAGGGGGAGAAATTAAAGGGACCACAGCCTTTTTTTACCCATATATATATATGTGTGTGTGTGTGTTATATAGGGACATATGTTGAAAGCCCAGCTTTGCTAACAGCAAGCTATTCTAACAGTCCAATAGCAATTCCACAGTTTGATCTAAATACTTCCCCCAACCATTCACTTCCCACTAAACTCTGTTTCTGCAACAATCCACCCTCTTCCTTTTCTATCCTAAGGGTCCAACGTATTGCTAACACGTGTTCTTCCATTTGCTCACCAATACAGTTTTAATAAATAAATAAAAAGCAACTTGTGTCTTTATTGAAAGAGTGACCAGTGCAGCAGGAAGAACTTTTGTTTGAGCAGAAAGGGCTATCATTAAAAAACTTTAGGGCGGTGTTTTGCTTAGGGGCATGCTGAGACCAACTGAGAGCTCTGAAAAGAAGAACAATAGTGTTCACTGTCCTGTTCGTACAGCCAGCCACTGGCAAGATTTCATAGATTTCATAGATCATAGAGTTGGAAGGAGCCTACAAGGCTATCGAGTCCAACTCCCCTGCTCAATGCAGGAAACTAGAGAATTAGTCGATGTGCTTCAGCATAGTAGAAGCTGTATATTCACAGAGAATGCAGGAGAACGGCAAACCAACATTAGGTGAAATAAACTGCAGTTTGTCTGCAAGTGGGATCCCAGCATCTTCAACAAACCATGGTTTAAATGAACTATGGCTTAGAGTTATGTCCAGCCACAGACAAAGGGCAGACAAATCCAAATATCGTTCTGAGTCAGGGAGTTCAGGTCTCTATTCTCTAGATAAGGACCATGCCACAATGACCCTCGCAAAGAAGATGGTTCTAAGAAAGGGTGTTTATGTGTAGGCCTTAATTATTTATTTGAAAAAACACAACAGGCTTACCATTGCTATAAGCTCCCTTTCTTTTATGTCACAAGGCACATCCAAAAACAAAACAAAAAGCAAAATTGGTTCTGAGACAGGGCGATTAGGCGTCATTTCTCTCTTTCACAGTCAGGCCAAAAGGATCTCTCCTCCTGCAAGCTCCCTTCACTGAGGGCTGAACTTCCTTCAGCCAGAGGAAGTGCACTGCTTACTGGTTCTGCATGACTGATCTTGAAGAACTGAAACAAAACATAGCCAGTTGTCTAGGTCCAATGCTAATCAATAAGCATTTTTCATGTTCAGATATTTAAATGGATTAACATGCAATGGGCATGCATATTTAATGAATATATTAATTTATTTATTATATTTATACCCTGCCTTTTTTCCTGCAAGGAACCCAAGGCAGCTTACATAAGCCTCCTCCTCCTCTCCATTTTATCCTCACAACAACCCTGTGAGGTAGGTTAGGCTGAGAGGCAGTGACTGGCCCAAAGTCACCCAGTGAGTTTCATGACCGAGCGGGGACTAGAACCCAGATCTCCCGAGTTCCAGTCCAACACTCTCACCACTACGCCACACTGGCTTAACAAGCAATGGCCTCTTCTATGGGACAGCCCTGGATCTTGATCTTTCAAATGTCCTCACGAGAGCATCTTGGTTGAGTGCACTCCTTCCGGTGCCCCTGGCCCTTCTGAAACAATCTCACCAATCATCATTGGGTTGGGCTGGCAGTCAAATCACAGCACCCCAAATATTTCCGCACATCCAGATCCAAAACCTCAGAAAACTGAAGACATCCTCTAAAGTGATCATCAGTACAGCTGACTGAGATTTCTCCATGCACACAGTTAAAATAGAAAGTGCCCAGGATGGAGCATGACCCAGAAATTCTCTAGAGCAGAGTGTGCTTTTAAATAGTAACAAGCTTTTTGATGGAGTGGAGTCAAGTGCTCAGGAGGGACTATGCTTGAGCCAACTAACTTCAAATAAAAGCTAACTCAGTTTTCCAGAAGTGAAAGGTACAACATATAACTTATATGTTCTTGATCTACATCACGGATTGGCAACTCATGTTTCAGGGGCTCTGTTTGGATTCCAGGGGTTTCCCATTGGGCCCCCAGCCAGGCAGATACAGACAAAAAAACTTGGAAATTGTCTGCTGCCCAGCACTATGGATAGAACAGTGTGAAAGGCACAGACATTTTGGCTAAGCCCTCTCCTTATTTACGTATTAAGAGTGCAGTCCTATGGACTGTGCCCTTGCTGCTCAGACGCTCCTGAACTTGGAGGCTTCTGAGATTCCTGTGCCCTGCCAGGCTGAAGGAGGCAGGGAAGGCAGGAGTGGCGGAGATCCCCTGATCAACTTTCTTTTTGCTAGACAGACTTTTTAGCCCATCTAGCAAAGGGCACTCTGGAGTGGGAGGGGAGGAGGCTGGAGCAGGCTCGGGATAAATTGTATCCTGACCTCTCCAGTCTCCTCCACCCCCCGCCCACCAGAATGTCCCATTTCCCCCACTCTGAGATCGATTAACTGGGCTCAGAGAGGCAGCTGGTGCGGTTCTCTCCACACAGGCTGTGAGGGTCAGCTCTCCGACTGCCCCTCCGAGGTCCTGAGTGCTGTCTCCGACCTCTGAAGGGTCTATGGTATTTTTGTTTTGGTGTATGGTGTTTTTGTTTTGTTTTTGTTTTGTTGCCACAAGGAGCTAAACTGCATGGTATAATGCAAAACAAGGGATACCCTTGAGAGTCTGCACGTTCATATTTTCTGCTGTCTCATTATGTACTGCTGCGGGTGTCTTCCAAACTCAGACTTGAATGATGTATCAATGATGTCCTCTCAGGATCTTCACATGGCATCAGGAAGCATCCTCCGTTCTGATTATAAGAGATTGATGATATCTCACAGGATATCAAATACCTGGGATATTGTCTAACCTAAGTAAAAACTAACCTGACCATAATGGCTGCATATGAAAAGAATCCATAATTGACATTTGAGAAAGTAAGAAAATGGGGCACTATCCAACATGCTGCTGTGCTAGTGGGAGCTGCTGCTAGCACAGGGGCCTCCAATGCGGTGCCCATGGGCTTCATAGTGCCTGTGGGGACCTCCAATGGCACCTGAGAAGCTCTCCACTCCCCACCCCCTTCAAAAATTTATTTTCAATTTTAAAAATTGAAAATTGAAAAATGTTAGGGCACCATGTTCTTCTTGTTCCTGAACCTGCCACTGATCAGCTGATCAGCCAAAATCTAGAGATGTATGAGAATTCCTTTTCGGGAGTGAACACTCACCAGATTTTTTTGGTTTGGCCCTGGCGGATTTCATTCCATTTCCCCCCACTGGCATTGACATGATCTGTAGCAAGTCAAGCCAATATGCGAATTCCAGTTTTTTTGTTTTTTTGTTTTAAATGGTTGCAATTTGTGCAAATTAAATTTTTTGGGGGGAGAATCTTTAAATTTGCACAAATGGGGGGGTCATATTTTTTTTCAAAAAGAATTTATTGGCAAGCATGTGCAAGTGCACATGATCGCAAGTCCGCCTGTAGCCCTGCAGAGGAAGCTACAGTGGAGGATGAAATTAACAAGTACTTTGACAAGTACCAAATATGGCTCTGCTGGACTAAACAAAATAGTGTGTCGAGAGGATGAAACTGACAAGTATATTCACAAGAGGGGAATATGTCTCTGTGGGACTACATAGTGAACAGGTGGACTTGCGATTGTGAGCACTTGTGCAATTAAAAATATTTTTAAAAATTACATCCCCATTTGAACAAATTTAACCCTGCCTGCTGCAATTTGTGCAAATTACAGAAATGGCATGAGCGGGGGGGGGGGGGCGGTGCACAAAAAAAAAATTCCTGGAATTGGGGTGGGGGAAATCTGCTAAAGTCACTTACCGGAATGAAAACACTGCAGAATCCCTTCAGTCTTAAACAGAACAGAGTTCCCAGCATCTCTATGAAAACCACAGCTTCCAGTATGGGAAAAGTCATTGAAAAACTTGCAGAAATGGAATGGGGGAAACCAAAGTTGTGAAAAAAAGGCATGAATGTAGGTTTTAAATTGAGGCAAACGCTAAAATCTCTTTTTACTGTAGTAGCGTTTCATTCCTGGAACATGTGAAGAATTGACTAAAGGTGTGTATTTAAACATGACCAGAGTTCCTTTTCTCACTACTAAGTACAGCAAGCTCCTCCTCATCTCAGATTAAGGTGAAAGGTTTAAGACTAGACAATTTAACCTTTAGGCCAGCAAGACTCAGCATATCTCCTTTCTGAATTATTATGTGCTACCTGAATGTCATGGGTGTGAGGAAAATGGGAAGTGGGTGCAAGCAGCAGCAGCCAGAGGCCAACAATGGGTAAGGAGTTGAGCAAGCAAGAAACCAAGAGAAGGATGGTTGGAGGAGAGAAGGTACTAAAGAAAGTGGGACTGGTAAAAAGATGCTGAAAAGGCACAGCAAGGAGGTCCCTCTGTACATTTTCTGAACTGTGGTGACGTCACAGAATGCTCTGACAGAAATATTCATGTAGTCTATAGACAGAAAGTTCCATATGGTAAGAAAAGGTACAGAGGGGTGATATGGGATGAATTTCACATGTACCAGCTGATTCTTGGAGGCATCATCATCATCAGGCGATCACTCGTGACCGAGTAAGATTGTCTTCCGGGATAAAAGGAGGAAATTCTAAAGAAGATTGTGTAGACTCTAGCGAATGGGTCCGTAAGTGACTGTGGAGGCCAATTCTAGATCCACACAGCTTCCCACAGTGAGGACACAGGTTACCAGATAGAAGATGGCCTAGTATCCAACCAGAATTTTATTTGGGAGAGTGCAAGTTGCCAAAAGGATGTGAGGACATGATGAAGGCTTAATTTAGAATAAACCAAATAGAATAAAGTGTTCTGCATTTTAGTGGACTTCCTTAGTTAAAGAAAGCTCTTTATTTTATATATACAGCTGAGCCGCCCGCCCACACACCTTTCCTTCTTCTTCTGGATAAATTCTTACAGCTGCCAGAAAGCAGCTAAAGTTGCCTTAACAAAATAGGTCTGCTGGAATTCTCTCTACCCCTCCATGATTTCATAGTTTCCCCCCTCTAGATTCTAGTCAGTCTCCATTGAACAAAGAGATCACTTTTGATTTAGATATGATGAGGGAAGGCACTCTAAACCAGATGTCTGAAAGGCAAGGAAATGAAAATGTGTTTATAAGGAAAGGAATTCAGCTCTTGACTGTTAGTTGAAGTGTGAATTTCTGTTTACTTTACAAAATGAACTTCCCGTCCCGTCCCGCATTCTGGGGTCGGTGAGACGTTTGCGCGTGGGGGAGGGATGGAGAGTCAGACCCCTACCAGGCCATGCCGGCTGGGCCAATGGGCTACAGTGGGGCAGGGAGTGGGGACCCTCTTTTAAGGCCCTATCTCCCTGCCCACGGCCTCTTTCGTTTTTTGGCTGTGGCCCTGATTTTAAACCATATATACCTGTGTCTGACTCTTCATTATCTCACCTATACACGCGCAATATATCCTGCCTGGCTCTTAAAGTGCTTCCCACATCGCAATATATGAATGAACTGAGACTATAATAGTAATATTCCTAACCAAGTTGGCGATGTACCAGCAGTTTGCCCGTATATGTATTTGTTATAGCAGAAGAAGAACAAAGAGAGAGAATACACCTTTTCATGAAACAGCCCCTATCTAGCCAAGCTTTAATATACATTATTATTCATTGGGGAACTAATAAAGGAACAGATTGTACAGTGCAATTATTGAATGACACAAAAAGCGTAAAATCATCAGCTCTGCAGCAGACATCCTGTGTGATCTAGGGCAAGTCATTTAAACTCAGTGTTTCTTCCCATTTTAAAAGATGGCATGACTCTGGAAATTTGTGAAGAGCAGAATCCAATATTTTGGGGAGAATCCTGTGGAATGTACAATACTAACCATTAGTACGCAAAGGTCCCATTGATTTTAGTTCCAAATAAATTCATAATGCTATATATGCTTCAGATTGTTAGATATAGATATAGATATAGATATATGCTTCCTTAATTCATAATTTCCAGAAGGGTAGCTGTATTAGCAGTAAGAACCACCACGAAAGTTCATGCTAAACAAATCTATTAGTCTTTAAGGGAGCAATCCTATGGTCCCTGGGAGAGTGTCCCAGGGACATTGTTTTTGTCAGATTCCCCCTCCCGGTGCCGTGAACATTCCTATGACTTCAGAGGGGAAATCTGAGATCTGATCCCTCCCACCGCTTCCTTGCAGCCGTCCTGGAAAGAACCACAGTGCCTGCTTTCCAAGGTCACAAAAGCAACCTCAGATGACCTTGCAGAGGTCAAAAAGGTGGCATTCAGATGGGTGGGGAGGGGAAGGCCAGGATCCGCTCTATCCCGCAGCCTCTCCAGCCCCAGCACGGACCCCCAGCAGCGCAAATTACAAATACAAAAAAATGCAAGAGGATGATGGAGAGGAGAAAATTGCCTCCGTCGCTCCACCCGCCCTGCTGGCAGCAACCCAGCAGGGCACAGTATACTCGGAAGCCTCTGAGATCAGAGGCTTCCGTCTTGTGGGTGGCAATCCCATTGGATTGCACCCTATGATGCTATTAGACTCTTTTTTTCTCCCCTCAACATTTCTAGTTCATAAGATTGCCTACAATATTTGAAGGGGGAAAAATGTTTGGCATTTTTTGCCAAAAGCAGAAAGTAGAGACAGTACAGCCCAATTCCATATATATTTTCTCAAAAGCAAGTCCCCTTCATTGTTATTACTAGCTAATGGACCTGCACAAGTTTTTTGAATAGCCCTTCATTTGAGACAGCAAAGCCTTCAAGCAATGTTACCCAGCTGTCAGAGTTGGGCACATTGTGCCTGTCCCATCTGAGTGAAGCCACAGCCCTGCCATGATGCACCCCCTATAGTCTTCCGTGGGAGGGGTCTGCCCACTCCCTTCCCCTGAGGGGGATGCCATGCAGCATGGGGAAAAGGCTGTATAACTCTGTTCCTTGAACCCCTGGCTGCAAACTGTATCAAAGGCGAAGCCACTTAGGAAGCAATCCTATGGCCACTAGACAGAGCCTAGATGGCCATAGGAGAAGTCGGAATCCCAGCTCCAACCTCAGAAACGTGCTCCAAGGTCGGAGCTGGAACTGCCAGTTTGGAGCACCCTCCCTCCGCCCTCGCAGCTGGTGTGGAAAGAACCACACAGGCTGCGGCTCCAAGGACATGAGACCGACCTCGGAAATGGAGCTCAGCGGGCATTCTGGGGGGCAGGGAAGGGAGGAGTCAGGCTCGGTCAGCATACATTGTGTCCTAGCAGCGCCGCAGTCTCCTCTCCTCACACTGCAGGGCAAAAGACTTAGATGGCCGAAATCTGCCATCTAAGTGTTTTGCAGGGCGGAAGGAGCGCAGAGGTGACCTTGGCATCTGCACTCTTTCCGCCTCCCATAGGATGCCCATAATCCTCCAAGTTCGGAGGGTTACGGGCAGCCACATCGGATTGTGCTGTCCATAACTGAAGATGGTTTTATTTATTTATTTATTTAATATATTTATTCACCGCCCATCAGCCAAAAGGCTCCCTGGGAAGTTTACAGACATATTAAAATGTAACATGATGACAGGATCCCCTCCTCCAGGGTAGCGCCACAGCTCCACCTGGTGGCAATGCTACCTCCCTGCAGGAGAGAGCCCGGGGGTTGTAGGCACTCGCAGGGTGTAGCCTCCTGCTCCTGGCTGCTTTCAGGCCAGCTAATGCAGCCCAGCTGGAAGCAGCCAGAGAGCCCTACATAAGGGCTGCAGTTTGCCTCCAACCTTTGCCATAGCAACACCAACCTCAGTGTTGTCTGCAGCAGGCCCGGTGCAAGGCAATCTGGTGCCCTAGGCAAGATCAATATTAGCGCCCCCTTCCACTTTGAGCCCTCCCTCAGCCCTATGCCCATTATTAAATATAAATTCCTCCTGTGAACTGCCGAGCCTCATAGAAAAACTTTGTGGAATTGGGACTTCCTTTGTGTCACAGGAAAGCAAAGAGGCAACATCAGCCCGCTATGACAGGAACTCCAAGGGCTTCTCCTACTCCAATATATGTAAAAGCTCTGTCTTCCTCCGGCAGGCAGCACAAGGGCTATGAAAAAACGGATGTGAGGAGTGTGTTGGTGCGCTGCCTGTGAGACTAGAGACACAAGGGCCTCTTGCGCCTGCTACCTGCAGGGTGGAGGTGCAGAGACACCGGTTTGACTCGTACACCTTCTGGGTTGCAGGGGGGGATGCATGTAGTAGAAACATAGCAAAGAGAGAGCCCGTGGATCATCTGGTTCAAATTTAGGAGGGGATTTACGAAACTTGCTACTTCCCCTCCTCTCTCTATCACTTTGTTGCAATATTTCTTTATCAGAATAATGTATATTATCCTGTCTTTCCCTTTACCATTGTTGTCTGCTCAAGGCAAACAACAATATTCAAAGTACAGTAAAGAAAACATCAACAGCTCAGGGCACAATCCTAAACACGTTGAGGCAGAAAAAAGCCCCGCAACTCCCAGCATTCACCAGCCAGCATGGCTGGCTGTTGGAACGCTGGGAGTTGTGGGGCTTTTTTCTACCTCAACGTGCATAGGATTGCGTATGGCTGGCTGGGGAATGCTGGGAGTTGTAGGATTTCCCCCCCCTCCAAAGACGCATAGGATTGCATCCTAAAACCATTTAAAACCAAAACACAGAAACAGCATGGTAAATAATTAAAACATTGGAGCCCCCAGCTAGCTTAAAATACCTTTCCCTCCCTCCCTGGTTGCTGGAAATAACTGCTTTCAGGGGACCTTGAGCTGAGGAACCTGAGGCTCACGCGAGGGAGGGAAGGCGAAGGAGGTGTTTGCAGGTGCATCCTTGAGAGGGAAGGCGAAGGAGGTGTTTGCAGGTGCATCCTTACAGCCGCCCACCAGCCTCCCATCATTGGCCCCTGCCCGCCTCCCCTCCTCCAGTCTGTAGCCTTCTCTGCCTCTTTTGATGTGAGGAGGAGCCTGCCTGCTGCTGTTCCTGGTAACGAGCTGGAGGAGAGAGAGGGAGGGGTGCGCTTCTTTCGCCTTCAATGCCAGCAATGCGACGTGGCTGCAAAGAAGGCAAATGCAATTTTGGGCTGTATTAATAGAAGTATAGCTTCCAAATCGCGGGAAGTGATAATTCCCCTTTACTCGGCACTGGTTAGGCCTCATCTTGAGTACTGCGTCCAGTTCTGGGCACCTCACTTTAACAAGGACATAGACAAACTGGAGAGGGTTCAGAGGAGGGCAACAAGGATGATAAAGGGACTGGAAACAAGGCCCTATGAGGAGAGACTGAAAGAACTGGGCATGTTTAGCCTTCAGAAGAGGAGACTGAGGGGAGATATGATCGCACTCTTCCAGTATTTGAAGGGATGTCACACAGAGGAGGGCAAAGATCTCTTCTCGTTCATCCCAGTTTGCAGGAACGGAATAATGGGCTCAAGTTACAGGAACCTAGATTCCACCTAAACATCAGGAAAAATTTCCTGACTGTCAGAGCAATAAGACAATGGAATCAACTACCTAGGGAGGTGGTGGGCTCTCCCAGTCTGGAGGCATTCAAGGTGCGGCTGGACAGACATCTGTCGGAGATGCTTTGACCTGGATTCCTGCATTGAGCAGGGGGTTGGACTCGATGGCCTTGTAGGCCCCTTCCAACTCTACTTTTCTATGATTCTATGATTCTATGATTCCCTTCCCCGCCACAGGACATGATTGGTAAAACAAACTTGGTAAAATACCGTGATGTATTTTTTTTCCCCCAAGGCATTTCTGGCGCCTCCTTTAGCCCGGCGCCCTAGGCAGCCGCCTAGTTGGCCTAATGGTAGCACCGGCCCTGGTCTGCAGCTGTTTCCAGCCTTGTGCCACCTGTTTGACCTGTGACTGACCTTGATCTACGCTTCTGCCTCTGGCCCTTGTTCTCTCTGGTCCTTGGACTTGTCTCTTTTCTTCCTCTGGCCCCTGCCTGGACTCTGCTTGGCCTGCCTTCTGCCTCTGGCCCCTGCCTGGACTCTATTGCCTGGAACCCGTGCTGACCCTGGGGCCTACTGCCTGTCTCCGCCTCCATCTTCTTTGGCCCTGGCGTTCCAGCCCTGAACCCTTGCCGCCCATGCCCCAGACCTTACACATGATAAAAACCCAAGCAGCCAAAATGCCACAGAGGTACAGTGGCAATAATAAAATAAATAAAATCAACCATTAAAATGTTGGGCAAATAAAAAGGTCTTCACCTGGCGCCTGAAAGAACAGAGTGTAGGTGCCAGGCGCACCACTTTGGGGAGCTGATTCCATAGATGGGGTGCCATAGATGGTACTTCAAATACAAGGATACAATTAAAATCAATTAATGCATTTCAACAACAAAATAACCTCAGGGTGCAGACCCCTAGGGTCTCTTTAGTATGCGTGCTTCAGAAGCCTAGGTGTCATGGTCTTGGAGCTATGGTGTTTCATAGATTTCATAGATCATAGAGCTGGAAGGAGCCTACAAGGCTATCGAGTCCAACCCCCTGCTCAATGCAGGAAACTAGGAGGGGTCTCCCATCCAAGTAATAACCAGGCCTGACCCTGCTTAGCTTTCCACACTCAGACAAGCTGAGCCAGCGTAAGCCACAGGCCTGTATATTGACAGAGAGACACTCATCCTCTTTTATCATTATAGACTAGAGCAGGGCTCTCCAACCTTGGGTCCCCAGATGTTGCTGGACTACAGCTCCCAGAATCCCTTGCCATTAGCCATGCTGGCTGGGTATACTGGGAGTGGGAGCTGTAGGCCAAGGCCAGCAACATCTGGGGACCCAAGGTTGGAGAGCCCTGGACTAGAGAATGGACCCAGGTCCACACAGGTTGAACTAGCCCCCAGTTTGATACAGAAAAGCCAGCTGGCATCCCTAGGCTCGGCCCCTGCCAGAGTGCACCTCTATAGCCGCCTGATGGAGAAGTCCATTCATGCCATTCCGCTGAGGGGGGCTGCCGCACAGCAGGGGCAGCCATGTAACTCTGTCCCTCAGACTATTCCCCCCTGGCTTCAAACTGTGTCATCTGCAAAGCTATGTGCTGCTTAGGGAAGTCTGCCACCTTGCGACTGAAGGTGGTACTACAGGTTTCAAGCACACGGACACATTAAAATTAAAATTAATTAATGCATTTAAAGACCAAATAACCCCATGGTGCACACCTCTAGGGTCTCTATAGTATCATGTCAAATTTTGGGTGTCTAGAGTTTCACAATCTTGGCACTATGGCATTGACAATCAGACATACAGGCAGACATCCTCTCTTATTGGTAGTGGTGGTAGTAGCAAAGTCAATTGTCTTGCATATATAATCATAGGCTCTTACAGTTAAGTAATAAAACCACTACAAGGCAGCTGCAATCATTTTCACGTGGTCAATCTTTCATTGCAAAAATGCTTCACCTGGTATGATGCAGTACTTCGTATTTACCACATCAGGGAAAATTTACTAGGTCTTCATGATGTGGTAAAAACTACAGGAGGGATCTAAGATCTCAGTCCTTCAGAGAAATCCTTGAAATGGCACTATTGTCCCAGAGAAATAATTCAGGATCCTGCTTTTGTCCTATAAAGTCTCAAATCTCCAAACCTAACACGTTATATTTGCACAAACAATTAACCGCATAAAAGTAACAGCAAAAATCCAGCTCATCATGGCTGTTCGCTATGTCAAGAATTCGGGTGAGAATCATTCTTTAGTGACAATGAGTCAGGAATATTTGGAGGAGAGAGGGTGGGTACAGGGCCGACAGTACCATGAGGTAGAGTGAGGAAGCCACCTCAGGCAGCAGCCGCTGGGAGCCACAGAGTGACAGCGAGGAGTTGGAGGAATGACTTGTTGTGAGATGCGGGCAGGGGAGGACCATCTTGTGCTCTGCCCAGACAGCAAAATGTCTTAGGCTGGCCCTGGCTAGGCAGGGACATCACTAAAATTAAATTCTTGAAACTCTTCTTCAAAGGATTGAGAAAACAGAGTGGGACACATTTCCGGACAGCTAGAAAACAAAGGTCAGTGAAAAACATCAGTCGGTGAATGGGACGTGAAAAGCTAGGACTATGTTCTGTGTGGCTGTGGAGAACACGAACCGTTACTTCTTAATGTATCTTAAGGAATGTTGGGTGGGAATGGAACCACGATTAAAACTAGATGGAGGATAAATGCCAGATGCCAGATGGGAGACTAAAGAAATGCCTGGGGTCAGCAGCTAAGAACGCGAGGAAATCAGAAGGCCAATATGTGCAGACATTATGGTGGATGAGGTAAGGGACATAATCTTCACAACGATATAATATAGCCTTTTCATACAATTGAAAATATATATATATATAAAAAACAACTTCATTTGAAATATCAAAAAATACAGTCAGCATAAGCTCTAATATTAATAGGGTGAGCAAATATTATTATCCTATTTAATCACAAGTGATTTAATGACCCTTATCTGATTATACAGGCATCCCAAGCAACACTATTAAAATAAATAAATAGAACATTAAAAGGTTTTTATCCTGTAAGCTGCTTGAAAATATCCAAATTAAATGGTACCAGGAGACAGGAGGGGGGAGGAATTCATCAATTTTAATGGTATCTAAATATTTAAAATTAATATGGGTGTGTGCACGACACTGTCCAGTGTTAATAATAAGTAGGTCTCAAGCTGCTTCCATTAATATCAAAAGGAAAACTCCAATTGAATTGTATAGAATTAGATGTACTCAGCTTGGATATCCAACATCTGGCACAGATGTCACAAGTGTACTCCTGTCAATCTCTCCCGCACTACATTGCTGCCTGGCCACCAGCTCACTAGAGCAGGGGTGAAATTACTCCAAAACATGCAGAGGTTACAGTGCATGCATTCTGTATGGTAGCCCACACTCATGCTCCCTTTGCAGTACACTTGCAAAACGAGTTGGCCGGCACTATATTCGGCACCTGGGGATGATGATGATGATGATGATGATGATGATGATGATGATGATGATGATATTAATTTCATTTATATACTGCCCTCTAGCTGAAGCTCTCTGGGTGGTTAACAACATATAGGTATATATATTGGTGTGTGTGTGTGTGTGTGTATATATATATATATATATATATATATATATATATATATATGATATAGGTTCTCTAATGCAAAAGAGCACCTTTTAGGCTACCATATTGAGAAAAATAAATGAATCTATTTCTGAGGTAGGCCCCCTTCACACGTTCACAAATGCAGGCCCAGCAGCAGAGGCCCAGTGTAGCAGATGCAGCAGACTGAGGTGTACATTAAGTGGCAGAGGTGGGAGAAAGGACTGCATGAATTCAGACTGCACGTGGTGAATTGCATTTTTAATGTTCTCTCAGTTAAAACCTTGAGGCTACCACCCTATCAGTATAGGACTGCAGCCTCAAGGCTGTACTTAGGGGAGCTTTAAAATGTGATTCACCGCCTGCAGTCTGCATTCCCCATTCACTCCATAGGGAACGCTCCTATGGTCCCTAGACATTGTCTAGGGGGCCATAGGATAGTTCGGATTCCCAGCTCTGAGGTTGGAGCTGAGAACCCACTCTCCAATCCCCCTCCCCACCACTGCAGGTGGTATGGAAAGAACCCCCGCCAGCTGCTCTCTGGGTCAGGAAAGCAACCTCAGAGAGGGGTGAAAGGGGGCATTCCAGGGGTTGGGGAGGGGGCTGGGGTGGCCAGGATACAACATATCCTGAAGCTGCTCCAGCCTCCTTCCCTCCCCCTCCAAAATGCCCCAGCTAGATGGCCAAAAACATCCATCTAGCGAAAAGGCAGAGCAGGAGGAGTGGGGAGGCGAAGATCGCCTCTGCTGCTCTTCGCCTCTGCACTGATAGGATTGTGTGCCCTAATATACCTATATAAACATGACATTTTGTCTATATCATATGCAGTCTCATTGTCCAGCACAATGTATACATGCATGAGTGAGTGAAGAAGAAACAGAAGATGTAAGGCTGAACCCTGCATTTCAGGGGTGAGCAGAAGGTCTACTAGTAGAGTCTCTGGGTGAACTGCAGTAGATTGGCAAGGATTTCGGTTTCCCACTTGTTTAACAACAGCAACAACAGAATGACTCCACTTGCACATTAAATTGGACTTCTGAAATGAAGAAAGCTTGGGGTAACCAGAAGTGCATTTTTGCATACACACACACCAGGCAGTATCCAATACTGCCACTCCATCTCTGCTGGTCCCGTTGCACTCATGTGACCCACCACTTACACAATGGGGAATTAGCAGTTCTAAAAGTAACCCCGGAAACTCTAATTTCTGGAATGGGACTGGTCAGCAGAGCTCCCTTCTGAGATCTCCGCTGATCTGTGACCAACCGGAAATTGGCGTTTCCGCTAATATCGGATTGCTAGGTTCCCATTGTGTTAGCGGTATTACCGGTATGTCCCGCTAACACACTGGCACTATTGGATACTATCCACTGTTTATCCCACAAGCCTGAAGTCTGCCCATCTCCTGCTGTATTTGGGCTAAATTTAAATTAAAGGACACGACCTACCCTCCTGTCCATATAGCTGTTGCTGCGTGGGAGGGATTGTCTCCATGGCTCAATCACCTGCCTGTCCCACACTGGCATAGAGCATGAGTTGTCTGCACATGTGGCCCTGAGGAGGTGCAAGCCAGCTGCAACAATTTACGGGAGGCTCAATCAACTGCCCAATCAGGGTTTTTTTTAAAAAAAAATTGACATTAATGCTTTAAAGCCATTTTAATTCTTCATAATCTTTCCTCTATAGACAATGTAACAACTAAATGCCAAGTCTTTTCTAGCTCTAATTTTACCTACCAAATGTTTGTATGAGTGCGTATGTGTTTGGGGAAAATATAAATGTCAAGTAGACCTTTAGATTAATAGCTACCATATTGGTAATGTACAAATCACTTTTAACAGCCTCTATTACTTTGGTAAAGAGAAGCTTGCTAACTGCTCTTTAATTAAGTACACTAAATGACCTTAAGGGGATTAGGAGTCTTGTCTGATAATCAATAAGCATGGCAAGATTGCTGTCCCATAAACTGGGGCTGGAGAACAAAATTAATCTGTGCAGATTAGTTCTCCCCAGTCTGTTTTGTTTGCTGAAGACTGGTTCAGATTTGCTGTGGTGGAATTCATTCATCAGAGTTGCAACAAAAGCCTTTTACAAATGTGGGGCCTCATTTCTCACCCATACTGGCAAAAGAACAACACAGCTCAGGAACAAAGACAAAAGGAGATTTGGTAATGTCAGAATTCTGGTGGCACCAAGAAAAGAAAAGCAAGATGGACAGAAAGAGAGCTCAGCTGAACTTGGTAAACTAGAAACAGGGGGTGGTCCAGTCAAATCACACCATTTTACTTCTCTCCTTCAATATGCATTTAATGCCTCTTTCTTTGGTTATAGAAGAACATGTGCAGGTGCTGGACTGGAACCTAGATTCGGTAACTGTCTGGTTGGTTGAGAGGCATTTCAATGGGGAAAAACCTGCACAAAATCCATGATACCACCAAATGATTGGTGGTTGGGGGAAAGGGGGTGGAGCCAAGGGAAGGAGGCAGGGCCATCTGGGTAACCCCAGGAGGGTTAGATTGTCCCCTAGGCCTGAGGTTCTCGACCCCTGCCCTATACCAACCTGCCTGTGACTTAATATCCCTGCGGTGCTTCTGGACAGAGAGTTCCTAGTGCTACTGCTCAAAAGGCTTTGTGCATATATTCCATCTTTCCCTCCCTATAGACATGCTGGGAGTTGTAGGACTTTTTCCTTCCTAAACATGCCTAGGATTGCACTCTAAACAACGTGCCACAGATAAAATAGAGGGTGGGGGGATGGGACCAGTATGCAGTCCACTGGTTAGCTATTTTATGGTTTTCTGGTTAGATGGGGTGGGGGGGGAATGCAGACTGATTAGAGGCAGGGGTCGGAACAGGGCAAATAAGCAATATGGACTGGTGGAATTCTAAGCATGCATAGAGCCCCTTTCTTTCGAGCCTTAAACAAAACCTAGTAGCTGCTTGTGGAGTTCTGATAGAGGACTGGGAAAGTGCTTTCTGGGAGAAATTGGTGCACAAAATTTGCTTCACAGGTGGGACACAGCTGGTGGCTACGGTTGAGATAAGGAAGGTAAGCAGTTTGAGCTGTTTAATGAATGGTTTGATTTATCGAGGAGCAACCTTGCATGAGATATGTTGTTCAGTTCTGCTTTCTGCATGTGACATGCCTGTATTTGAACTTGTAGGCCTTGCCCATTGGGCTACCAGGCCACACCCCTGTGTATCCACAGCAACTTGAATCTGTGAAGCGCTGAAAGGTGTATGATAGACCTAATATTTCTCTTTTTCAATCACCTGTTGCTTATTTCTCCTCAATTGCCTTCATCTCCAGAATCACCAGATTAATTTTGTGACAACTTTAATGCTCAGTATCCTGCCCTTTTTGGCTCACAATAAATCTGTTTTTGGTTGTAGTCCATCCTATTGTCTGGATCACCACTTTAAGCTTCACTTATATGAATCTAACAGAGAATAGCTTAGCAAGCTGCCCATCAAGAGCAGCAATATAGTTTCTGAGATACTTAGTGGGAAATATGTAAAATACAAAAATACCAGAAATGGGTTTTGTTTTTGAGACAGGATGTCCATAAAATATTATTTATTCCATGGAAAACATCAGCAAAGTCCATCCATGCTTACAATGCATTTTACTTTGTACTTGTGATGCTAGTCATGTGACTTTAGTACAAAGATGGGTAACACATGGCCCCCATGTGGCCCACCAAAGCCGTTTGTGTGGCCCCATGCCAGGAATTGAATGGAGAAACTAGAAGAAAGAGATAATAAAGTGTGGAAAGGTCAAGATGGGATGAGATATGGGAAAACACACAACACACTTTTAATCTTGTGTGTGTAGATGGGGGGGTGCAAGGTGTGTGTGTGTATGTGTGTGTATAGATAGATGGTATCTCTATGTGAATGGGTGGATGGGGTGTGGGTTTTACGGGAAATTTTGAATGCAAAATTTTCCTATGTAAATTAGGCAAAACATTTCATAGGGTCATTTGCACTGGAACATGTTCTGTTTGTGTCAGCAAATTTTCTGATGCCCTAGAGAGTGATCTAATCTAGCATATTTATTTTATTTGTATTTTGTAAACAGCAACGCTTTTTTTTAAAAAAAGTACCCCATGTTAATTTTTGTCCCAATAGATCACGGGTATTTGATCTGAAGTATGTGAGAGGAGAAATGAAAGCACATTAGGCCGCAATCCTATACACACTTACCTGGGAGTAAGTTTCATTGAACTCAATGGGATGTACTTCTGAGTAGACATGAATAGGTTTGCACTGTTAAAGTGATTTAGGGCGTAATCCTATGCCCGGTAGATGCTGTCTGGCCGTCCATAGGACAAGTCGGGATCCCAGCTTTGACCTCGGAATGCCCTCTGAGGTTGCAGCTTGGACTCTGGCTTCAGAGGGCCCTTCCTCCGTCCTCACAGCTGGAAGACCACCGTCGGAGCTGGGGCTGGGGGGGGTCCAGGGGAGAGGAGGAGCGAGGTCCCGCCAGGATATGAGGAATCCCGGTGGTGCCTCAGCCCCTCCCGCTCGCAAGTAGGGGCAAAAGACATAGACAGCCAAAATCAGCCGTCTATGTCTTTTGCAGGGCATAAGCGACCTTCGTCTCCGTGCTCCTCCCACACTCGATTGGATGCCCGTAATCCTCCGAGTTTTGGAGGATTACGGACAGCCACATTGGATGGTGCAGCCCAATGTTACAGTATCTCGACATTTTTATTGGGATATTTGTAATCATTCAAAGATGTGTTTCCCTTACATTGGTTAAGAAAAAAACAAATGTATTAAGAACTGTTGACACATTAATACATTTTCACAAGCCAAAGAACATTCATATATAACTGAAACTGCCAAGCTTACCTAGCATTGTATGTACAAGTGGCACCATTGTTACTAATGAACTTAAGGAATGGAAATTTTTCCATGGAAAAATAACACACTGGAAAAAATTCAAATTTGGAAAATTTTCTGCCCGTATCACTGGGGGTGGGTGGGTGTCGGGGCATGCATGTGTGTGAGAGAGGGGGGGTAGCTCTGGTCCCACCCACCATTAGCATGAGACTCCCAACATACTGCCTTCAAGGGCAAACATTCCTTAAGGGGAAAAAGTTCCCCACTCTTTCCATAAATGTTCCATAAATAAATGATCAGACCAGATGAGGGTCCAGATTCATCTCCACAATTTCATGTTCCTCAAGGTGCCGGCTGTGCATTAGTTTGAATTCTATTTCCTCTCTTCCCCAGCTGCAGTAAGGGGTGGTCGATATATAATGGCTGCACCCCAGTGTTCCAGGCATGCAGGAGCTCTCCAGTATCTTCCAGGAGAGAGACAAGTTATTGGGAACATACATTAACCACGGCATGTAATGTTTCTCTTCTAACTGAAGGAAGAGAAAGCCCTTCCATGCATAAGATGCATAACTGGAGCACTTGGATAATAACTTGTGTTTCAGGCCTTTAGCCTATGAACATATGAAGGTGCCTTTTACAGAGTCAAACCATGGGGCATCCAGCTCAGTAGTGACCGCATCCGACTGGCAGTAGGGCCCTGGCAAACATCTTTCTAATCCCTGTGATTTCTTTAACTGGAGGTGCTGAGGACTGAACCTGAGACCTTCTGGTTCTTCCTCGTGCCAGCTATTTGGCATTATTTCCCACATCCCAGTAGGAATAACAGTGATCATGATCAATATGATGAAGCTCCAGCTCCAAAAGTCCACATGCGTAGCAGCTTGGCCTTGGGAAAAAGCAGCAATTGTGCCAATCAGCTCTCCTTGATCTCATGGGATGAACGTGACTCTAGACCACAAAAGCTTATGCCATGATAAATTTATTAGGAGGAACTGAATGTGCAGCACTACTTTGCTTCCTACGTCACTTTTGCATGCGTATATGGCCCCAGTGGTCAAGGCGTAAGATAGGAACCAACTATTGTTCCTATTATGCCATTTCATTATACCATATCATTTGGACCTGGGATGATGATGAATTTATTATCACTCCCTCTATTTCTGATGTTCAGAGGTGAGTGCCGTACGAATAGGATCAGTAGGGAACTTGCAGAAGTACAAAAAAAGCTTTTAAAACCCCCAAAATAGCCCAATAAGGATGGAAGTTGTGCTCAGTGGCCACAGAATGCTGGTTGACTGTTGAGGGGGGCGGGCATGCGGACTGGGAGTGGGAGGTTATGGCCTATTCTGGACAAAAGCACGCCACCACACTGCAAGATTTTGTTGCTGATCCTAGTTCTTTCATTTATATCCTGCTTTTCTGTAAGACTGTATACTCAAAGTGGCAGCGTTGTGGCTTCGTGACATAATTCCCCCAGAAAGCCACAACACAGCACTGTACTTTTTGTGCGTCTAGAAGCTGCCCCATTTTTATGGCACAATTAATTATTAATTTGACTCTCCTCTGTAAAATCAGAGGGAGTCCTTGTGCTTCCAGGCTGCGCTCACATTCACACAGTGCAATCAGCATCCTATTCCAACAGCTTTGGTTTCACCTATTGTAATTTCTGTGCTAATAGAGCATATTTAAAAACTGGCCAGGAATCCTAAATTTGAAAACTTGCTGTTTATTTCAAAGATACTCCAGAGAAATAACAATGCCGTTCTTTTCTGGATTTAATTTAAACAGGAACAGGCAAAACAAATCTCTGTGGAGGGTATTTGACAATAATAAAATATTTCTCCCAGCGGGTGAGCTAGTAGCAATTGTATTGTTGCCATCAAAGCTCACGTTGCAGCAGGTCATTACCATCATAACAAGCCTTTGGACCAACTGGCATGGACATGCAACATTGAGCTCCTGATGGGCACATTATTTCAGACCTTTAACTTCACAGAGAACAAGACAAATGCTCCAGGGAAAGGAGGATTATATTTTAACATTCCTTTCTCTTTTTTTCCAGCCCATCTTAATAATAAGATGCCACGTGTAATCAATCGGCTGCTACTTACTTTCTTTATATTAACTGAATCTAAGGAAACTAAGCATGGGTATTTGAATCTTATGGAAAGAAGGGCCAGTCATGTATCAGTCCACAGCATGCAGGAAAGCAAACAACACAAATAAAATAAAAGGGGAAAACAGGCAAACCGCTACATCATCTCTCTCTCTCTCTCTCTCTCTCTCTTTGCATTCAGACCTCTGTGGAAAGTTAAACAGTGAAATTTGCAGATACTCCAGCAGCTTCATTTTTATCAAGATTTTAAAATGTGAAACAGATATTTAAGTCCTTCTCCCACTCCTAGCATTAGTGGCTCAAGCTGCCAAGGTCCTTTCTAGCTCTCCAAGCCTATTTGCTATTTTTTGTTCTCAGGCTCCAACTCTGGCTTGTTGGGGGACAGACAAGCCAGAGTTCCAGGTTCAAACATCACACTAAAGAGCCAGCTCCCACTACCACTAGCAGAAGGAGCCAAATGTTACTGGTTGGACTGTGTGAGCTAGCATGCTGGGTCATTTACGGTAACCCAGTGGTGTGTGTGTGTGTGTGTGTGTGTGTGTGTGTGTGTGTACACCAGGTCAGTGCTTATCATGCTAGTCCCTGTACTTTTATTTGGGCTAGTCAAAACCAGTATGGGATTTGCCAAAGTTCCAATGTGGCTTGTACAGGTCAGGCAAGTTGAATCAGTGTACTTGGTACTCAAGAAAAGCCTTAGAAATCAAATCATGGATCAGAGCCATATCATGTCGGATTTCTCCAATTCATAGAGGCCTCAGCAGACATGTGCTTGGCTCACTCAAGCATAGTGACTGAATCATTTGGCTTCAAATGCATGCTATGCTATCTAATGCAGTGGCTGAGACCAGAACCCCAGAAAAACATTCTGTGGGAAGCAGGTTAGAGAGCCTACTACTAGAGGACAGTGGAAAGACCAACCATCACATGTGCCAAAATATCCAGGTTGGATGATCAGCCTTTTAAAATGAGCAACAATCAGCCAGGTGCCAAGCACAGCCAAAATTTACTAGAGAAAAGCACTGCATGGGAGGAAAAGGAAGCAGTGCAGTTATAGCCCAATCCTACGCATGTTTACTCATAAGTAAGTCCCACAGAGCCAACCCAACAGAGCACAGGTGCAACAACCAAAGGTGTTCCTATGTGACTGACTAAAGGGGGCTGAAATTATACTGATCAGCTGTTAGAGTGGCGGAGAAGCAGGGATAGGCTCCCACTTGCCCTCCCAAGCAGTGGTCTGTGAGAATCCACCTTTATAAATCTTTGTTATGGATGTTCATGCTGGGACTGCATTGGAGAAGGAAATGTTGCTGTAGTTCACTTTTGCATGCAGTTCCCCAATTAGGGATGTAGCCTATGTGGGATCAGAGTTACTGAGTACAATGGAACTACTACCAAGGAAGTACAAATAGGATTGCACTCACAGCCTGATCTCTCCACGAAGAGGGTGGTCTAGTGGCTACCTCCTTTTCATGAGCAAAATCACTCATGGCTTTCGTTTCTCTTGACAGCTTTTGAAAGCTGTCAAGAGAAACCAAAGTGAAAAAGAAAGCTGTTTGCAGCCTCTCTGGGTCAGTGCCCATGGTGGGTGTCTGCTGCACTTTGACAGCAGGCAACGCCCCCCGAGACATTGCCCAGGCGAGGCTTGCCATTTCAGACCTGTGCACGTGGGCAGGTCCAACTAAAAAAACTAATTTTAAAAAATGTTTGGGAAAAATTGCACAAATTTATTGCACTGAAAAAATAATTTATAAAGGGGCTATAAGCCAGTGACAGCCCCTCCAATGTGCCACTTGGGCCTTTGAAGGGGATGTCACTACCTGTCAAATTAGAAATTGCTCTCCGTGATCTCTGGTGGGGGAAAGTAAAATGAGGGGAAAGTCATGGTGAGCATAAAAGGGCTTGCGATCGCGGCAGGGAGGGCAGATGAGGCAGGTCCTGCCACGGGGACCTCTGGGCACACCATGGGTTGTTTCATCAACAACCAAAACCAACCCTGCATAGCTTATTCGCTGGGTGGGTTGTCATGACACATGCAAACTCACTCAGTGTTTGGGATTTTACCTTTTAGTGTTTGGGATCCCCATAAATCTCTTTCTTTAGTTGGTATGAAAAAGGAGGTTGGGAGGTACTATTTACCTGAGTTAGAAACCAGCCTGAAAACAGATTAGCCCAGTCACACTCATCATGAGTGCTAAAGCTGCCTGTCTCGGAATGATTGCTTGCACCAAAGTCTCTGGCTGCTCCATCCAAAGCTCTCGTATTTGGAATGGATCCTCTCTGCAACTGTGTAATGTTTCTCTGGGGTATCTAGGCGGTCTCTAGGGATTTCATAGATCATAGAGTTGGAAGGAGCCTACAAGGCTATCGAGTCCAACCCCCTGCTCAATGCAGGAAACTAGAGGAGGAGTCTCCCATCCAAGTAACAACCAGGCTTGACCCTGCTTAGCTTTCCACACTCAGACAATCTGAGCCAGCGTAAGCCACGTGGTTTGCTTTCAGACCATCCTCCTCCTGAAATTCTTCTGCACATATTGCTTGAAACCCTTAATCAAACCAGCTTGTATATTTCTATGCCATTTTCCATCATGAAAACTGTTAGGGCTCACACAGGCAACAACAATAATAAATATTCACAAACCTGGAAAACGGACGAGGAAGTGGAGCGAGGAGGAGAAGGAACTTGGGCACAGACAACATCCACAGAGAACAAACATAATTCAAGGGATTTCCCCCATTTTGGAAAGTCAGTATTTTCAAGTAAGGAAATGTATTCCTTTTTACAGTTTTATTTCTTTGATAGATCCCACTTTTCTGTGCAAGCATACCACTTTTCTAGGGGTAACACAATTCTTCAGTACTGAAAGTGCAGACAAGATTCTTGTATGTGATCTGATCTTCAGTTACATTTAATTCATTTCTATCTGAATCCCATATAGCCCTATTTTATTTATGTATGTATTTAAATATATTTACAGTATATCCCACCTTTCCTAAAAATTGAAGGTGGCTATCCACAAACACAATGACTGGGTTTAGACAACATGATAACCCACACTCAGGGGTTGAGTACGAGTTGAGTGTGGGTTGCCATTGAACCAGTGGGTTGTTGTTGAAACATGGATTATCGTATTGTCTGAACTCAACTGCATTAATAAGCATGGCTTGTTAACTACGAAGAACCCATGAAGAGAACCCATGGGCAGGGCCGGCGCTACCGCTAGGCCAACTAGGCGGTTGCCTAGGGCGCGTAGCGGAAGATGGCGCAGAACGCTGCGCTCCTCTTCGCTGCCGGCGCGCTCCTGCCCTGCCCGCCCTCCTCTCCGAGAAAGCCAGGTAAGTGCGCCCGGAGTAGTGGTGGGGCCGAGCCTGGGTGCCTCCCCCCTACCTTGCCTCGCCTCCGCACCGCCTCCCACCTCGCCTTGCTTCGCCTCTGCGCCGCCTCCCCCCCCGCGCCGCCTCCCCCCACCTCGCCTCGCCTCGCTTCGCCTCTGCGCCGCCTCCCCCCCGCGCCACCTCCCCCCACCTCGCTTCGCTTCAACTCTCCTACGCGCCGCCTCCCCCCCCGACACCTACCTTCTCCGTGCTGTTTCCGGAGCCCCGCCCGCGCTCTGTTTTGGCGGGAAGTACCAGGGCAACAGGGCTTAAACAGCCCTGTTGCTCTGGTTTCCCCCGGCCAAAAACAGAGCGCGGGGGTCCCTTTTCGGAGGAGGCGTCGGACTGGGAAGGTAGGTGGGGGGGGTGGCAGCAGCGGCAGCGTGCGGGGGGGGTCCGGTGGCGGTGGCGGTGGCGGTGGTGGTGGCGGCGGCGGGGGGGGCCGGAGGTTGCAGAGCAGGGCTGCTTTCCGGAGCCCCCCCCCACGGCACGAGGGGGGGCGCTAAATATAATTTAGCCTAGGGCGCCAAACTGCCCTGCACCGGTCCTGCCCATGGGTTGTTGTTGGGTTGTGAACTGTGGGTTGTTCACCATGGTTTGTTATCTTGGCTGGGTTCAGGCATCATGATAACCCACATTTCAAGCAACAACCCATGGTTCAATGACAACCCACACTCAACCTATCTTCAACCCTTGAGTGTGGGTTATCATACGTGCCAGCAGTTGCCAACAGGTCTCATCTAAAAGCTAGTAAAAACAAGGCTTACTCCACTTAAAATGTTAGTCCATGAGCGACGTCTTTACAGATTCCTGAAATGCAAGGCTATATGCAAGTAGGGAAATTGAGAACTAGGGAAATATCATAGGAAGCCATATGAATGATACCAATGTATGGTTCCTTGGCTTAAGGCTGTGGGAGACCAAGGAACTGCTTGGGCATGAGGTACTGGAAGAAATAAAGGGGCACCAGATTGATTAGGAACTAATTCAGAGGCTCTAAAGCCCCTTCCTCATGAATTCCTGACTCCATATTTCTTGTTGAAAATATGTCTATGATTAAATGTAAAACCAAGCTCTTCATTGGCTTTACTCTCTGTGACATTTGCTGGCTCATCCCAAAATACCTATTGGTCATACAGCCCTTCATCACTTCATAAGTTTTACATTGGTGTGGTATAGTGTTGATGTGTGCTGTAAAAAACTTGTCATAAGATTGTTGAATTATCTCCCTACAAAGACTCGCCTTGCCCCATCATTGATGACTTTTTGCCACTGTGTGAAAACCTTCCTGCTTAGACCAGGGCTTCAGCTTGTATTAATTTATTTTTCCTGGCGTGTTGCTCTTGTTATTGTTTATACTTCCAATATTTTATCTTCTCTTTTTTTTTTTAACCCAACTTACTAGTTATTTTTTAATTTGATAATTTTGCTGCTAAATGTTTTAGGGCCCAAACCTATGGCCACGAGATGCTCTCTAGGTAGCCATAGGATAGTTTGGACTCCCAGCTCTGACCTCGGAAAAGTGCTCCGAGGTCAGAGCTGGGACTCTGAATTCAGAGCGCCCTGCCTCCGCCCTTGCAGCTGGTGTGGTTCTTTCTGCACCAGCTGCGGCTCCAAAGTCTCAAGACCAACATTGGAACTGGCGTGGGGGGGGGGGAGGTAGGAGAGGAGTGAGGTTCCACCGGGATATGATGTATCATGGCGGTGCCTCAGCCCCTCCTCCTTACAAGCAGATGGCCAAAATTATCTGTTTAAGTGTTTTGCAGGGCGGGAGAACCGCGGAGAGACCTCTTTGCCTCGGTGCTCCTTCCGTCCTCCATTGGATACCCGTAATCGTCCGAGTTTGGAGGTTGCGAGCAGCCACTTTGGATGGCACTGTTAATTGCCTGCTTTATTTTTGTATTGATTGTTGTTAGGTGCCTTGGGTATGACTCACAGAAAGGTAAAATATAAATATTTATGTAATAGATTCCAGAGTCAGGAGCTATTCATTAAAGAGTAGTGAGTCCATCTATAGAGTAACATTCAGATTAATCTCCCTGTGGGAGGAACTGCAAAGCTTCGTGAAAGTGTATTGAATATTTTGAGCTTCTTCAGTGAAAGGTTCTATAAACATGCTCATCATGATTAGTGTGATTGTGCATGAAAAACCTTGCCACTATAAACTTCAAGCTAATGAAAAGAGAAGTTATTTTATTAAGAGCATCTGGAAGCTACAGAGTGACATACTATTTAGCTATAGAAAAGTAATTTACTTTGATTCTTTTAAAACATAGATTTTCATAATGGCACTTCTCTGTTTACATTGTGATGATCCCACATACTCCCATTTCACAATTATTTTTACAAAGGAAGTAGATGTAATGTAATGCTTAATCATGGTTTGGTTTCTTTGGCCCCTTTCAAGTTTTATGCCCGAATTGAGAAATCACGATGAAAGGCCATGGTTTGAAGTGGATTTGCTACAGTAGTGTGTTGCTGTATAGTTACACTCAAAAGACAATTAATTAATTAATTAATTAATTAAAATTAGTGCTGTGCCTATATAATATATACACACACCATTCAAGAGGGCAGGAGGGTTAAAAAGAAATTGCATATGAAAATTGTGGGAAAGGTGTGAGAATTTGCTGAGAAACGGTCGAGCTAGCCAAGAGGTATTTGTGTGTGTTTTCTTCCTTTTACAATCTGCATGCTGTTCACACTGCACTTGCAACGGTTCTTCTCTACTGACTTGGGCGGGGAAGTGGCTGCTGCTGCTTCCCTTCTGAGTGGGGAGAGTCCTTTGAACCGGCATCTCTGAGCTTGCAAGAGCGGTTCTTTCTGCTTGGGAGCACAAGCGATGTTGGCTTCCGGCTGGTTCCCTGTGTTTGCAAAGGCCATTCTCACCCTGCTGCTGCTGTTTCCCTACCAACCAGGGAAAGAAGAGCCTTTGCAAGCACAGGGGAACTCACTCACAGCTTTGCCAACTCCACTTGCGCCAGCAATAGTCGTCGGTGCACCCTGTGCTTGCAAAGACTCCCTTCTTCTGTCCCTGCTAGGAAGGCTGCCTATGGAGGCAGCTGAAAGCCAGGTGGTTTTCTTTTTCTGAAGTTAACAGAACATAACTGCCTCTTTTGCAGTAGGCAATGAGTTTCTTGAAACTGGATGATTTTTATTGGTTAACCATAGTTTATGGATACACCTGCATCATGCAAACAATGGCTAACGAGAGAAGCTTAACAGCTTTGGGCCAGGGCATGGGGTATCTGAGTATTTGCTTCTTCCTGTATGAACTTGCCTGGAGCAAGTTTTTCACCCTGAGGCCCTGTTCCATGCTCCACTTCCCAGAGGAATGAGGCTGGTGGGGACCCAAGAGAAGGTCTTCTGTGGAGCAGCGCTCTAGTTGTGGAACTCCCTTCTCAGGGAGGTTAGGTTGGCTGACAAAAATTATGCTGATCCTCTGAATTTTTCTTGATTAATGCTGCTCTATGCTTTTAGAAGGTTCCCATTTTATTGCAATGTATGTATTTTATCAGTTTTGTTTTAGTTTTGTTTGCAATTGTTAAAATGTATTATTTTTATGGTTTTATTGTACATTGGCTCGAGCCCTCATTGAGTTGAGAGGCAATTCAGAAGTACATTAAATAAATGAATAGGTAAAGCCATGATTTCACTGTACATTTGGGATATCAACCAGGGTTAAGGCAGCACACTATAATGATTGCTAACCATGGCTTTAAGCATTATGTCTGGGATAGGTACAGAACAAAAAAGCCCAGTCAAGAATGAGTCTACAGTTTAATTAAGTTTTATCAAAGGAAAAATATATATGACATTTTAAAAAGATTTCCTATCCGATAGCACCTCCATAGATTTCTTTTATTCAGACAGAAAATGACCGGTATTCTTATACTTCAGAATCTCCTTGAAGGCATGTTTTATTTAAAACACAGCATACCAGTACCAAGAGGGAATTGTTCCTAATTGTGGGGGTGGGCAAACAACACGGCAGGGAGAGGCTAGAAGCAGCCCCTCCCGTTCATGTTGAACTAATTCCCTAGAGAATGACTACCATTGCATGAAGGTAAGAAACATGCTGAGCAAAAACAATGACAAAATTCTATCAAGGCTGGCTAAAAAGTAAAAATAGTAGTTGTGATGGCTCTAGAAGGGTCTTCTGCAAGAATTTGACCTATAGCAAGAAGATAAAACCTTTCTGATTCAAGCCTGAGATGCTGTTTCCTGATAGATTTAAATCAAGGCTCTTCTATGGTCCTGTAGAATTACTAATGATCATCATTAACACCAATCTGCATTATTACTCTTCTAGCTATTGGGCTTGCAATTCATAATTCCTGTTACAAATAAGAGATTGACCTGGTCTGGACGATCCTCATAGGCTAACCAAGCCACAGTGGCTTGTTGTGTCATCTGATCCTGGGCAGCATGGCATGCTTGAGGGGGAAATAACCCTCAACAGCCTACGGGTTATTTGAGGATTGTTTTCCCCTCAAACAAGGCATGGACTGGGTTTGGATGACACAACAAGCTGCAGCTGGGCAGGTGATTATGCAAATTGCACCCAGCATGCACTAGCATGCACTATGTATGGCTTAAGCAAGCCACGGTGGCTTGTTTAGCCTACGTTGGTTGTGCAAACCAGCACATTTGTTTGTTTGAAGAACCAAAACCCAAATTAGCAAAAAAAAAACCTATTCATAGTTTATGAGTGGAATAGATTCAGCTGTTGATGAAGAAAGAAAAGAGCCAGTTGTAGATAGTATGAATATTGAGTGGAGAACTTTACTTTTATGACAGATAGAGAGGCAATGATTTTCAGTAACGTGGCTTGATGTGGAGATGTTTTAGATTAAAGAAGTGCTTGTCAGAATGAATTCTAATGTGTTAAGAGACAGTCTGCATATTTAAGAGCATGCAAAATGTCTGTACCACACCGAAATTCGTTTTGACAAGTCTTTATATAGCATGTAGCCATGCAGCTACATTAGCTTAAGGGTATAAATCCTTATCGCTCTACTAAAGATGGTGCTTATTGATTTGATTCCTTGATGGGGGGGGGGGGAAGCGAAACAAAACAAAATTCACAACACAAGAAAATTAAAAGCAATTAAAAGTGGAAGCTTGTTTAATATTGCTCTACCATCATCCTGAAAGGCATAATAATTTGAGTTACACATCTGAACTGATTGGAGTTACAGAACCATATCTCCTTTTTGCATTTAACAATATATACAATATAAAATAAATACATTTACACAAATGGACATTGGTTGGAGCACACAGTATGATACACATCACAAAAATATACAGTTGATTGCTTTACAGATGTGAAGCCCATCTACAGCTATAGACATGATTTTTTTTTCATTTGTGTTTTTACTACTGGTTATTATGCAACTCCTGGATTATAATAAGCAGCTTAATTCAGTTTCCCCCCCCTCTTTTGTGATCTTTGCACAATAAGACTGCCATAAAGTGTTTTCCTAGGCAGGTAAACAGAGACGCTTGAATAATTAAAATACAATTACCAACACCCACTTTCTCTTCCATAAGAAAAATAGCAGTTTTAATTTTTTATATCTTTTTATGTTAGCATTTAAATGCAAAATAGTGGAATAAATACAACAATCTGATTTGATTGAAACAAATGTGTAACTTCCAGGAGTCACACAATCATATTGCTTTAAATAAGAAGAAAGAAAAAAGCAAGAAGGAAAAAAATAGTACAGGGTACAATCCATCAGAAATGTCTTCTGCACATTGAACTGAATGGGGGAACCAAACAAAAATACAAAGGTCTTAACACTGCACCCTTTCATTTCAATGGCTTGTGCAGGAGGAATTCCACATGGACTGTATTCCCCTAAATAAAATTTGTTATGCTAAAACATACACCTTTTGAAATCTTCCCCAATACGTCACATTAAATAAGTGGTTGTGAAAATTTCTTTCAGCAAGGTTTAAGATGAATGTTACTTCTAATGCCTGTGCAGTGTATCTATGTTTCAGTTAACATTTGTACAGCCACGAGATATTTGTTCATTGCAGCTCTGAAAATTACAGAAAACCAAAAGTAAAAATTGCACTGTGTTCTTTTTACACATTCCATCTTTCTTAAATCTTTGTATTTTTTTTTCTTTTCTGAGTGTGTTGATTGGCTATTGACCCTGAAAACCCAAGTTCTTCAATGTGATACAGCAAAAACAATATTTATATTAGATATTTATATATACATATATAGTGTAGTTAACACTAGCAACTTAAACCCTGCACAAATTTTCTGGAAAATAATTATTCTGCACTCTTACATATATAAATAATTTTATAGAATCAGCACCATCCCCCCCCCCCCAGGAGTTGTAAGGTTTTGTCATTTTTCAAAAGGGACGTGCCAATTTCCAAACTCCTATCACGCTATTAATTTCAAGTTATTGGCCAACTGAATGAATTGCTAATGATGATTTATCTAGGATCACACGACAGTCACTTCTCTACTGAGAAAAACACAATCTACAAGAGAATCCCATATAGCTAATGAGAGATACATAGTATTCCTAGCACAAGGTTGATGTAACATCAACCTGCTGTATTTCGCTTAAAGCACACAAGTAGCAATAATTTTGGAAACGTGTCTGCATTTAAAAAAAAGGTTTTGCAACAACACTGAGCAAGTTAATAACAACATCTGAGATGATTGGATGAAAGCTATATTTACAGCATTTAAAAATTAGACTTATCTATAATCTTGAAATATTCAAAGTTTTATTTCTAAGCTATACATAGGTATTCTATAATAAACTGTTACAGAAATTATCCCTTGTTTTGAAAATATTATGATTTCAATGTGTATCTGTCCATAATGAGTACTTGGTTGAATTTTTCTGTTCAATTTCTTAATTATTACTAGGAAGAACCTTATTACCAGAAGGAATAGAATATACTACTGTAGTCTCCTGAGGAATTTTACATCCAATATTGTCTCTAATTCTACCCTGTGTCTATAAGCACACGCCACAAGAATCCAAACACCACAAGAAGAACAAGACAACAGTCTTTGAATGCAACATAAAAATTCCAAAAAGCACAGCAAACATGAAACACTGAAAAGCTGAACTACATTTCTTTTGTTTGTTAGGATTACAATTTTAATTACATTTGTGTACATAGAATAAGGTTGTTCACATAGTACAGGGAGCAGCTACTAACACTGGTACATTGGTATAGCATTTGATGGAGGTTACTGTTTATTGGTTATTTAGCGACTGTAGTTTTCTGGGGGCATCTAATTGGTTTATACATTAGATTACACCTCTTAACAGTCTTGAAACTGACCAACTTTCACGCGGTGACAACACTGGTTGAAAAAGCAGGTATACTGGTTAGGCTGGTTGTTTAAAAATGGCAATCTACCCCAAATGAAAGTTCTATAAATTAATAAAGAATGTATACAAGTGCTAAGTTCTTGAATTTGGTCAGAGGCTGACTCTTCTGATATCTGAATTTGCCTTACTGATAGCTGGGGTGGATTGGACTTTATTGCAAAGTCCACAATTTTTAAAATGACAGGCCACATCATTAACTAACACAAGATATCATGTAGCAATTGTACCCTGGCCATACGGAAGCACTTACTAACTCCTTTTTAGTTTTCTATTTGACATGGCATCTTAATATGTTAGACTACTCAGATATACTGTAGGTGTAATCTAATCCTTTGTTTCAGTGAACACTTAGGTATAAACTGGAACTCATGCGAAGAAACGGGATGTCTTAGACCAGACTGGCACACAACATAAATTGCATCCGTGATAATATGCACCTTCCCTTCAACTATTGCTTGAGTAAGATAAATTCCCACGTTAACAAATGGCTGAAAAGTGGTAAAGCTGGTAGAAAAAAATTTTTCATTAGTAAGAAGAACAGAAACATTTGTTTAAAAAAATCTTCCTTCAGGATTCATTTGTCCTTCATTAAATGTTCGTCATTGTTCAAGCCAGCACAAAAAAATGCAGTATTTATTTATCTTTCTTCTTTAGTATTGCATGAATGAATAAAGCTCAAACTATTCCCTGAAAAATTTACATCGTAGCTAACCTAAGAAATATCTGGAAGACTTGAAAAAACAATTAAGGAATCAAATGGCTGTAACTGATCTAGATGGAAATGCAATGATAAGAAGCAGCCAATGCGTCGTCATCGAAGTCATCTAATTAGAGGCTGCTCTTGTGAAACCTAATACTGCATTCAGTCAGTTCATCGTGTTGTACTGTACTGCTAGTTACGATGGTTCTTTTGATTCCTTTGTCATTGGGGTACTGTGGTTCATAATAAGTTCACTGGCATCCATATTTACGGATTTCCATCCTTTGGCAGGCCTGGCTTCCATCTCTCTTCTATTAGAGACCTCTTTTCAAAATATGCAGCAGCGAGGGGGGGGATTACAAAGTAAAGAGAAGTAAGAACAGTAAAAGAAGAGAGAAATGAAGGGAAACTGTATCAGATAAGACACAGAATATAAAGAGGTGCTGCTTCTCAGTCTTGCTGCTAAGTATCAGTGCAGTCATTTTAGTTTCCTTAATTTAAATGCTAAAGTTTCTTTGTCATAGTTTTCCTGTTTATTTTCCCTTTCATTCAAATTTCAACGTGCAGAGCTGGAAGGCCCAGGATACTTTAGTCAGACCTTGGCTTCCAGCATTTCCAAAAAAAGTTTGTGCATGGGGACTTTGCCTTCCAGTTTGATGTTGTAGAAATGCTGCACAGCCTTAGTGGAGGTTTGCCTCAGCAGCGGCAGAGTCATCAGCATCTTGCCAGCTCGGCGTGGGTCTTCCATATGCTGCCCGGCCTCATAATCCTGCAGTGCCTCGTGTAAGACATCTTGAAGTTTCTGAACTGCTTCGACATCTTCTATGTGCATTGAGTCTGCAAAACAAAAGGAGCAACAGCGGCTTTCAGTTTTCATGCCAGGAAAGCAGGATTACAATGCCAGCGCTCTAGACTGTAACTTGCACTGTAATAAGTAACAGCACAATAATTGCTTATGGATTTGCATGGATTTACTCAGCATTTTCTGGGCTCTCCTATGAGTAAGTTAGATAATTACCCACTTATTACCATATTGACCTTCTGGAATTTTTTTGGGTCTCTGGTGTAATTACAAACATGTAATTGCTTCCTGTAAGTGTGCTTGGTTGACACACAGAAACTAGCACTGATACTTGCATGAATATTTTCAAAACACATTTCTTAGATATGCAGAAAGCTCAAAGCATTATGGTGCACTAAAGCACCAATCATGAAAGCACACAGACCAGGTCTTCTGAAGTCCTGCATCCACTGGAGCTTTACAGTTTCAGAAAGTTCAAAGAGAGGAATTCAGATAGTACCACTTTTATTTTGGGCACTAGGCACTCCATAGTTCAGATGGGTTGCATGTAGGATCTCTAAAGGTTCCCAGGTAGCAGGGCTGGGAAAGACCTTTATCTGAGATCTTGGAGAGCCGCTGCCAGTCAGACTAGACATCCAGTAGCTGGGCTAAATGGAGCAGTGGCCTGAGTTAATATAAGGCAGTTTCATATGTTCATGTGAACCACAGTGGCCTCTTGCTGGACTGTATGACTGCCAAGGCTAGCATGGGCTGTGCAGTTGCATCATTTCCGTCTAGCAGCAAATGAGGATGGTGTTCCAGAAATAATAGAATACATTTTCCTTCCCTAATATTATTCCCAAATCTATTGTTGTGTCCTACAGTGCTCAACCAGGAACATAGGAAATAATATCCTCACTAATCTGGACTCTATTTGTCTAGAACCCATCTGCTGTATAAAATGAACACAGTTAGGGACCAAACTAGGTATGATTCAGGAAATATATAATCAGATTCTTCCACTATGCATTTTAAAAAGTAGAATAGCAACTGTTGGGGAGAGGAGAGATTGGGATGATAATTATGGGGAGCTGGGGGTCGACTTTTTCTACCTGCAACATTTTCAGATTAAAATCCAACCCAAAAGTTATTTTTTTTCCTGAAGGGAAATATAAACAGGTAAATGTCATGTCTAAGGCAAGCACAATTATAGATCTGCCTTCCTTGCCCAGAGAGCAGTCTAGGTTTTCCATAGGAACACAGAAAGTTGCCTTATACTGAGCCAGACCTTGGATCCATCTTGCCCAGTATTGTTGACACTGGCTTTCCAGGGCTTCAGGCAGGAATTTTTCCAGCGCTACCTGGAGATGCTGGGGGTTAAACTTGGGACCTTCTGCATGCAAATTATGTTTTCTGCAACTGAGCTACAGCCCTTCCCAGTGTCCCCCTGCATTTATTTTGTTGCATAAATAAGGTAAGTTTGAGACAAAACTTTACGAAGTACTTAATTTGTCATTTTTATCCCACGGAAAGTGATAAATCAGATTCTACTTGTCCATATACTCATCCATATATTTCCTGGATCCAGGAAGCTGCAGGGTGAGGTCAGGGTGGAGACAGAGTCTAGGCTCCAATATGAGAAGATATATGTAATTCTGCATATATTAACTAGGTTGCCAGGGGCAGGAGTTCTCCCTCCCACATCATGGCTAGCGTTTGCATAGCTGTTCTGCTGATCCTCTTGAGGAAGCCTCTTGTTTCTGACCATAGCTTATTCTGGATTTGGATCAAGAATCCATGATATATAAACAGTGAACTGCTGCTTTCAGTGGGCCTGTGTACCTAATGATGGATTCTAAATTGTATTGTCAAGTCAAGTATGATAATGCAATCTGTAATGCCAAACACTGAAGGATATAGGTATATAGGATTACAATCAAAACAGGCCAGAATCCGAAACACCTTATAACTACTGCTGCATGATAAAGGGGGCTTTGAACTTGGTGTGTGTGTGTGTTGTTTTTGTTTTTTGAATAATAGCTTCTCCACATTGCATGGAGAAACTGCTTCTGAAATTGGGAAGGGTTCCAAAAGCATTTTGTGCTAGGGTACAGGAATCTGCTCTTTTTAAGAAAGATAAAAGGCAAGATCATTGGGGTTCCTAAAGTAGTTGTATCCAAGGTGCTAACGGGCACAACAGAATGAGCAGAAGCTCAGCTGCAATATTGGATACTGCCCACAGAGCTGCACATATTTTAGAAAAAGGAGGGGATTTATAGTTAAAAAACAAAGCATTTCCCCCTAGAGCCAGTGTGGCGTAGTGGTTAGAGTGTTGGACTGGGACTCAGGAGATCCGGGTTCTAGTCCTGCTGGGCCATGAAACTTACTGGGTGACTTTGGGCCAATCACTTACTCTCAGCCTAACCTACCTCACAGGGTTGTTGTGAGGATAAAATGGAGAGGAGGAGGAGGAGGATTATGTAAGCCGCCTTGGGTTCCTTGCAGGAAAAAAGGCGGGGTATAAATATAATAAATAAATAAATCCTCATTTTTTTCTGCCTGACAGAAGCAACATTAAAGAACAAGTAGTAGTTAAAACAAAATTAAGATAGGTAGGATGGATGGAGTGGGAGAATGGACACATTGAAAAAGCAAGGGGCTGGAATAGCTTGAACTGTACAAGAAGCCAGTGCAAAAAACATACCTGTGGGGATTTCAGTTCCTCAGTCAAGAGTTTGGGTATGTATGCTGATTCACACCATATTTTAGAGGCATTTAAACTTGTTGATGCCATAGCCCCAAATGCAGACCATTTGTTGAACAAATTCAAATCCAGAACCATCTACCACACTGGAAATTCTTCCAAAAGTTTCCTCATTCAAATTTCTCTACAAATTTTGCAGTTCTGAGTTACCTGGCATTGCTTTAGAAATTCTCCATTGTTCCATTTTTATTTCCAAATTTTGTATTCATGTATTTCTTTCCCTGATCCCCACTCTGCATCACCAATGTACACATGCACGTTAAGGTTACAATCTTATAATCACTTATACCCTGAAATACCGTAAGTACAATTGAACTCATCTAAGTGAGTAGTGCACTGGATAACACTGTAAAAAAGCAACCTTCATGTGACAGTACATATGACTTCATTAAAATTCTTTTTGTGCCGTGTTGCATGTGCACATTGGTAATTGGGGGAGGGGGGGAAGAAATATGCAGATAAACCAAAGGCACTAAATTCTGTGGCATGCTCTGCACCGGGGTGTTGAACCTCTTTCAGCCTCAGGGCCAAATTCAATTTTGGAAAAGTTCTCAGGGGCCACATTCCAGTGATGGGTGGGGCCAAAGGCAAAATGGGACTGTCAAAATACAAAAAATACCAGCATATTTTAACTTAATGCTCTTACTACCAGTAGCTAAGACTTGAGGCATCTCAACCTTTTAGAATGGGGGGACGACGACATGCAAAAGACAGGAAATCACCAAATGATTGGGACTTAGGGGAAAGGGGTGGGGCCTGAGGAAGGGAGAATTGTGATTTGGGGAACCCCAAAGGACCAGATTGGGATCCCAAGTCAGCTGGATTCGGGTCTGAGGTTCTGCACCCCTGCTCTACACACCCTTAATTCCAGACTTAATTACAGTATAGAAATGTTCTGCTGAACTGGAATTATGGAAAAATAGAATGCAAGGCAGAGTGAGACCACTGTTTCAGAGTGAGTTTTCATAACAGGGATGTTACTACTGCAAAATCCCTAGTAGTCATTTGCCTCATCTCATTTGGTGGGGGCAGTCAGAGCAGAGCTCTGAAGATCCTAAGGTTCAGGTAGGTACATATGGGGGAAAGTAACCTGCTCAAGGGATGCACTATGGTGGTAGGGGTGTGTGGATCAGCAAAACTTGAACTTGTCGAGGTTCTCCAAATTCCATCTTGTTCTGACGTATGTCCATATGAGATTGTTACCTTTGTTTTTACTTTTCACATGAAAATTCATGCACATTCCCCCAAATGTATGCATCAATTATGTGCATTTTTTAAATTAACACATTTTTCTCCCATTGATTAAAGTGTGTTTGTGAACATTTTTTCAAAAGTACAATTTTTTCATGCGCATTTCCCAAATGTATACTTGTTCTTCTGAAAATCGTGTTGCAAGCTCAGAAATGCACAGAGTTTGGTTGCAGATTGCATTTTGGTCCATGAGGTGCAAACTGGGAAAACTCTGGTCAAAAATGAACTGAAATTAATTTCTCATACATCCTTATTTCAATACTCTAGCTGAGTTGCATGACACACATGTATGGGAACTAAGGTGCTTCCAGATGCAGGACTCCTAGCACTACCAGTTAGAAGGCATTGTGCAACTGTTCCATCTTTTTCTCATTCAGCGTGAAAGAAAAAGACAGAAGCAGTATCAAAACACGGGAGGGTCACAAGTAGAAGATGACATCACCTGGACCCCCTGTAAACTTCTGTGAATGAGGGAGGGTAACAACACCATAAAAGCCTCATCTGGAAGCACCCATAGACTGCCTTGAAAAATTAAATGCAGAGCTTGATCGCCACTCTGTACTCACAATGCTACCTATCTGTATCTCATTTTCATGGATACCATGCTCAATGATAATAAATTACAATCTGTAAAAGTTAGAATCAATACAGTCAGTGATACTCTGTTACAATACATCACAGAGGCATGTGGCCTACTCTTGGGGAACATCTTGTGGTCTCAGTTGACCAGATGCTATCAGCCCTGGTCAGATGCTCACGAAGGGGTTAAACTCAATGCATGAGGAGCAGCGCTCCAGCCTCGCCCCTCTCCCTCTTCGTGTTTATCGCCCTCAACTCATGGAGGGTGACAGTCTGAAGTGGAGAGCTTCCTGTAACCGCAGCTGCCCTCCACATGCGCTGGAAGTTCTGGAACACACTTTTTAAGAATTGTATGAAGAGCCTCCACGGTTACAGGAAGCTCTCATCTTCAGACTGTTGCAACAAATGTTGGACAAATTCCTGGAGGAGAAGGCTATCAATGGCTACTAGTCCTGATGGCTCTATGCTACCTCCAGGATCAGAGGCTGTGTGCCTATGTGCACCAGTTGCTGAGGAACATGGGCAGGAGGGTGCTGTTGCCCCGTGGGCAGCTGGTTGGCCACTGTGTGAATGGAATGCTGGACTAGATGGACCCTTGGTCTGATCCAGCATGGCTCTTCTTACATTCTTATATTCTTAACTGTGACCAAGGAGAGGGGCGGGACTGGACCTTTCCTTCTCTTCACACATTGAGTTTAACCCTTTTGTGAACACCTGAATAGGGCTATATTCATTCATCGTTTCTAGAAAAGATGAATTTAAGGCAATCCTACCATAGAAAAGCACTAGGGCACAAGTTTGAGACATCATCTATTTATGTTATTACATTTATAACCCACCTTTCCCCAAGGAGCTTGAAGCAATATACATTGCTATCTCCCACCTCCATGTTACCCTCACAACATCCCTGTCAGGTTGGTTAGGCTGAGAGATAGTAACTGGTCCAAGGTCACACAGTGAGCTTCATAGTTGAGTGTGGATTTGAACCTAGGTCTCTCCAGTCCTAGTTCAACACTCTAAACCAGCCTTCCCCAACCTGGTGTCTTCCAGATGTTTTGGACATCAACTCCCATCAGCCCCAGCTAGCATGGCCAAGCTAGCATAGTCAGGAATTCTGGGAGTTGTAGTCAAAACCTCTGGAGCACACCAGGTTGGGGAAGGCTGCTCTAACCACTATACCACACTGCCTCTCAAACTCTCCCCAATTTGCTAATCTAATTGGAGTTCTTTTAATTTCCCTTGAAACTCCTGAAGATTTATTATACCTGACATAGAATATATATCAGGGAGATCGTCCAAGGGTCTGGTGTGTTGCCACCAATATGTAAACAACACACAGCTCTATTTCTCTTCTTCATCTAACACCAAGGAAACTGTTGGGGTCCTAGAGTGATCCCAGGAGGTAGTAATGAACTGGATGAGGGTTAACAAACTGGAGTTTAATCAGGAGATGGACTCTGGAATAGGGATTCAATCTATTTTGGATGGTTGGATTCCCCATGAAAAATCAGGTTTGCATTTTGAGAGTGCTCCTAGATTTGGTTTTGCATCTGGGTGACCAGGTGGTGGCAGTGGCCAGGACTACCTTTGCCCAGCTTGGGCTGGTGTGCCAGCTTCAGAGAAAATTAGACCTGGCTAACACATGCCTTAGTTACATCAAGATTGAATTACTATAATGTGCTCTACATGGGGCTACTTTGGAAGTTTCTTTGGATGCTGCAGTTGATCCAGTACAGTTATTCTGTGAGTGTTTACATTTAGATACAAGTGGGCTACCCCCACAGTAATCTTTGCACAAGAGTCAATCAATGTATTTACCAGTCCCATAGTGTTCTTAAGAACTAGATCCTCAGGTTTCAGACTTGTTGCAGAAAGAAACTCAAAAACTTATATTTAACCATTCGTGCCTTTCTGGTTCCTAGAACGCTGGGTTCAGAAAGCAAAGATGTTAGTGGGTACATGACCATAGTATCATGTTACACATTTCCTGCAACATCTGCACTGGTTGCTAATTTGTTTCCAGATACAACTCAAAGTACTGCTGATGACATTTAAAGCCCTGAATGGTATGGATCCAGGGTAACTAGGGGATTGCCTCTTCCCATACTAACCTGCTCACTTCCTTCTCTGTGTCATACTCACACCTGGGTGAAAGACACAGCTGACAATGATGAAAAATAGATAGGGATTTCTCAGTGACTGTACCAACATCTTACCCCATGAAGTGCAGGTGGCTGTTTTTCACTGGTTGGTGAAGACTGCTTTGTCCGATTCGTGTTGGCTTTCTTATTACTGCCATAGATACCTTATAAATTTGTTATGTGCCCACAAGAGAAGGAACCCCCATCTTTGGATGCTTCTCATATTTGCAAGAGTATTTCCCTATAATGCATAAAAAGACTCCAAGCTCTGCAAAGGCAAGGAGTATTTTAAATGTCTGCTATATCTGAGTAGAGCTATCAGGTAGTCACAGACTAGGAACACTGGCTACTATACCCAAGTACTTTAGTCTCTTCACCGTCGTGACAGCTCACCCGGAAGAGGAAGCTGCTACCTCTTATCTGCTGCACCTGCATGCGACTAATACAATTGGTTGGAAGGAGTACTTCACCTTGCTTACTCAGTGGTTGTTAAATGACATAAGAAGCCAATAGAGTTTCACCTCCCCCTATAATGCCCAGACTCTGGCAAGGCTCCTCAGTTTTAGCAACCTTTCTCTAGAGATCAGTCGGCTGTCAGACTACAAGTACCTGCTTTCCTGTCTGCCTACTCCATGCCTCTCTTAGTACAGTGCTGCCAGTGTACTTACTCAGTACTGACCAGTCTTATAACTGCCAGCCTCTGTTGTGTTCCACTGTGTCTCCAGACAGCCACCCCAACAGCAACTGCTGAATCTTTAGGTTAATCTTTTCTCCACTTTACACCTGCCAGGTTAATCCACTTGAAACTTGTCAGCTTTTCCTAGACATTGTCTTCATACAGACTCTATGATTCTCCTTTTTAGTGCTACAGCGAACAGCTTTTTTAAAGGCTTCAATCAACAAAAGAAGGAATTGTAGATCAGGTGTACAAAATGAATTTGAAATTCTCTGGCACTTGAACTGATTGGGAATGCAAAGCCTTTTAAAAAGCCTCTAGCCTAAAAGTACAAACTACTGTTTCTTGATGAAATAATTAAAAACAAACAAACCTGTGAACCTACATCCTTCCATTTGGCATTTCCCAATCAATACATGGGAGCACTTAGTAAGAGCACTAAGAGACAGAGAGAACACCTTTTATTACGCTGCAAACAGTTCACCTGCCTGTATGCCTGAAGTAATTGGTACATACACACTTTGGAAAATATTCAAAGGCATTTTTTCTGCCTGAGTAAAGAAAGCACTCATTGGTGCCAAATTGTTTTTTTGCGCAGATTATATAGCTGAGGATTGGGGGTTTTCCCCCTCCCTTCCAGTGTTTTCAAAGTACCTGATGAGGGTTCCTATATATGAAGCCAAAGTAAACAACCAGTATTTTTTAGTTAAGTAAATCCATTGATTATGGCTGTTACCAATGGTATACTAATGGTGTTGGACTCCAATCAGATGGTTTACTTTTGCTAATGACTCCTCTTTATTCATGGGTGGGCAGGCAGACAGGCATCTTTCTGCACTAACCAGAAGGGATGACATTTAAGCCAGTCACTCCCTTCAACCTAATTTTTCCCATGGGGCTTTGTTGTGAAGATAAAAGGGGTGGGTGACTGTGTATTATTTATTTATCTAATTATATTTATGATTCACTTACATTAAAAGAAATTTCTAAGTGATGTACAAAACAATACAGTGCAAAATCATAACAAAATACTGTATGTTATTACTCTACACTCAAGACATTATTGCCTTTCTGGGAATGCTTGTTGAACCAACAAAGTTTTCAGTAGGCACCAAACTCTGGAAAAGGTTGGTGCCTGTCTAATTTGTACTGCCCGGGATTTCCTGCCAAAGTTCCTATGTATCACCCAGAGCTCTTTGGAGACAGGGTGGGATACAAATGTAATAAAAAATACAGAGTTGAGAATGGTTACATTTCTAGAACATAGGAAAGTTAGGAACTCTTGTCTTTAGAGTACACATGCTGGGCAAAGAAACTTCCCTCTCCACCAGCCACTTGAGTCCAGTGATTAGCTAGGTGATACCCTCAATGCAGGCTGAATTCTCAAAGACTTACTGAGAAGTCTTCTCAGCCTCCTGACAATTACACTCCAGTGGGAAGCTAGCCTCTCATACTATTCAGTTTTCATCTCAATTCAAAGCAGGAGGTGTCTGTGAAAACTTGGGATTAGGCTAGGAGACAGCCTCAGAAGTAGAACACATATGGATCTCCTTCCTTTCCTGAACTGAGCTGCATTTCTACTTTACAGACACACCCATCAGTTTTCTTTCAAAAGCCTCCTGTTTCAAATCATGATGAATTGGAGTTTTAATATTAGTGATATTCCACTCATATTGATGTACATGTGTCCTATATGTTTATGCATGGGTGGAACATGGAAGGAGGGAGGAAGGTTACTGTTAAATCAGTTCACCGATTTAGAGCACAAAAGAGCATTAATTATTATTGAATCAAGCCAGATGTTTATGCTAAGCTGATAATTTCAATGAATGTCATATTAAATCTCTGCAGGTCAGACAGAAATACTGTCTCAATCACCTCCAAATAATCAGAGGTTAGCTGACTTTCAAAATATTCAAAAATGAATATTTCTATGGAAACTGTACCTGGTTTCTATACCTATAAATATCTCACTTTATCAGTAACTATCACAGATCATGACAGTAATATGGGCACCATATGGTGGTTCATAATATTATCTTAGGGAAAACTAACTTCTTCCTGATACAAATAAAATGAGATTTGAGACAGGAACTAAAATATGTATTATAACAAAACCTGTGTCTACCTATATCCATGGAAGACGACATTTAGGTTTATTAAGGATAATCTTTTGGTTTTGCACTTTATGGTTCTTTTTGGAATTAAAACCCCAATTAAAAATGCAAAATGCTAGATCCTATTATGAAGACAAATAGGAAAGTACAACTTCATTGTTGAAAACAATTTTCCTCCTATCAATCTGAGGATTCATACATCAATACTGTAGATGAACTGTTAATTACAAAATCAATTAAAAAATTATTTCTAAAAACAGTCACGCATCCTGGCTCTCGGGGGGGCAATTTGGGCAGAAGGTCTCATCTCACTAGGACCGCGCCAAATCACAAGTCGTCATCCACAAGTAAGCAAAAGCAATCTGGTTTTTCATTTTTCAGCGCGGCTGAGCCCAGCCTGAGATTGATCGTCACATATGGCCCCAGAAAACAAACTGTCAATACCTTGAATGCTGCAGAATTTGAACAAATAGCCGTCCGCCCATTCAAGCCACTCATTGCATCCCATTTAACAGATTTTATTGACAGTTTCCTTCTTGTAATTAAAGGGAAAACTACTGGCCAGCAACCAAGATAAAGTTCAAAGATAGGGTCAAAACAAAAGCAGATGGAGGGGCACGGTGTGACTGTCAATGGTACATAGCATCAGAGCATGTTATTGACACACAGGTATCTAATGATCGGCACGTCATTAAAGAGGGATCTATCATGAACTTTATGCAAATGCTAAAAGGGACTTAAGACCACAATAAAGCATTAGGGAGGCACAAAAGAAAAAACAACAAAGAACAAACGATTTTTTACTTATCAGACACTGGCTCACTGCTTCAGCACTTTTAAGTTCAAATGCAGAGAAGAATCCTCCCTTGATTTCTCAACCCCTTCTGAACAAGTTATATCTGCCAGTTAAACAGCTACCATAAAAATCAGATTTGTATGGCGAAGAAGAGTTCCTGTAAGATTAAACAGCGATTTGCTCCCTTCTTTGATAAAACCTGAGTTCACCTTACCTATTGAGTTCACTGTGTTTAGTAGCTGGATTGAAGTAGATCATATATTGCATTTAGTCATGGGCCCATCCATTCTATTGGGTTTTAGCAAACTGATTAGACTTATCTGGATTATGAAATGGATTTAAACAGAACAACATTTATGTTTATTGAAAAGCATCTTTGCTTTTAATACCTTCCGAATTTTCTGGCATCTTTTAACCAAATTAGAAACCCCGTGTAACAAATGCTTATAATCACAGATCTTCCCTTAATTTGAACTACCTTGTTTCTAGCCATTCAGTATCGCCCTGCAGTAGTATGATTAAGAATTACTTATTCCTGCTGTCATGTTTAGAAATTGTCATGCAGAAGGTATTAGAGAAGGGGGGGGGGAGAAATGACATGAGCCCTCATGCCAATCTGCCAACCTGAATTAGCAAGCGCGATAGCTTTGAGGGTGACAAACTCTTCTTTCTCCAGCTTCATGCTCTTGTATTTTTTTACCAGTTGTAGGATTGCATTGTTGAGGTCAAGAAGGCCTGCTAATTTAGACTGATCTTCATCCATGATATAGTCTTCAGCATAGACAAGCTCATCCTCAAAGGAAAGTGATCGGTATACAACGCCCAGAATCAAAATCTCCATCCAAGCACTCTGAAGAAGGCTCATCTGGTCAGCGAGCGATAAAGTGGAAAATCCTAAACCAGGAAAGAAAGTACACAGAAACATAATTAAAATGGTCCTGGGCCATCATAATTCTGCATTATATCTATACTTTTGTGCTTGTTATTATTATATAAGTTATAAATCTGTATCTACGGATTCCACCCTCCCAGATCTCCAAGATCAATCAACATAAAATAATTATAGTAAAGGTCTCATTAAGTAAATATGAATTAGTGTGCCTTTTGTCTTGGGGTTATTTTAAATTTCTGGGGCCTTTGGTAGCAACATGAATCTGCTGCATTTTATCTTTTCAGTGTTTGAGAATACATCTTCTCAAATATATTCTAAACACTTATTACTCTGAGGCTCTGATTTGATAACATCTACTATGTAAGGTATTAACATTATTTGGCTCAAATGGTTTTCTGAGAACACTATAATCCTATACACACTTACCTGAGAGTAAACCCATTGAACTCAATTACTTCTGAGTAGACGTATAGGATTGCAATGTGAGGATGTCAAGGCTCTACTTTAAAGAGAGGGTGTGTGTTTTTAACAAACAAACAAAAAACATTTTAAGGGGGAAAATTTGATATCTTAATAGAATTAAGGTGATGATAACAGCAACAAGCAAATTGCTTTTTGAACTTCAACCTCAGCAAGACCTACCCTCTTCAGAAAAGAGGCTAATTTACTTTTTGTAATAGCTTCTGCCTCTTACCACAGTGCTGAAATAACAGGATGGCACATTAAAGTGCCAAGTGAATAGTAATCACACCATCATTTTTAAGAGAGAGTGAAAATTTAATAATGCTTCTTAATGAATTTAAGTTTTGTTTTTGTTCTACCCCACCTATTTCCTTCCTAATAGGATCACCAAGGGCAAACATCTTTACTGTCATACACCTTTTCAGGCTCCTGTTTACAGTAGCTGTTAATTTATTATCTCCAACTGCTAATATCCCCCCCCCCCCAAAATCACATAAGATGCCAGTGAAGAAGCGATTTCCTGGCCTGGTGGTGAAATGTAATAGTTTGCCAGTTGGCACCAGCAACCACCAAGTACTTAATAAAATCATCAAAGGGGATTAGTAAAGCTTTTCTTAAGGGGGTCTTAAGACATGTCTAAAGCTTTCAGTTAGTTGTTTATGGAGCTGCTTACATGTGGCTTTGACAAGGATCCTGCAGAAAGAACAGTCTGTTTTTGTTGCTCATTTATCTTTAAACACATTGCCCTCCTCATTTAAATACCCTTTCCTTACAATAGAATAAGTGTATATATAACATGATGGGAAAGAAAGGGCCAAAAGAAATGAGCCATAGGCATCAATTTAGATTTAGACCACCGAACCATTCAGAAATGAACCTATTAAAATAAATAAATAAAGAGAGAGAGAGAGAGAGAGAGAGAGAAAGAATCACTCCAAGTCATGAAGTATATATTAAAAGTGAAATACTTAAGTGGATGCTGTCTCCATATTTTTCATTTTGTGCCTTATGATAAAAGGACATTTGTAATGCCATCGAAACAAGATCAACAACATTGTCACACAAGTCAAGAAAATCTCTCTGAAAGATGAAAATGGATAACACCATGCTTCTTATTGGAAATGGAAGGAAATGAAACAGAAATAATAATTTGAAAGGGTCTAAAGAGGAATGCATATTTTCAATTAGCTCCAGCTTCTCTGTCCTTTTCCTCTCTCTCAAGAACCAGTTTTTTCTGCTACAGCAGATGGACAGAGAATGTAGCCTGCAGCACTGTCCTGTGACAGCCCCTTTCTCCCTCCCAGACACCGCTGTTAGTAAATAGATTTACACATTCTCCAATCTCCACACATCTTTCTGCCGAATAATTAAAAGCAGGATGATTAGTTTATTGAGTGGAAGGAGGAACTTTTTTATTGAGGTCCATCCATGATTTTTATCAGGGCCAGCACTTTTACGGTTGTCATGAGGGTGCAGGCATCCAATTTTTCTTATCTGCCTGATTAATACAAACGCTGTTTCAGGACGCATTAATTAACAGATACAAATCTACGTTCTCATGGAAGGATCAATACAGAGAAGAAAAGAGGCATCAATGTGAATTTAGTGCTGATGATGGAGAAGGCACTCTATTGACATTTACGTGCACGGAAACTTTAAAGTTGCAGTAGAGCCCTTTTGTCCCTACGATTTACAAAGTAACAATTTTTTTAGCTATAACAATGTTTCACACACTTCTGAGGCATTTAATTAAGCAAAAGGCAATAAAATCCCTTTTGATCACAAAAGAAGTTTTAATTTCAATCATTTTCCTTTCTATTCCCTCCCCCTCCCCCCCCCACACACCCTGGAAGCTCCCAACTTCCTGCTTTTTATTTATGGACTAACTTCTGTGTGCAGTTTTCTTTTTAAAATATATTAAATTATAGTATGCTTTTCTACTACACTTACAGGAGCAGACAATTAAAAAGAAGCCTCCAAAACCAGTGAAATGTGCTGAAATGTATTTATAAGGGATGATGTTTAGTCAGATTTTACAAATGTGCAAATTGTTTTTCATTTCTTTAGTGTGTTCTTCATAAGCATTTGCTTCTATAGGTTTGCACAGGACAGCTCTATTTTTTGCATGAAAAACTTTGTTCCTGATCATGAAGTAACTGAGATGAAATACAAATGTTGTTTTTGCCTGCTTGAAGGGAGGGAAAGGGACTAACTACTTTCTTTTCCTTAGGAAAAAAATAACAATGTGAAAAATGTCTTTGTAAGGCACACAAAATATACCACTGAAGGCAGAATTCTGTAATTTTACCCAAAACTCTGGTCATGTTCCTTGAGTACCGTTACTACAGTTATGCTTCCCTTTGTTACTGGATATTCATCATGAGCCTTCAGTTAAAGTGGTAAATACAGATGGTTAAATACCAGTAGTAGTCTAACAATAATGTTATAATGTTATAATGAATATAAATAAAATCAGTGCTACAGTATTTGATCAGTAGCTTCCAAAAGCATAAAACTGGGTTGGCTAAAAAATTTCAGGTGATTCAAATATCCACACAGAATATCCATGCATTTGACTATGAGTGATAGTGCCTCCATTATACTCAAATGTAAGTGACCACTGAAAAACGCTAAGCTTTCCTGAAGAAAACTAACAATTATAATAAACCACATGAATAATGTGTCATGCTAGGGAGAAAAAGAACATCCATATCTTCCTATTTTGAGACAAGTGATTTCCTTCTCTCCATATGAAATGAAATCCCCCAAACCGTCTATAAACACATTCCTGCTATCTGGACTAGTTAACATTTCCCAGCTCCTTGCCCCTGAGCCGTTCCCCAAGATATAGAAGATGCATCCTGAATTTCATGTTCTATATTACACAACACCTTAATCCCTAGCATTTGACAGGTTATAGTTTTAAATGTTCAACTATATTATGGCTTTTAAAAATACACTTCAATATACTGCGGTGCATTCCCCCCCACCCACCCCCAGTGCAGACCAATTCCACACATGCTGGTGACAACTTTGATCTCTCTTCGTCTCCCACTGCATGTCAATGCCATTTAATGTATCCCAGGCATTTTGCTAGCAGAATGACTCTGTACCTTGACCTGCAGTTAAATAGCATGTTTATCTGTGAGACAGTGTGCTCCAAATAAACCAGATGACAGTTTGGAATAACGTCATTTGGAAGGATTGAGAAGCTTCTCAAGAGTCAGGTACCCTGGAGGTAATAGGCTTGAAGGAAGCATGTTCTGTGCCAACCCTCCCGCCATCTTCTACTTGAAGCTCATGTACTTGACAATGACGCCATGGGCACTTGTCAAGAGACTCCCCCCACCTCCCCTTTACTCTGTCTTCCTTTCTTTTTTGGCCTGGCAAACTGATGCACTTTGCAGTCAACTTACAAAAAAGGCTAAGCATTTGAAAGTGTGAAGGGCAAAAAATATCTGACGGCTAGTCTTCAAAAATACACTTTCATTTCACAAAGCATAAATGTTTGTTTCCCAAGTCCAGTGTTGACAGAAATAGGCTGCAGTGCAGGCATAAGAACTTAACCCCTGCAAGGCATCTCTTCTGTACCATTTTTGCGTTGCTGAGTATGAGGCATTGTAAATCTGTGCAGTTTCTTGTAAATAGCCATAAACAATGGCATTGATTTGCTGGTTACCTCCCCCTTCTCCCTGCAACTCCCCCACCCACCAACATTTTTTTTCTTCCTGCGTAGAGTGCAGTGTCTCGTTCGCTATAAATAGAGACTTTTCAACAAACTGCACCTTACACTCCAATTGTAATTATATCCTAATGACTCACTGACATCACTAACTATGCACTGAGAGGAAGCTGATTGAGCAACTTAACAGTTGCTGGAATCTCCCCACCCCCTTTCACAAGTCCAAAAAACTAACACTTGCAGAAAGTGAGGAATAAATGGGTAACAAAGCCCTTGGCATTTTGCTACCAACTAAAACCTCTGCAATATTCTTTCTAGTGAAATTAATTTGTCAACGGCGGTCTGCATGGGCATGCAGTAATCTTTTAAAACAGGCAATTTAGATCACTTGCTCTTCTAGTTGTTTTTCACATAGCACACATCCCCATGATAAGCAGCTGAAATCGTTCGTTCACATTCCCAAATATTCTTTTTTATAGTTTGCTTTGGAGGACTTCATAGACACTGGAGGCACATTGTGGTTTATCCATAGTGCCCTTAGCATGCTCTTTTGTCATACGTTACAACGTAGCTGGCAAAATGTTGTCAGGAACTGGGAAGGGAGGCCAGCTATTGCTTTATACTACCTCTTCTATTCCAATTCACCCTTTGTGCAGCTTGACTCTGTCTGGGTACTGCATGCGGTCCATGTGTGCACAAGTTTGTATTGTATTGTGAACACCATGTATTCTCAAGTCATAGAATAGAAAGAGAAAACTCCTATGTATGGAGAAATTAGCCAGTGTATTGCAGTTCTTGGAACACAGTACATGGACACAATCCAGAGAATGTCTAAGAAACTCCCACTTTATATCAATGGGACACACCTGCATGTTCTTCAGTTGATTACTACAGCTTCAGATGGTGAGTTGCATGTGTGAAGGGAGGGACCATCACAGAACTTTCATATAATCTCAGGCACAATGCTTTGCAGTTACCAAATGTACAACCATCAAATGAATGCTGAATGAAACCAGCTTATCTGTGTTCGGATAAGCACACAACATGTGTGCTATTAATAGAGTTCTGAAATTATGTGTGTACAGGTAATTTTCATTCAATTTTTAAATTAGAGTCAATATTTCAGAAGTGAAATATCAAAGTCTGGGGTTGATTATTTTGCAGTTGATATTCCTTTCGTTAACAAATCCTGTAGTTGAAAGGAATCTTGGCAGGCCCTGCTTATCAGGGCTGGCCCTACCATTAGGCAGAGCGAAGCAGGCAGCAGATGCTGGGAGGTGACAGCAAGGTGTTGAAGGATAGAGTTGTGCGCTACACAGCTTGCTGTGCACCCCGTAAGCTAGCGTGCTGCCTTATGTGCAGTAGATGATACTTTCCCATCAAAAGAGTCAACTGCCAATCTAATCAGCTTTTGTACATAAAATGGGAGGGGGCACTATTTTGTTCTTCACCTCAGGCAGCAAAATGTCTTGGGCTGGCCCCACTATATACATAATACAGGGGTCAGAAAAATTATACCTAAAGAACCCCCTCTTTATGCAACTATTAAAGGTTCAGGAGCCAGGTCATCCTTTGTGCCTGGTCACCCTAAATGTCCACAATCGTGGAGGTGATCATTTGGAGAAACATCTTTAGCAACACTCTCCTCCTCTTACAAAACACTCAGTTGTAATGTCATATGTAAAACCAATGTCCTATGTAAAACAAGCATCCACCACTTGGGTGTCATATGTAAAACCACCATCCATATCTTGGTCACATTGCATTTCTCATTTGGTGGGCCTTCTGTCTTCTTGGAGTAGGGCTGGCCTGAACATATTTTGCTGCTTCAACTGAATGACAAGATTGTATCCTCACCCTTTCCATGTACAAACCGGACTGGCAGTTGATTCTTACTTCAATGCTGGTGAGGGGGGTAGTACAGTAATACCTTGGATTGAGAGCATAATTCGTTCCAGAAACGTGCTTGTAATCCAAAACACTCTTATATCAAAGTGAGTCTCTGGTGGGTGTGAGCGGGGCCGATTTCGGCCCGCTACACCCACTCAAGGCGAGCGGTTACATCCCTACCTTTGTCTTGCAAGACGTTGCTTGTTTATCAAGTCAAAATTTAAATTTTTTTTTTGCTTGTCTTGCAAAACGCTCTCAGACCAAGTTACTTGCAATTCAAGGTATATTACTGTATCCTTCACTGCTCATGAGGGCAGAAAGCTAGCTTAGGGGGCATAGGGCAGGCAGCATGGCACACATGGGTGTATCCTCCAACACCTCGCCACTGTTTCCTGTCCACCAGCATCTACTGCCTGAAGTAGCCACCTCTCTCTGCCCAATGGAAGGGCAAGCCCTGCCTAGGAGGGACATGTACACCAAAGACCAACATGACCGATGAGGTAAGCTAACCTCCCAACTAAGCAGGGTCACAGTGACCCTGCTGACAGGACTCCATTAGGGATGCACATGACCCCACCCCTCAACTTTTGCTGGACTTGTCCTGCAGTGAAAGCGCAGGGAAAACCTGTGACCTTCAAAGAGTTCCCTCAAAAAATGCAGCTCTTTCCTGTGGGTAAGCTACTACTTTGAATTTGACAAGGTGGCCAGGTAGTCTTTCCATCTTTTGTCTTCTTTTTACTGTTGTACAAAGGCAAACTACTGCATTCAGCAGCTGGATGCTGGATAGTTTAAAAATGTTATTTATTTATTTATTATATTTATACCCCATCTTTTTTCCTGCAAGGAACCCAAGGCAGCTTACATCGTCCTCCTCCTCTCCATATTATCCTCACAACAACCCTGTGAGGTAGGTTAGGCTGAGAGTCAGTGACTGACCCAAAGTCACCCAGTGAGTTTCATGGCCGAGCGGGGACTAGAACCCGGATCTCCTGAGTCCCAGTCCAACACTCTAACCACTACGCTGGGAGTTGTAGGCCAAAAACATCTGGGGACCCAAGGTTGGAGAGCCCTGCTTTAGAGGGCTCTCCAGCCTCCAATAAGGCTACGGAGACAGGTGCTTATACCTGAGACCTAAATAAATAAAATAAAAATTTTGCTGCTGGAAATGGAGCCCAAATGCCCCTTCACACACTCACACACACCATCACCACCATCTCCTGCCTTCATCTATTCTCCCCTCATGATGCCAACTGAAGGAGGTTGTTTCTTCCTGTTGTATTAGCAGGGCTGGCTCTGTTCTGTGGAACTCAGCTGCAAAAAACATAGCAGGAAGCAATGCAGAAAGGCAAATGGGGGAAATAGGGTAGAGCTGGCTGGGTGAGTCTGACAGTTGTAGTCCAACACATCAGGAGGGCACCAGGCTGGGCAAGGCTGGGCTAGCGGGATAGCTAGACAAGATAGAAGCTGAATTATATATCTCTTTGGGGTATTTTATCTTTCGAAGAAGGATAAGAAGTGCTGAAGTAAAACTCTTCATCCCAACTGCTGTGCCAAGATGCATTCCACACAGCTTCTGAATCCAACTGTGTTGCGGTCCATTCCCCCCCCCCCCATTTCTTATTTAAATGTATCTTTATATTCCTCTCATCTCTCTCTTTTTTTTAATGCAAGTTCATATAAAATATAAATGAACTGTTTAGAACAGACGCAGGGAAAAATACTGACCATAAGCACTTTCCCAAGCAAACCGTCCTGATAGGATGGCAAGTGCCACAAAACAGATTGAGAAACCCGGGGCTTTTATCACTACGCTACTTCCATCTCCCTGAAACAAGAGCAGATAGATGGCATGGCAATAAAAATGCATTCACACTGCACGTCCATCTCAATCCATTAAGAACAATGGATTCTCACTAAGCAAATATTCGCTTGTCAGAAGTATTTGCAACAGTGGATTCATTCAGCAGGACTAAGTAAGTGAGGTTCACAGCAATTTAAAAGCAGCAAATTAGACATTTACAAACAGTGAAGATGCCGCTTGTCTAGCATGACCTTTCACTCAGGCTGTACAAGAAGGTGTTAATGTAATTTAAATGCCAGTTAGAAATATTTCAGTGGTCTCTTTTACCTTCTAGCAAGCCTTACATAACAATCCTAAAGAAGAACAATTTAAGCTTGTCATTTTTTTTCCTTTGCAAGGAGGCCTCTTTCTCTGAGGTAATCGACTTACAGTTCAAAATGATGTAATTCTTTAAATCAAAAGCTTTCTTTCCTAAAAAGAAATCTTACCTGCTTGTTAGCTTTTATTTTTACCTTCACCTGTTCTATCCCCCCCCACACACACCTTTATTTTTTATTTTTAGGCCCAGAGAATGTAATGAAAGCAGTTCAGGTGTTCTATTTGTGTTACATTTCTAGAGGGGCCATTTAGGTAAGGTGGGGAAGCAATTCTCTCCCTTCTCCCCCCCCCCAAGCTTGTGTTTCACACTACTACATGTGCTTATTCCACACATATATCTATCCTTCTGATTATAAAGGAGCTCTAAAAATATAACCACAAGAAAGGCTCCTAAAGTTCTCTCCTTTTCGTAATGTAAATTCTAAGATATCTAAGAGCAGGCATTTGACTCCTAAGGTGAATTTTGCTCCTACATATTGAACCTTAAAACATCTGAGTACATCTACCTGCTTTCCTACTACTGTCATCCCCCTGTTCACGAATAGCAGTTACTCAACTGAGCGGCCACAGTTGTTTGGAGCTAGATTCCAGGCACCCACCATATGCAGCAGTAGAAACGCGATATTAAACCTACAGCAAGATTGGACTCTCTGTTCGAGTCCTTATGAGAGTTACACCGGACTATCCCAAGGCCCGTATACCTTGAGAGCCAAAGTAGACATGACCTAAAATGCATTATAGCAGCCTTCCTCAACCTGGAGCCCTCTAGATGATCTGGATTGCAACTCCCAGCATTCCTGAGCATTGGCCATGCTGGCTGTCGCTGATGTGAATTGTAGTCCAACATATTTGAACAGCACAATGTAGGGGAAGGTGCATTATAGCACTGAATATGCATCGTGTCTTTTTTTTTTAAAAGGCATATATAGTCGCAAATGTGAGTGAAAGGGAGTGCATGTGTAGGACTGAAACCATGGCACGCGAGGAAAGGGAGCTTGCTGCAATCTCAATGGAAATTTCTCCCCATACTACTATTTTATAAAACCCTCCCTGACTACCCTAGTCCCGATCCTGCTCAGTCCCTCTCACAGTGGCTATTTGCTTTTTTAAAATGTGCACGTTAAATGCTAGAATGTAGTGAGCATTGTGTCTAGTAGTTTGGAAAAAGCCAAACATGAAAGGTCCATTTTTCTACTATTAGACTACTTCAACAATAAAGTCTTCAAGCGACCCACATATAAGCTTAATATTTAAAATTAAAATTTAACATCACTTTTTGCATTTTGTTATAAAACAAAGTTTCATGAAAATCCAAAGAAAAGCATTAACGTTAAGGAGAAGCATAAACAATGTAGACAAGCTCTCCTTAGTTATCTGTCTATGATGCTAACCTTTACTTGGTGGGATGGAATGCCAATTTATGTCTGGATGAATTGTGATTCAAACAGCTGTTAGTTTTAATATACATACAGTCATGCCTTGGATTGAGAGCATAATTCGTTCCGGAAAGGTGCTTGTAATCCAAAACACTCTTATATCAAAACGATATCCCCCAAAAAAAATTTGTACAGAGATTTTTAATTTAAGCCGTACTACAGTACTTGTATTGCAAGATGACGCTTGTATATCAAGTAAAAAAAAATTAAATAAATATTAAAAATTTTGCTTGTCTTGCAAAACGCTCTCAAACCAAGTTACTTGTAATCCAGGGTATTACTGTATTCTTAAAGATAACATGTTTCAAAGTGGCAATCTGAACAATTAATTATCTTTCTTATGTGAGCAATACCAAGTTTAGTCAATGTGCTATTGCTACTGCACCGGTTTGTAGACTTCTACAAGGTAATTTCTAATGTATATATTGTCTGATAATGGACTTGATCTTGCTTATCTTCAAGTCATGTAAGCTTAAGTTAGTTTTGTGGTCTGAAATGAAAAAGAGTAGTCTGTGACGGCTTTAAATGTTACATTTTTATACTACCTTCTGGCTTCAGAAATGGGCCCCCCCAAGGAGCCTCACAAGAATTAATTTACAGCTTACAATCAAAGGTTTAAAACAGTCAGCAGCTTAAAAAAAACCCTCAAACAATCAGTCACAACACACAGCCAGTCACACCAGCAATATAGCTAATAAATTTTACTAGCTTGGTCAAGAAAATGCTTTTTGAAAGAAAATGTGTGTTTTTCTGAAAAGCAAAAACAACTATTAGCAGTGCCAGCAGAAGGGAATCTTAGGGAAGATGCTCTGAGTGGGCCCACTTCCTCCTAATGCGGCACCCACAGGGACCTCTGACGGCAGCTACAAAGCTCTCCACTCTCCACTCCCTGCCTCCTTAAAAAAAAAAAAAAAATATTGAAAAATGTTAGGGTGACAAGTTCTCCTTCCTGTTTCTGGGCCTGCAGTTGGTCAGCTGTTTAGCAGGCAGGAAGATAAAGCAAGGCAACGGGCTGGAGGGCAGAGAAAGTGAGAGGCTAGAGGCTAGGAGTGGGGAAAAACAGCGAGGTAAAAGATGGGTGGGGGAGAGAAATAGCGAAGTTAGAGGCTGGGAGTAGAGAGAAAGAGAGCAAAGGGAAAAGGTTTGTGTGGGCATAAGAAGATCGGGTGGGGCAGGAAGCAACTCTTTCCATTTTTTCCTCACTCCCTGCTCTAGACTTGCTATTTTTCCTCCCCACACATGATAGGCCACCACGACAGCCATTTTGTGACTAGCCACATTCTCCATGGGAACCATTTTGTGGTGGTGCCCACAGCAGTTTTTCAAATTCCCAAATGTGTCCATGTGCCCACAGGTCCAAAAACTTTGGGGACCCCTGTCCTAGTCACTGTCATTATTGTCCCTTGCTTCCCAGCCCAATTCATATGGTTGCCAAAAGAGAAAGAGCAAGAAAAGCAGGTGCTGCTGCTTGTTCTCCTTGCTCGTGTCACTGTTTGCTTGCTCAAAAAGGTCAGGTAAACAGACAGTGACGGCAAAGAGGAGCAATAGCTAGACCGGGGGATGGGGTCAGGGATTGACAGGAGCCCCCCTGCTGGATTATAGCCCTTGGAAAGTGATTAATGATGCAGATTCTGAATATTAGAATTCAAAGACAAATACTGGAATATGCAAATGGCCATCTGATTATTTAAACTGACACAACATCATATCAGCATAGGATCTGGCTTATTGTTCTCTGTAATCATCACACCTAGGTGGTGTTTTGCTGGTAGTTGGATCCCACCTGGTCTGGCTGCTAGTTCAGTGCCTGTTGGTACAAATAAAGCTGGGCCTTGTTATGCTTGACCTTATTAACGTTTTGACCCCATTACTTCCAGGAAGTCTGGCCAGCCTCCATGAATAAGTAAAGAAATAGAAAGATGTTGTCTGCCAATAGTCTAAAATTGGACTGATTTTCCCTAGATGATGGGGATAGGTAGCTGCCTTATCTGTGGTAATGCATGTTACTCTTTTGGACACCACAACTGGAATAGCTTCATAGGCTTGGGCTATTAATGGGGAAATCGGGTTGATAACTATTGGCCTATGCTTTGTTCCTTAAAAATCACATAGATAAAACTCTAGAAGCAAAATTAGAAACACCTTCTAAGCTTGTCCTAAAATGCCATGCCTATACTGTTAAGCCAACCAACAACACAGTAATTCACCCTTAGCCATTGACATGGCATGATTTTAAAAAATAAACCAAGAAAATAAATTCAGCTGTATTACTACTGTGGAGAAAGCCTGCACACTCACAGTGACATGAACCCCAACACAGTTTTCCCCAAACGACCCCGCTTAGTTTCCCTGGTAACTCCCGTCTGCATAATCCTCACCAGAGGGAAAACCGGAGATACCAGTCTTGGCCAGACAGGCACACAATAGGGACCATCAACGGAATCCACAAGAAGAGCCATGGATCACCCAGGGACAAAGGGTAGTCTCAAAGAGCTGCAAAGTATCCCAGTAACTGCAACACGTCACCTTTCCCGGGTGGGAATAAGCCCACCTGACATGAAGGGGGCAGGAATAAGCCCACCTGACCAGCAAGGGGCAGGAGAGCGGGAAGGACGGGGTAGAAAACCCCTCTCCCCGTCCCAGGAGGGTTGTTGGGAACATGGGTGCACAGACGACATCCACGGCCAGCCCCCGGCTGGGTCAAGCAGTTCTCTTCCCCGGGCCAGGCGGGCTCGGAGTCAGGCTGGAATCAGAACAGTGTAGAGTCTCGGATCTAAGGTAACTCCTTGCCGCAGTACGCTAGCCTGGGAACCCGTTCATTCATAAATCTGAGGTCACGCTCAGGTCTTGTTGACGTTATAGTATTCCTAGAAATCTATTAGTTCCGCTCCATTTAAATAAAAAGTGTCTATTCTTCAGGGATGTTGAAGAGTCCTTGGTCTCGAGTCACGAGTCGAGTCACGAGTCTTTGGACCCGAGTCACGAGTCGAGTCCGAGTCCTTGGTCCAAAATGGTGACTCACGAGTCACGAGTCACTCCCAAAGCTGACTCCCACGAGTCCCTATTAAAATCAATGGGGGTTTTCCCCAACAAAATAAGGCTATTTCAGATGTGTGGCTTAAATAAATTCTAGGCACAAGTGTGCCTTTTTATTTCAAAACTCTGCAACTGATTTTGGCAAGAAGAGACCAGGCAGACAAACCCAAAATAACCAGACAGGCAGAGGAGGCAGGGAACCCCAAAGCAGGCAGGCAGAGGCCTTTGTCTTGGACAATTCAAACTGTGGAACTGGTTAAGAAGAGGCCAGGCAGGCAGAGGAGGCTGGGCACCCCAAACAGGCAGGCAGAGGCAGCCAAACCCAAAATGTCTGAAAGGTTGCATTTTAGGGAAATGATTTTAAAAAATAAACTTGCTGTACTTCCTAAAACCTATCCATGTTGCATCTGAGGAACACGAGTCCTTGGTCTCGAGTCTCGAGTCGAGTCTCGAGTCCCATTAAAAATATTGGGACTCGAGTCTGACTCGAGTCAGTGGGGGGACTCAGTCCGACTCACGAGTCGAGTCCTCGAGTCCAAGTCCCCATCCCTGCTATTCTTGCCGCGAATAGACTCCTGTGCTTCCTTTTTGCCACGTACGAGTTCTAGTAAATTACACTTGCACAAACGGGCTGTAGTTCAGCGCCGGTTAACCTGTTAAGTGCCGAACTCACGCAGAAGACCCAGCTGCTGGTCTTCCACAACTACTATTCTACTTAGTATACATTTTGTAAGGCTTTTAAAAAATTATTAACTATGCTAAATCTCTCAAAAAAAGTCTACTGATTAAAAATTTCCTATGCACCCATTCACAGGGCTCAAAGGAAAAGAAGGTCTTCCAAGTCACTTTGGATTTATCCAGTGACTTCAGGAGGACTAAGTTACATTAAGCAGAAATGAGCTACTTTAAGTGTTAGGAGAGTCTTGCCACCCAGCATCTGTATTTCTGATTTCAGCGCAGAGGTTTTGGTATCCCCTGTCTGAGTATGTTGGTGTCGTTACAGCTACTTCAGGAGGCAGAGTGTCTGAAGTCTGAAACAGTTCAAAGAAAGAAAGAGAAAAAAGCTGCCTGATTCTAATACACCTAATTAGCCATCGGCAGACTCTTAATTGCATACATTAGGATGATTCCATAGTGGAGATTAATTCTAAATATACCCAAGCAGCTGGTTAAGATGCCATGGATTACAGTGTGGACTGTACTTTTCCACTTAATTAGATATCAAAATTAAGCAGCAACAAGCATTTTGACATAACGGGGATCAAGCCGCCACTTGGCATCCCAGAGCTGCACTAAAGTGACCGCTAAACAGAGCCGCACAGATGGAGAGATATTAAATGCCGCACTGGAAAGTAATTTCAAATAATAAAATATCAATATTTACATTTTAATTACCCCTACTGAGAGCTGCTCTGTCATTTTCACTATTGCCGACACAGCAAGGGGTAGTGGAATGACATTGCAGCTCTGACAGCAATGACTATTTTGTTTCCATTAAAGAATGACAAGTGTTTTAGAGGCAGTGACACCCAGTGTGTGAACAAGAATGACAGCCGATCAGAAAATTCCTATTAAGGGAATAAATGACTCAACAAAAGAACTGACTTCAAGCAGCCAGCTCCTCCTTGAATGAAACACAAAATCGTTTCCAAATTTTCTGGCAAAAGTTTATAATTAAAAGGCACCCAAGAGAACCCTTAGCATACCACAGAATATTTAAAAGCATAACACATTATATGACTGGTCCATATCAAATCAGCAATATTAAGAGGGAACAGGACTCTGAGCTTGTGATAGAAATGCAGATTAGTTCAATGAAGATGGGTACTTTATAGAAGCAAGACCATTTCAATCTCAACAAAGTCTGGAATACTTCAAAGACTCTTTATTTTGGTTACTTCAGCTTAATTATTATTTTGACAAAGAAGTTCATCCCATACTTGGGTCATATGTTGAACTTTAAAATTGTCACAAAAGAAGCCTATCATAATACAATGTGGGTGGGTGTAAATGCACACAGACACAGTTTATTTTAAACAAAATATCTAGCCCTAGGGGTGGGGGTGGGGATAATATTTAGTAATTTAATTGTTGATGTATTTCAGTTTTGACTTCCATGTTGTTCTTACCCTATGGCTCAGTTAGGTTACAGTATTAAAACAAAACAAAACTCAAAGGCCTCATCATGATTCCAGTCACAGGGAGAGTTTGGCGAACCCTTTTCTCTCCAGCCCTTTCAGTGACCTGGTTTGCACGATCTCAGTGTGGTTAATAAGCCACAGTGCCTTGCTAACCACCCTGTACATGCTGGCCAGATTTACATAATTACCCTCGCCAGTGCGGCTTGTTGTGATGTCCGAACCTGGCCAGGGTGGGTTGTTGGGGTGGTTAACAAACCACCCAGCAACCCTAAAACAGTCCATGGGTTCTGCATGGTTTGTTCACTACCCCAACCACCCACCCTCGCGCCGGGTTCAGACATCACAACAAGCCATGCCAGCAGGGTAATTATATAAATCTGGCCGGCATGCGACCAGCACATGCAGGGTGGTTAACAAGCCCCCGTGGTTAACACCCTGTGATCGTGCAAGCTGGCCCTCTGTCTGTCCCATGGGTCATTAGTAACTTACAGGCTGGGCACTGAGGGAAGGAAACAGTGGTTGGCCCTCTTTTACCATGTAATGATGACCAGCATACTGCAGTGTGCACTTTCTGAGGGCCAGCCAAAAGGGGGAAAGCAGCAAAGAGGAGACCAAACTACATTGATGCTAAACCTATGTCGGGAGAGAGACAGGGGGAGTGCAACCCTGTTGATACTCCTGGATCTCTCAGCGGCTTTCGATACCATCGACCATGGTATCCTTCTGGAGCGGCTGTCTGAGTTGCGGGTGGGGGGCACTGCATTGCTCCTACTTGGATGGCCGGCTCCAGTGGGTGGTGCTTGGGGAATGTTGCTCGGCCCCATGGACTCTCCAGTACGGGGTTCCTCAGGGGTCGGTCTTATCCCCCATGCTATTTAATATCTACATGAAACCACTGAGTGGGGTCATCCGGAATTTTGGAGTGCGTTGCCATCAGTACGCTGATGACACGCAGCTCTATTTCTCCTTTTCATCTTCAGCAGGTGAGGCTGTGGATGTGCTGAACCGGTGCCTGGCTGCGACAATGGACTGGATGAGGGCTAACAAACTGAGGCTCAATCCAGACAAGACTGAGATGCTGTTAGTGGGTGGTTCCTTTGACCGGATGGAGGGTGTTCAACCTGTTCTGGATGGGGTTGCACTCCCCTTGAAGGAGAAGGTTCGTAGCTTGGGGGTGCTCCTGGAGCCATCTTTGTCACTTGAGGCTCAAGTGGCCTCAGTGGCAAGGAGTGCCTTTTACCAGCTTCGGCTGGTGGCCCAGCTACGCCCCTATCTCGACAGGGATAGCCTGGTCTCAGTAATCTACGCTCTGGTGATCTCTAAACTAGACTACTGCAATGCACTCTACGTGGGGCTGCCTTTGAAGACTGTTCGGAAGCTGCAGCTTGTGCAAAATGCGGCAGCCAGGCTTATTGCAGGGACCGGAAGGTCCGAGCATATTACACAGTTCTGGCCCGCTTGCACTGGCTGCCAATATGCTTCCGAGCCGAATTCAAGGTGCTGGTTTTAACCTATAAAGCCCTACACGGCTTAGGACCACAATACCTGACGGAACGTCTCTCCCAACCGCTATCTACCTGGACACTACGCTCAACATCTGGGGCCCTCCTCCGACTGCCACCTCCAAGAGAGGCTCGGTTGGTGGCAACGAGGAGGAGGGCCTTCTCGGTGGTAGCCCCCCAGTTATGGAATCAGCTCCCCACTGAGACCCGCCTGGCGCCAACCTTACTATCTTTTCGGCGCCAGGTTAAGACTTCCCTCTATGCCAAGGCATTTAGTTAGGAGCTTGGAATAGCACGGAGGGGATTGTCACCTGTAGGCTCAGTTTTATTGGCTTTTGTATTGTTATTTTAAACTGTGTTTTTAAATTTGGTTTTTAATTTTTTAATTTTAGGAGCTTGGAATAGCACGGAGGGGATTGTCACCTGTAGGCTCAGTTTTATTGGCTTTTGTATTGTTATTTTAAACTGTGTTTTTAAATTTGGTTTTTAATTTTTTAAACTATTTTGTATGTTTTTTATTGTTGTTTTTATGTATAGAGTGTTGTGAACCGCCTAGAGAGCCTCGGCTGTGGGGCGGTATACAAATGAAATGAATGAAATGAAATGAAATGAAACCTGTTAACTGAAGTTGCATGTTGCACGTCTTCAATTGTTAGTATCAAGTGCAGAGGGAACACCCAATCAGCACTGAAACTGAATTATGTGGTGATGTGTGTTTGTGTGTGGGGCAGGTAGCCTTTCCTCCCCACTGTGATCCCAACAAAAATCCCCCCCTCCAGTTTCTATTAGCCCTGGAAGGGAAACTCCCATTGAAGCAAATGTGAGCTTTCCTCCCAGGGTTAATAGCAGCTTTGTGGAGGTGTCTGTGGGGAGATTTTCACTGGAACCACAGTGGGGGAGGAAAAGGTTAAACCCACAACCCACACACTGCAGTTTCAATCCTGATCGAACCTCCCCTCCCAACCTGCTATTAACAGTAAAAACACACGTACACAAAGCAACTTCAAATGGCACATTTAGTATCATGTGCAGTTTGGCTCTCAGTCCTAAGCCAATGCCTCCTGTCTCTGACCCATGTATCCAAACCCAATCCTTCCCCATTGCTAAATTAACCAAATTAACAGGTATTACAAAGATCGTGTTTAGGTTTGGACTGTGGCAGGTTTTTTTCAAGTAGTGCCAGGGGTGGTGGAATTCCTTAATCATTGGTTAGCAATAAACAACATGCCCTAATAAACATCACATATCGGATAGGAATCCTCAGTCCAAGAGTCGTAAGGAAAACAGGTCTCTCCACTATGTATGGCTCAAACTGCAGCACAGAGCAAGAAAGCGAATCACGGGGTCAGTACAGCATACTGGGTAACTACATGACCCTTCTATGCTGTGGAATATGTGTTTGTTAGTGTAGCTGAACTATAAGTGTGACAAATGGATAGGTCAGCAAAGTGGATTAAAGTCCCCCCCACTCTTTTTTCAAAGAAAAACAAATGCCTGCGAGCATCTGTTTTGACTAGCTGCCTAACTAGTAGCACTTCATATTTGCCACTTTCTTTAAAGTGAACCCTGGAAGTACTTCTTAAGCATCCCTAAAGCTTTTAGGACTAGGCGCTTTCCCCCATTTTTCAGCCACTAGCACCTTTTAATTTCTGAAAGAGCCATGGTTGAAAATCTTAATTAATTGTTCCATACTGCTTCAGGATCATTATGCAATGTAATAAAGGCCGTGTAATTATGAAATTTTACAGCCATTACCAAGGCTGATGGCTCGTATTTCATCCTCAGCTGGACCCAATGGCTTTTAGCCACTCAGCTTCCCTTTGATGAACTACAGACAGATCTATCAGGCCCAAACAATATCCAGGCAAGGCGGCTATAATAGCTACCTACCGATGAAGCCACAGATAAAGATAAACTATAAATCTACGCACAAATGCAGGCACATTGCCTCGGGATGACAGAGGAGAGAGGATGAGACACTTGGGAAAGCTTTCCAGTAGCATGAATCCAACCTTTTCCTCTTTCTTATTCAATGTGGAATTAAGTTGTGATATTCCTACTGAAAAATATAATTTCCGTGGGTTAAAAACCCCTTCTTGGGTATATTTCCCATAGTTTATTTGAAATCAACAAGTGCGCAGATGGTACATTTAGAACAGGGGTGTCGAACCTCTTTCAGTCTGAGGTCTGAATTCAATCTTGGAGAAGCTCTCAGGGGCCACATTCCAGAGGTGAAAAGGAGGCAGGGCCAAAATTACCAACATATTTTAGCTTGAAGCTCTTCTTGTCAGTAATTACGCCTTAGCAGGAGCATTATAACCATTTAGAATAGGGAAAAATTGTGCAAAAGCTGGGAAATCACCAAACAATCAGTGGTTGGGGAAAAGAGGGTGTGGCCAAGGAAAGGGGGCATGGCCAGCTAGAGAACCCCAGAGGGCTGGATTTGGCACCCAAGCAGGCCAGACTTTACACGTGGGCTGAGGTTCAACATTCCTGATTTAGAACATTTGCAGAACTACGTATTATGGAAAACATAGTGATACCTCCCAAAAATGACATCCCCATATCATGTTCTTTCCTATCCCCTGTAATTTTGTGTATGTTTCTGTATCCCCTGCTGGTAGAGGTTAGTAAATTATACACACAACCTGATGACATCATAACACAATGCTTCTTAACTTGTTTTCAATTAATTAGAAGGCATTTCATGCTGATGTCCTTTTGCGCCTACATAGGCAGTAGTCTTGGGCAAAGTCAGCTGCTGCAGTTGGCGCGTGCTCAGAACATGATTAGTTTTAACCCCTTATTTGGTTTTATAGAAAATGTTATTCCTGAGGCTTTTTTTTTAATGGCCCAACTGTTTTTATTTGAACTATAATTTGCAGAAGAATGGTCTGGCTCCTCCCCTTTGCATTGATATCTGAGAAAGTCACATACACCCCAAGGACAGGTTATGTAAATGGGCCAGCCTCTGAACAAGCAAAAGCAGACAGGTGGGGGTATGTGTCTGTACTAGTCCAAAAACCACTGTAAACAAAACAAAACAAAAACTCCTAAATGAAAAGTCAACCAACTAATTTAATATTTGGCCAAACTTACTAAACATTTTATGAAGTTGTGCCTTGGAAAGTATATCTTTCCAAGGCATATTTGTGAGTATTTTTCCATTGGCTCTAGAGTCTGCTGTGGTTTCAGTCAGTCTTATGTCACATCTATCTTTATTTGGCAGGTATATTCATTATTGTATGTGTTTAAGAGTTTTCTGTGGATTCTCTTGTCTTGAATGGCAACATGTAGGTTGAGCTGATCCTCATAGCGAAGTGAAACACCCTGGCTGGCTGGTAGAGTAAGGCCATGAGGAAACATTGAGTGGCAGGGGAGGGAATGGTTCCTGCTGATTGGATCCTCTTCTTCTGTATTACATGTGCAGAAGAAAAGATAGCATTGCACAGTTGCCTAGGCAACATACTGCCTTCCCACACTCTGCTACTCCAATTCCCAAGCAGCAGTGCAGGAATGCACACAAGCAAAAATAGTAATAATGCAAATTAGAAAGAATGAAAAAAGGAGAGAACATTTTTGGATGGTCACAAAGGTTGGTCACAAAGTAAAGTTGAAGTCAAAGCAACAGCCATATATTATGAATTGTTATGACGTACTACCAAAGCCAATTCAATATATTCTGGCGAGGCTATTGGGTAAACTAAGACCTTCTATATTCTGGCGAGGCTATTGGGTAAACTAAGACCTTCACTGGGTGACTTTGGGCCAGTCACTGACTCTCAGCCTAACCTACCTCACAGGGTTGTTGTGAGGATAAAATGGAGAAGAGGAGGAGGATTATGTAAGCCGCCTTGGGTTCCTTTCAGGAAAAAAGGCGGGGTATAAATATAATAAATAAATAAAATAAATAAGTATGCTAAGTTAAAACAAAAACTTTTTGGAAAGATATACTTTTCTTGAATTATGGCAACTTTGGTGATATGTGCTGTCCAAATGACCAAACAAGACAATTTGTGTGACTTCAAATGGAAGTTACGTGAATAGTTTGTGTACTACACAGCTTTTTACAGAATCTTTCACAATCAGTGTGCTATTTCTTAACATTAAAGTTAGTATAACATTCAACAGGAGCTAAAACTTCCCACATTTGGCCAAGTGCATCTGACCAAATGTCTGGCAATATTGTTCACTGTCTTGCACTCCTTTGTCAGACCAATCACATACCCATAGTTACATTTCCTTTTTTTTCAGGTTAGTATTGAACCAAATATTTGGCCCAGGGATTTCCATGACTTTCAGAGTAAGGTGAAAATACCACCCGGACACTGTTGCAATCTTTGGTAATTTTGCAAAATTCTGATCTTTTTCAAGGGTGTGGTGGCCTTCCATGATAGAGAGACAGTCTTTCTTTTACAGGAAAAAGCTCTGCCACCAGTTCAAGAGGTGGTGGAACTGCAATAAACAACAGCCTGGCAGCATTCCCATTGCAAACAGAATGGCCTGGCCTGGGGGCATTCTTGGTAAAAAGAAAAAAGAAAAGAAAAGAAAAAAAGATGGATGCTCCCACTGGCCAGCACACCAGTTCACATGCATGTATGCATGTATTTATTTATAAATAAACTGCTTGCTTTTCTTTAAGAATCCCCATGTTTCCAACAGGTAGAGACTGATCTAGATACTAGGCCATTCTGATGACAATTCACAGTAAACACAGAAGCACTTCCAGAAAGGACAAAGAAACAAAATGTGAAAGGAGCATGTCCTAACTTTATAGTCTCTTCTAATAACTATGAAAAGGTTGGTATTTATGGGCATATTTGTTCTCAGCATTTTTGGTCACTGGAGATACAACAATACACTGAGACTGGCATGTGACTGTGGATCTACCTTTCTGCATGACCCTCAAACAAATTATAAATTAAATTCCTGAAGATTCAAAGCCTCAAAGTCAAATGAAAAATAAAATAAAATTAAAAAACATGCACATATGAGAAGAATTCAGAAGTGCTTTTAATGTCACACGTGAAAACCACAGCTTAATCATAGAGGACTCTGAGCTGCAAAGGCTTTAAAACAATGAAACCAAACATTTAATAATGGTGACATACTCTACTAGAACGTTTTTTCAGAGCAAGCCCTATTGAAATGAATGGGATGCGTTCTTGTGCAATTCTAGGAAACTGTCCTGGTGGATTGTGTTCTGGTCAAAGAAAGAGTCTAGAGATACACAGATCTTGCATTCTTCCTTCCTTTCCCCTTCAAATGTGTGCCATTGTGATAACTGCTCAGTCAGTCAATATTTGTACACTTGTATTCAAAACGGTGAGACTTTAGCTGTGTAGTTTAACAAGGAAGGACAAAAGTCTCCACATGGCAAATATTTGGGCAGTTAACTTGTTGCTTGCTGTGCTGAGCACTGAAGTAGTTTATCCAAGTACACTGAAAGAAAGGTTATCTCTTTAAAGCTTAAAGTATCAGCAAGCAATATGCAACAGTATTATATTATTTAATCCAAGCAAAGTTTGGCTGTAAAATGTGCATGCTTTTATTTATTTACATGTAATTTATGGATTTTCACCATGTACTATATGGAAACATAGTTTTCTCTTGTATGAACAAACAAACATACTCAAAGCAGAATACATTAATATGGGGAATTACCTCTAGCACTGCTAGAAGTAATTCCCACTGCTAGCAATCACATATGGGGAAACGTCTCCTTCACTGGTCAATCCCACCTATGGTGTTTCTTATTTTCCTAGCAAATTCCGTTGTATTTCAGGGCCTAAGGAATTCCCTGCTACTATAACAGCTTAATAGTCAGGCATTAGCTATTCACTTTCTCCTCAGTTTTCTCCTAGTCCTTCTGTCACACCACATACCAACCACAGACTTTCTCCCATGCTGACTGACCACCAAACATCTCCCTGAACTTCTGTTAACTCCTTAACAGTGTGGCGTAGTGGTTAGAGTGTTGGACTGGGACTCAGGAGATCCGGATTCTAGTCCCCACTTGGCCATGAAACTCACTGGGTGACTTTGGGCCAGTCACTGACTCTTAGCCTAACCTACCTCACAGGGTTGTTGTGAGGATAATACGGAGAGGAGGAGGATTATGTAAGCCACCTTGGGTTCCTTGCAGGAAAAAAGGTGGGGTATAAATATAATAAATATAATATAATATATAATTTCCAACTGCTCTTTTCCACTAGAACACCCAAACAATCAGAGTCTGGAGTTTCCCAGACCAATCAAAATTGAATTTACCACATCCAGGCCCCATCTATAAATATTCAAAGTGATCCTCTCCCCCCCCCCCCACTTCAGAACTTGCAACTGAGCAGTACCCTTACAGTGGCCTATACAGATGCATTATAGCCTCACAGAGGCCACTCAAAGCACCCAGAAATTACAGAATAACAAGTTATATACATGGCATTTCTTCACAATTAGTCAGGGAAAAACAAATTTGCCAAATCTTGAGAACCATTAAGCTGATACAGAAACTTACAAGTATACTGGGCTGGGGTTGGGTAGCTGCAGAAAAGGACAATTAGTGCCCTTTCCACGGGTGCTGGATCTCAGATCCACTGTTGGAGGAGATTTACGGCTCTGGTCCAGTATATCTCAAGGAGCGCCTCCAGCAGCATCAAGTAGGCCGCTCAACAAGATCTGCCACGGATGGCCTTCTCCCTGTCCCATCAGCCAGAGAAACCAGGCTGGTGGGGACTAGGAGGAGGGCCTTTTCTGTGGCAGCCCCCAATTTATGGAACTCTCTCCCCAGTGACCTCCGCCATGCCCCTTCCTTGATTAGCTTCCGCTGGGCATTAAAAACGTGGCTTTTCAGGTGGGAATATGGGGTGGGTTAGGATTTTGGACTGTTTTTAATTGTGTTTTATACTGTGTGTGTGTGTGTGTGTGTGCGTGTGTGTGTCGTCCCCCCCCCCCGTGTTTTATTGGACTGCACATCGTTCAGAGTGGCCGGATGTCTGGCCAGATGGGCGATTCATAAATATAATAAATAAATAAATAAATAAATAATTTCACCATCAGCATTATTCTGTCCATGCCACTTAGGTGGAGATGTTTCTTACCCAACATCCTAGGGTCCCTTTAGCCAGCAGTATATAGCAGCCTTCCCCAACCTGGTACCCTCCAGATGTTTTGGGTTCCAACTCCCATCAGCTCCAGCCAACATGGCCAATGGCCAGGAATGCTGGGAGTTGCAGTCCAAAACATCTGGAGGGGTTCTAGGTTGAGAAGCCAGAATATAGTAATTATGGGAATGAATTCTTCTGGCAAACAAGGAGAACTGTCAAGCCAGGAGAGAATCCAAGTTTAGCTGCGTTTAAAAAAAAAAAAAAGGTAAACCCAATCCAGAAAATTTTGCTGGTACACAGACAAAAATAGGGTATAAATGTTTGTCTGTTTTGGAAAAGTTAATGTAATGGTGCAGATTTCTGTAGCTCATATAATGCATATTGCGTTTTACTCTGTTTTATTCCCCAACTAGACTGCTTCTAAACTGTGCAGTGATTCCTCCCCATCCCACCCCTTCTACAGCAAATCAGCAGTTTTTCAAGAGGTCTCTGTGCGACCCAGGAGTATGACATTTACTAATGTGTTGAGATTCAGGGATTCTCTTTGTAGAAGCCAACACTAATAAGAAAGATATGGTTCAGTATCTCGGGTATTCTTCCAAGTTTTATTAATTAGGTGGAAAACTTTCCCCCCTGGAATACCGCAAGGTATTTATTAACACTTCAGCCCACAAACTAGTGCAAATTTACAGCAGCAGAGGTAATTGTTACACATAGCAGCCTGTGTTATCAACTTGCCAGGGACAAACACAGAAAGAAGGTTTTAGATTATGATCTTTTTCATGATATTTTAAATGTGCTTCTTAATCTGCTAAATTAAAAACTCCAGTGCAATCTTATTGAGATCACAGGCGAAAAGGAGATCGTATCAGTTTTAAACAAAATGTATGAATACTCCCATCTGCTTTAATTATACAGAGAATTTTTAACAGTCAAATCAAATGTGATCACAGAGTGACTAAGCAGCCTTCCCCAACTGGGTACTCTCCAGATTTGTTGGACTACACAACAAGGCCATGCTGGCTGGCGATGATGAGATTTGTAACCCATTACATCTGGAGGGCAGCAGGTTGGAGAATGCTGGACTAAAATATATGTATTTTCTTTTTACTCAGCATGCCGTGTCCTCCCCACTACTTTTCTTCCAAGTTGCCCCAGGCACCATACCCCAACCCATAAATCAGGGCTCTCCAACCTTGAGTCCCCAGATGTTGTTGGCCTACAGCTTACAGCATACCCAGCCAGCATGGCTAATGGCAAGGGATTCTGGGAGCTGTAGTCCACCAACATCTGGGGACCCAAGGTTGGATTGCCCTACCATAAATCAATCCATGTTCTGGGGACCTTCTTGAAGTCTTCTGTAAATGCTAGGCTAAAGTGGTGTTGCATATTATTTCATGTATTGAATCATTGATTAAGTGCAAAAACAACAACACCCCCTGCTCCCCAAAAAGGCTTGATGCTAATTGTGTTTGTAACTGGTCTGTGTACAAAAGCCAGAATCCAAAGAATTCCATGCAGAACACATCAACCCGTCCCATATACCCACAGTTTTTGGAAAGTGCATTTCTTAACAGCAGCCCCACACCACTGCCAATATGAATTTTTTAACTTCTGCAACAATACAATAAATTAGTTGGGGAGGGGCTGAGGAAGTCGGGAGTTGGCATAAAGAGAAATTCAAGGAAGGATAGTATGGTCTGGTCTACACTATCACTGGGGCTTAAACACCACGTGCTGGGCACCATTTGCCTAATTACCCCCCTGGGTGCGGCTTGTCATTTCATCTGAACCTGGGCAGCGTGGCTTGTTTGAGGGGGAAACAACCTTCAAATGACCCAACAATAGGCCATGGGTTTAAGCTGTGGTGATCGTGTGAACTGGGTCTATGTCTGCAGAGATGGTCATTGCTCTCTTAACAAACCTTGCACCCAAAACTCTCAAACTCTCTCATACTTTTTGAATTTAGGGGAGTTTCAAATGCAGCTTTCTAGTATTCAGGGAGGGCACCTGCTGAAAGGGAGACAAAAGAAAACCACTATGTACAGACTGTGCATATATGACCTGACCTGTAGAACATGGCTAATGATTGCTTAACTGCCCATCACTTCCCTAATTCCATGGCTCTGTCTTTACCAATTTCAGAAATACTGATCTAAGTTTTAAAACAGGATAAGATACATCTGACATCCTTCAGGCAGAGATCAGCCTAATTCAGATCCATGTCACTTTTTCATGTGTTCAACCATGTCTAGTCTATCCTGTTCCTGGATTAATTGTGATTTTAAAAAAAATAATCTACATGAAAATTGGCATTTAAACATTTTGGGATTTCAAAATACATTTTCTCTCAAAATATGCATCTCTAAATGCATTTTGATATGTCTTTTGAGCTGAGAATTAAGTCAGAACGTCCAGGAAGTCTGAAAGCTAGTAGACGAAGTTCTGATCTGCATGTTAGTCCAGTAGGTTCAGTTCAGCTCCGTTTCTTTTGGCATTCACAAAGATCAAATCTGTCAAGTATTCCTACAGTCTGGAAATGTGGGTCTTAAACTATGTATCTACAGAGATGTACGGTATATTAACATTCCCCTGGCTAAGTCAGCAGCTTTCCCAGTCCAACTGGGCATCTGCTGCACATAACATGAAGCATGGAACAAAACAAGAGATTACAATACACACTGGTCTCAGTCAGTGCCAAGCAACCAGTGAAAACTGAAGTTCACTTTACAGATAGACTGAGGAGACCCAGGTTCAAATCCCTTTGCTCAGGGTCAAACTAAATGTGATGTTAAATGTGTGAATGCATTTGGCGTTTTGCATATAACAGCCACGGAGAGGCCAACTAAATGTGAGGTTGTATGTCTGAATGCATTTAAGGTGTTTAGATTTTACATATAAATAACAGCCATGGGGGGGGGGGACCAGGATTGGGACCATGCAATAAAAATCTGCTATTAGCCATGGAGGGGAAGCTTTCATTGAATTTGAGGGAGGCAATTTTCAGTGAGACCAGCCACTGGTGAGGTGACGAATGCTAAATTCCACCCAATCCACCATAGTCCCAATTCTGATTGCCCTTCTCCCGCAAATGTTATTTAACTGAGGGTGGGGGGGGGGGAATCCTGGACATGTTAATGCATTCATACATTTAATGTCATTTCTACCTCACTGGAAAACCTTGGCCCACTCACACTCTGCCTAACCTACCTCACAGGGTTGCTGTGAGTATACAATTGGAGGTGGGGAGACACACAATCATGTATGCTGTTCTGAAGTCCTTGGAGGAAGGGCAGGAAAGGAAATACCTTTAATGCAAGGCTCCCCAACACAGCACCCACGGGCACCTCCAAGGGCATCCATGAAACTCTACACTGCCTGTCCCCTTCAAAAAGTGTTTTTAATTTAAAAAAAACCCTTGGGAAATGTTAGGGCAGTATTCTTTTTCTCCATTTCTATCCTCACTATTTCTATCCCCTCACCTCACTGTTTCTTCCCACTCTTAGCCTCTAGCCTTGGCCTTGCTCTTTTTCTACCCCTTTGCCTCCCTGTTTCCCTTTCCCTCCCAGCCTCTGGCTTTGCTATTTCTCTCCCCACCTCTTTGCCTTGTTGTTTCTCTCCTCTCCTAGCCTCTAGCCTTCCTCTTTTTCTCCCCTCTCCCCTTTGCCTTGCTATTTCCTCCTCCCTCCCAGCCTCTAGTCTCACCACTTCTCTCCCCCTCCACACATCTCTTTAGCTCACTTTGACTAGCCAGGCCCCCATGAGAGCATTAAGTGACTAGCCACATCTTCCATGGGAGCCATTTTGTGGTGGTGCCCACAGCAGTTTCTCAAATTCTCAAATGTGCCCATGGGTCCGAAAAGGTTGGGGACCCCTGATCTAATGTAATAAATAAATAAACAAACAAGCATACAGCACAGCAAAACACATCCAATAGTTGTAGTTTCTAGGTCAAGAGTATCACAGTTTACCAACATGTAAACTGAGCTGTGCGTGTATAGTTACACGGTCTGCGGATGATACACTATCCAGAACCCAAATGTGCCAGAATATTTGCTGAGGGTTGCTAGGCTGTATGAGCTTGTGATGTGGTATGGGTGGTTGCATCATCACTGTGAAGCGCTTTTGTGGATTTCATCCAAAGTGCCAGAAGCTGCTGTGCAGATGTAACCACTGTGAGAAAAAGATACCGTATGTACCCACTGAACAGGTTCAGTCACAGAGGTATGTGCCATGAAGGTAAACCAGTCTGATCACAAATCTACTTGGAAGTAAAACCTGATTGCACTTGGAGAAGACTCCTTACTCTCCTAAACATACTTGAGTAAAGCCAATTGAACTCAACAGAACTTACTTCTGAGTAGATATGCATAGGGTTCCACTGTTACATACTGACAAATACTTAAGGGCTTTGAATGGGATTTACAAAAATAATGCTATATATAAACTAACTAAAGAGGCATCAATTGCACCAGTATTGTAAAAGAGGTGTGTATTAATGTACAAAAAATATTATTTTTAAATTCAACTCAGAATACGTTTGCAACAGAATTGACAAAAGCAGCACAACACAGAAATCGGAAAGGTAGATTTGACGTCTTTGAAGTCATTCCTGATCTCTCCAAAAGACACATATTTAGGCCAGATTCTTTTTTATAACCCATGTATTTTTAAATGATAGAGAAAAAATGCAAATTATTTGCCAAATTGCTTGGAATGTCTCCTGAAGAAATACATATTTATTTATTTTTTAAAAAGCAATCCATATATTATTTACTCAGTGAATGAGAATGTCTTCAAAAAACCCGTTCTGGTCTGTCAAATAAATACATATTTATAAATGGTTTCTAAAATGCATATTATTTACTCAATGGACTGTAATGGCTCTGTCAGTGCCATTACATTTAAATATGTAATTATCCACGTAATAAAATCCTTATAAAGGTCTTCTCTGGAAAAAAAGAAAAGAAAATAGAAACCATTAGCTCTTCGTCTACCAAAAGATAACCTATCGTTTTAATTTTGGTTTCAGAGTCTCTGAAATATTTGCATATTGATGAGCCATCACTTATAACTTTTCATTTAAAAAAAATCAAACTTATTTTTCAGTTATACAATGGCTGAATGGTTTTCCAATCTGACCTCTCCAAGAACGTAGCCTCTGCACAAGGTCCTACCATGAAGATGTCAGGAGGAAAGGCTGACTTAGTATTTCTGAAAAGCAGGGACTAAAATTCATGCTAGAATAATGTGCATTTTACCCTACTTATCTGCACACTTTGACAATACCAAGGCTTTGGGGTCATGGCAACATGCCAAAGTATCTGGTAGCTTGCTCTGTTAAAACTACAATAGGCTAAGAAGAAACCACCCAATTTGTTGGGTGTGTTAATAAGCAAGGATGATGACTGACCCATTACCTAATCTGATAGACAAATATGGGGTGGGGGAGGGGTTGAAAGAAGAAAAAAAGAAAAGTTCAAGAATGGTGCTATGTGTGAGCTGAGAAAAAAAGAAGGAAGCACATCCGAGTCGATTTATGTGAAACTGGATCCCTAAGTGATCCAAGTTTCCTAGAAACCAGCATGGATACGCTTCCTTCTTTTGTGAGGATTATCTCACATGAAAAAAATGAATCTGGAATTACTACACACCTACTAGTTCAAATGTGCAATATTAGATGCAATGTTGATTGAAATGTAAATGTGGTTCTTCATTCTGAAAACCAGGTAATTAATTCTTGTAGCAGGGTGATAATTGTGCTACAGATGCTGTACCCAAGGAAATGTTGGGTTTTGTACATATTAGGTATGGAAGAGCACCACTAGCACAGGTGTCTCTTTCATAGCTGGGCAATATTTCTGATTTCCTGGAAACATGAGATTGGTACTCAAATGTATGTAGTTCTGCCAATTTTTTCAATTAGGTTCATTATTGATTTGATGAAAAAACAAATTAAGCATACCGTGGTCATATGTAAATTGGAGAGGGATAGAGAGTAAGAGAGAGAGAGAGCATAAGGGTTCTGTTAGTGAGCTTCCAAACCACATGTTTTTTATGCAAGGTTTTATCAACTATAGTTTACAAATGAAAATGAAAATTCAAGAGGCTTTTATTATTGGTTCAAGATTATGTGAAGTAGGATGATAAACAGTCTAGCTTTTTGCAAAGATCTAGAGAAAGAATGCTAGCAATGAGAGACAGTGTGGTATAGTGATTAGAGTGTTGATCTTGGTTCAAATCTGCTGCTGCTGCTAGCTTTGCTGTTGGTTTTTAATCTGTGGTTTTAAATTTTATATTTATATTGTATTGTATTTTATGGTTTTAACTGTTGTAAACTGCCCATAGAGCTTCGGCTATTGGGTAGTATAAAAATGTATTAAATAAATAAATAAATAAATAATCTCCACTCAGCCACGAGCTCATTGGGTGGCCTGGGCCACTCATTATCTCTCAGCCCAGCCTATCTCACATGATTGTTGTGAGGATAAAATGGTTGGGGGAGAACCATGTACACCACCCTTAAGCTCCTTGGCGGAAAGAGGGGATACAAACCAAACAACTAAAAAAAAAAGAAGACTTTTTTTGTACTTACTCACCCAAGGAAAATCCTGAAGTAGGCAAGTGAAGCTATTCCAGTGCAAATTGGAGTACCATGTTTTGTGTTTCGATGTAGTGAGGAAAATTGTATGTAAATGGATATTGCATTTCAAACTGCCTATGGTTGGCACACAGGAGTGATCCTGTATGTGGCCGGCAAGTAGTGCTTTGAAATATCCATAATCTATTTCATTTATACACCCTCTTTTGCCAGAAAAGAGAGCAAAACGCCCCCGTGCCAAGAATGAATTACATGCAGCGATTGCTCAGCAGTTCACATTTTCATGTTTGTAATGTCTACCCTCCGCCTCCCTGCCAACCCTGCTAGCAAAAGGTCTCAATGGGATTTGGCTTCCCAAACAAGTGGAGCCTCCCACCATAGATACCTCTTACCTAATTTGCACTTAATTTATTTGGAAAATCAAATCAAAAAGCTGCTGTGATCAAAATTACTCTTACTGTGGCTGCTGCTGGGACAACTTTTGCAGTATCTTGCCAGCATGCTACCTACCACATATGTGCATGCATTGTTTCCTCTAATGGTGAAGGGAACTGAGAATGATATGATTGCAGAGAAATCTTGCCAATGGCTTGGAAGAATTCAAGACTGGAAGGTTCAAGCTTGGCACTGATTTATCTGCATATAGATACAATACTACCTTCTCTGAAGGTCAAATGCATAAAGGACAAGTTGTCACTATACTGTGATAGAAATCTGCATAAAATTAAGGATGTGTGAAGCCTTCTGGAAGGATTTAGTTTTCATGGTTACGGTACATACAATGGATTTCCACAAAAAAAATCCATTGCCAAACATTGAAATTCTGGTAATTCCATGTTGGCTTCTATTCTCTACTTTCCCCATTGATCATTCTTATTCAAAGGCCTTGGATGATTTTATGAACAGGAGTTCAAACTCTCAGTCGCAGTGCATCATGTGTCTTGTAGCCAAAAAGCCAATAGGAATAACCAGCTCAGTCTTAGAAAATTTTGTTGTTGCAAAAAGAATTATATTGTGGAACTGGACAAGATTATGGGAGATAGTCTGAATTTTTTTTTAATGACAAGAATACAAAATGGTCATTCCAGTGATTCTGAAAACACTAAAATACTTCCTGGAGTAACATGTAGCTGATTTAGAGAAAGCAATACAGATTATGGCAACACTTCTGCAATTTCAGAGGAATGTTCTACAGTATTACCTTGGATTGAGAGCATAATTCGTTCCGGAAACGTGCTTGTAATCCAGAACACTCTTATATCAAAGCGAGTCTCTGGCGGGTGTGAGCAGGGCTGATTTCAGCCCGCTACGCCCGCTTGAGGCGAGCGGTTACATCCCTACAACTTGTCTTGCAAGACCTTGTTCATTTATCAAGTCAAATTTTTTAAAAAATTTTGCTTGTCTTGCAGAACGCTCTCAGACCAAGTTACTTGCAATCCAAGGTATTACTTTGACAGAACAGAAGTTAGCACTAGCTTCCAGAGTTCTCTGATCTTTGCAAAACCATCCTGTCCCAGATTAAGGGTGGTGGAAGTGTGCAGAAAAGTTAAGAGGGCTCTCCCAGGTACATTATGATAACACACATGCTTTTATATTACAGACATAAAATAAACATCTAAGAATAGATGAATCTGTCGGTTTTACTTTCTCCTACATTTGAACTTTTAAAATCTCAAGTTCTTTCTATTCTGAATATGAAGAAATTTGCAAATTTTGATAAATACTTATCAAAAACAAAAACAAATTCCCACTCATCTGCACTGGACAAACTGAAGAGCTACAGCTATTCCCATCATGGAGAATACCATGTTGTGCCTGTCTGCCATGTAGCTGTTAAAGATAAGGAGCCTGTCAGAAAAAGGAGTGACACAACCCGTCCCTAAGTCATCACTAACAGGGCTGAATACACAGGAATTAAAACCCAGATTTTTATGAGCTAAGACTCAAAGCCCTGGGCCTGGATGGACAACTCATTTTCATTTTCTTCCAGATTCCTCTTCTAATAATCTTAAATTCTTTCCATCTTGAATATGAAGCAATTTGCAGATTTTGGTAAATTCTTATTAAAAACAAACAAAATTCTCATCCATCCCTATGAATAATCCTGTGTCTCTATAAACTTTTTGGCAAGCTGTTTGAAACAGAACTGGTGAGCTGGAAAGGTATGGAATCCAGAAAGTGCAGGTAATATTAGGGGTAATACAGCTGTGAGACAAGGAACAGTATTAAGGAACAAAGGTATGCATCTGATGCTACCTGGCAATGCATTGAGTCAAGACATATCTCACTGAGCTGTTTGTGGTTAAAAGAGCAAGAGAAGTCCAATGAGAATTACAACTATTATTGATTATTTTAGTGTTTTGTCTTTGGCTATTTCAGCAATGGCAAGAAATAGGATTGCTGATAATGTTTTTTAAACTTCCAGGCCTGTGGCTTACGTTGGCTCAGCTTGTCTGAGTGTGGAAAGCTAAGCAGGGTCAGGCCTGGTTATTACTTGCATGGGAGACCCCTCCTCTAGTTGAGCAGGGGGTTGGACTCGGTAGCCTTGTAGACTCCTTCCAACCCTATGATCTATGAAATCTATGAAATCTAAGTTTTCTGAAGTTTCTGCTTATGCAAACACTCACTTGTTAAAGTTTTTCTCTAAGAAGTGATCGTAGCTGGATTCCTAAACTGTAAATAACACCCTCTAATCACATTAAAGTCATGAACAAGCTAAGGAGAGGAGCCATAGTCCAGAGCACACATTTTTCATGCTGAAGATTCTAGGAGATAATGAGGTTATGGGGAATGGGGGGGAGAAGTTTAGCTGGCCAGGGTCTTTTAGAAGATGAGATGAAGGAAGTGGATATTGGCCAAGTAAGACCAACCCTGTTCCAGTGTTAGTCTGGCTGAAGCATTTGACAGAGGGGCATCTCAAAAGATTAGATCAGAGAGGCAAGCTGAGGCCAATTGCAGAAAGCCAGTCCAAGCAGATGCAGGGAGAGAAGTAGGTAGCAGGACTGGCAGGAATGAGAGACCAAGGGAAGGCTTGTAATTTCAGAGAGCAAAGCAGGACCAGTCACAGCCCTGCCAAGGAATTGAGTCTTCTTGAGCTGGGCGACAGTGATCAATCACATCAGGGAGGAAAATAGCAGAGAAGGGGCCATGGCTATGGTAGAGCACATGCTTTGCATGCAGAAGGGTGCTGGTCCATTCCAATCTTTGCCATCTCCAGTTAAGAGGGTCTCCCATAGCAGGGATGATAAAGACCTCTGTTTGAGACCTAGAGAGTTACTGTCAGCAGTACCGGGCTAGATAAACCAATGTCTGACTTTGTATAAGGCAGTTTTATATGTTTATGAACATATAAAGTGGGAGTGGAGTGCTGTGGCCACCCAGATGTTGTTCAATTCCAAACCCCATAATCTCCAGCTAGCATGGGCGATGGTCAGGGATGATGGGAGTTGTAGTCCAACAACATCTGGAGGGCCATATGTACCCCACCCCTGATGTAGAGACTTCTACCCAAAACTTGGAATGTGAAATGGAGTGTTTTGGGATATAAATATATAGGAGAGAACCAAGAAGCTATGGAGGGTGCTGAAGACTGAGCTTCAGGTTCTGGAGATTCAGCATTTCCAAGGTTCCTCCACAAGCATGAGCTAAGCTGAGAGGCTCTCAAGTATTAGTTGCTACCCTAGTTTCCTATAATATTAACTAAATCTTACAACCACCCTTATTACCAGAAAAGGGCAGGTTTATGCAAAACCCAATTGTTAGATCTTATAAAATAATATTTAAATAAAATATTCAAGCAGGCAATACAGTAATGCCTGAAAAGTTCATCTGATTTCTTTGCTTGCATCCTAAACAGAAGGAATGCTGTGTTTGGGACATCATTTTGGGTTCTTCCAAATAATTACTACCAATGTGCACTTATTTAAATTATTGAATCCTCAGTTTTTGTTACATAATAGGTATTTAGAGATTCTATATTCCTCTCATGGCAGCCAATGAAACATATAGACATAAATTCCTTCCCCACCTTAAAGTACATGTAAACCTTGAGTACAAATAGACCCATTAATGGAAAGCAACACATTCTAGGTAAGACAAAAGACCTATTAATTAATCCTTAGGATGCACATTAGGCAATCAATTTTCTCAAATCCCTAATCAATTAGAAAAGGGAAACAATTTGAATTTCTATATCTTTACAAAGAAAAAAATGGGTTACTCAATTATTGTTAAGTCCTCTGCAGTTTCATCCTGTCTTCTTTATAAATAGCCAGATACTAAATAACTCATGAGTAAAAGAGGTACAGAAAATATATGGAGTTACAAACCTTAATTATTTGGACACCTAAGGCAACATGAAATCTGTCCACAGTAGACATATACCAAATAAAACATATTGCTATCCAGCACTGTGCCTCAGAGCAGTGGCCAGGTTCTAGATATGGGAAGTCTGGGTCAACAAGGTTCTCTACCATAAATACGTACGCTTCATCCTTTTTCTTTTCAAAAGGCACAGAACATAGTGTGTTTTGATTGCCCAGAAACCTAGAATTTGGTGTGTGTGTGTGTTTTCAAATGGAAAAAACAGATTTCAAAAAAATAATCAGATAATCCTCAGATAGAAAAGCTAAGGGTAGGAAGTGATCATGTACGTGACAAATACTGTGAAAACTTTCTGAACGACTGTTTTAGTATATTGGAATGTGGTGTCATTTTAAAAAAATGGTGACTTTTCTGCCATTTTGTGCAACATTTCACATGAAGCCATTTCATGAAGTTTGACCAGTGCGCACATGTATGTGTGTGTGTATTATATATAGCAGTGTCCATTTGAAGCTTGTCTGTGAACTTTGCATGAACCGCCAGAAATAATGTAGTGTGATGACAAGCCAGTTATACCTTCCACTAAATTTGCTGTCTGGAATGAACTGAAATAGTGTTTGGTTTGTGTAATTACGTCCATCTATCTTTATATTCCAGCGGCATATCGCAAATTGAAAATACTAAAAATTGACTGTTGGTTCTGATATTTAATGATTGCCAAAGACAAGACGATGATTTATTGGTTACTTACCGATGTGACACATTTGCATCTTATTAGACAGAGATTACTATTCCTTAAAATGCGGACGAGGCCTGATCATGTCTGATGGATTGATTTGATTTGCAAATGTAATCAAACTAATAAGAGGGAAAAAATGAGCAATAATGCCTTGTTTTTCAACTGGCAATCACTCCCCTGCCAACAACGCTGATATCCCTGACTAAGCAGCCTTCACACAGTCTTCCTGTCTCCTCAAATAAACAAAGGGAGGCAAAGAGGCTGATAAGAGGATAACAAGCCAAGTACAGATGTACCATGGAGCAGACACTTCAGAATGTACAGATACATTAAAAGACTGGTATGTGGAACACCATGGGTATTACTGCAAACCCCATAATGTCGGGTTTTAAAAAAACAAACAAACTTGAACAATAATAAGTAGATGTAAATTGTTATTCTAATTTACGGAAATTCCTGGGGATACCAAACACTCAAATTGTCCCTATTTTCAGACCCTATTTTCTGTTAGAAACTGTTGCTGGTCAATCACTGCCCCTAGTTTTGTCTTTTCGTGATGCTTTGTTACAATTCTATCACTGTGAGTTGCTAGAATTGTCATTCTTCAGGGTTCAACTCCCTTCCTATGGTCTCGAGAAATTAACTAGGGGGTGAGGGTGCATCTTGTCCCTGATACACATGTATGTAAATGCACAAACATAAAAATTAAGATGCTATGCAGTGCACAGGCTGCCATTTCACATACTGATGATGCTAATTTTGAATGGTTGGTAATAAATTATAAAACAATTCTGTTTTTTTCTTAAACCTAGAGGGAAAACAAACAAACACCTTCTTGCTTTTGTGCAGGACTGGGTATTGATGAATGAATGAATACACCATGCAGCAGGCAAAGGTGTTTTACTTCACCAATGTATAAAAGGAAGCTCAGGTTTGCTAAGTCTTTGCTAAGAGTACAGATGTTAAAAGCATGTCTTTATTTTCCTCAGAAAAATATTGTAGGATATGAGAAACTCTTCAATATTGGGAGGGGTGGCAGGCCCCAAAGAATTCAGATGGAATGACAAACTCTAGAAACACCATCAAATGATAATGGTTTGGAACTGGGATTACAGCCTAGTCAAGAGAAAATTTTCATGGAATCTTTCTATGATGTTTCGATTATATATATAATATATATATATATATGAATATATTACAGTGAACCAAAATGTGTTCATTGTCAGCATACATATGAATAATCCCAGGATACATCTCTGCATTTTTGGAGCATACTAGGAATGGAGCAATTTTTCAAAAACAGGGCTCAAAAATTGAAGCCAAATGTGAAAACACACACCATACAAAGTACAACCCATTTCAAAGCCACCCAGACCCATGTCTTGATCAGTCCTCACAATGGTTCACAACTGCAGACAACCCCACTTCTCCTACCAGTTCTTCCCCTTCACAAGCTAAGATAAAGAGAGGAAGGGAGTGCCAAACCCTTACTTTTTCTTGCAACGGTGGATGGCTAGCACTAGGATGGAGACAGGGGGGCGGTTCACACGGCCCAGGTTGCGGGCGGGCGGGGGAGGCACCACGGGGTGATCTGCGGGGTCCGGCGGGGTGCCGCAGACGACCTGTGCCCCGCGCACGTGGGCGGACCCCGGTGGAGCCAGCAGTCCCCACACCGCAGTGCGGGACTCCCGGTGCTAGGGGGTGGGGGCTCGGAATGCCCAGAGGGGCCGTTTTCCCCTACAGGCTGGAGCGGCTGCAGCTCTGGCCACTCTGGGCTGCCGCCTCTGTGCGGCCCCTGAGGGACATCCGCCCCGTTGTTCACACGGCAGGGTGGCCACACGCGGTAGGGGCTTACCCCTCTACTGACCATGCTCACTTTGCGTGCGTCCTGCGTGCGGCCATCCCGCGGGGGCACCCCCAGTCGGCATTCGCATGACACGGGAACCGCGGGGGAGTTCTGTTTCCCCGCAGTTCCTGTGTTGTGCGAACACACCCAGAGAGAAGAGGGTGGGATGGGTCTAGATTTTCAGGAAGGGACATTCCAGTTCCTATTATGAGATGAGGTGGCTTGTGATGTTCTTTTTTAAAGGTTTTTTTACTCAATTAATGCAAAGGCAAGCTGCTGCCAGCCTGCTGTTGAACTGCCCTGCAGACTGAAGCCTCAAATGCTCCTTGGAAACAGTGGTAGATGATGACGTAGCATTGTTTCCATTTCCTGGGGCATTGTAAGGAAAAAGAAATGGCCTCCCCTTATGGGCCCATAATGACAGCCATTTACTTTTCCATACAATGTCCCACCTAGGAAACAGAAACAATGATGTACTGTCATTTCCATGGGGTGTTTGAGGCTTCGGTTAGCAGGGTGGCATAGCAGCTGTTCAGTAGCAGGATATTGCCTTTAGATTAATCAAGTATAAAAAAAAGAAGGAAGACCACAACCATCTGCTGGCCACCACATCTCATAGTAAGACAACCGCCCACCCCCAACGCTGACTGAACAAAAGTTGATTTTGGAGCAGGATCTGTGTGGAAAATTAATTGGGGGTAAATTAATTGAAGAGGAATCAATTTAGGGCGAAATAAGGTAGGGTGGAAATCAACAGAAATATTTATTCTTCTGTGAAATTCAAATTCCAGTAATAAATTATTTCAAAATTTGCACCTATACATCTAAATTAGTACATGCAAATTTTAAGCAAATTTGCATCTTTTTGCAGGGACAGGGGCTGCGATGCTTATGTGGCTATTCTAGCCTAGCTGGCTTCCCCTAACCTTAGTTTCTGAAATGGGGACAGGACAATTGGGGGGCGGGTTTCAAGCACTCTTTTTACATACCTGGTCCTGAAGTTTTACAAACACTCGAAGGGAATGCTCTTCTTTAAAAAACACTGATTGTTTTTGAGGTGAACAGGGAATATTTGCCCATCCAGATACACAGCAACACTGACAATCATGTTTACGTGACTGCCTACATGCATCCGGTTTTAGGACATTCACATAAATTATCTGGAATTGTCAACATTTACATATGAATGTTAATATTCACCAAGTTTCAAATATTCACTATATAACATATACAATCCAAGGGAAAATTAACATGTAGTATTTTTATGTGGGCTAAAAACTCAGTACTACTTTGAAGCACAGATTCTTTGACTGTGTTCAAATGATTTATACTATCCTTCTAGAAGGTAATTTTCCGTTATTCTACAATGAGATCTATGCATAACTGTGTCTTGTGGAAGAGCCTAGCTGAAGCCACCATGTGAATTTCACTACTAGGAATAGTAGTAATAGCTGTCCTTTGTGTCATATTTACCTAAGATTTTCCCATACCATATACCTAATTGTAGGAAAACATTTTCTGAGTTTTTTTCATAAATTGTAGTAATAAAAGCATAGTAGTACTGAATACGTATTTGCAACATGTACGAAGCACTGTCCAAAACATAGAAGTGATACGTTTATTACTTAGATGCGCTACAATCTGCATTAGACAGATAAAATACAGGACAGATAATTGGTAGTGAGATACAGTGGGGAAGAGTCAGATGATTGTAAAGGCTGTTCTGGAAAAGTTTTGCTATAGAAGTGGGTTTTCAGGCTGGTTTTGGGGAACCTTTTTCAGCTTGAAGGCCACATTCCTCATGGCTAACTTCTGTGAGCCACATGCCAGTGGTGGTGAATAAAAGCAAAACGTGGGTGGGATTACCCCACACTATCTCACACCCACATATATGGAAATGCAAGGCATTCGGGAAGATACAATTCAATAATTTTATCCATTATTATGACAAATTAGAATTTAAACAATCACTGTAATCAAAGTACCCATATTTTTCATCCTGAAATTTGCTTTGCATTTTAATATGTCTTGTTTTATTTCTCAATTCTTCAGCTTCTCATATTTCAAGTATGGTGTATTTAATTGTTTATTAATTTATCTGTCTATAGCAAGCCTCAGCCCACTCTAGAAGGGATCCATTTCATTCCTTGGGGCCAATGCTCATACTAAAATGTATCCAGGAAATGCTCTTCCATACATATTTCAAATGAGTCATTCAACTGAATTTGGCTTGTTATTTATATTATGTTGCATAGTTGAACCATGAAAAATAGTATACTAGGATTATATGCCAGATCCTGCAATATATGGCTAATGCTATTTACTGAATATCAGATTAGCAGCTGATGAACAAAAGGTTAACTTAACTTTGTTGGTTTATCCAATAAAGGTATTCACCCAGGCTAATAATTCTAGCAGTGGATCCATTTTTTATAGTGATGTTTAAGTTACTAAATTAAACTACAGAGCAAGATTTGCTAAACTTAAAGGACACTAACAGGAAAGTTATTATAAGTAACTAAATAAGTAAGCATAGCTGACATAAAATACAATCATACATTGATGGAACACAGCCTAAAACGAAAGTCGCTATACTAACACTACAAACAAGATCCAAAGTACTGTACTCTTGTACAAGCCAACTGTTCTAGGAAACAAGTTTTTTTAAAAAAAAAAAAAAACAATCAAGAACACACAATTGCCTCCCTTTGATCAGACTGGAGCATGTCTTGTCATTTTCATTCAGTTATTCCTTTTGCTCCACTTCCCTGTACCTAGGTCAGGGCATGTGCCCTGCCGGAAACGTGCTGATGACCATGGAGCCCTTGCAATTCACGTAATTAATCCTATTCCAATCTAGGTTAAGTAGGTGGGGAGCCTACAGCATTCAGAGAGAAAGTAGAAGCTCTTTAAAGTATTTAACTGGGCACAGCTTAGTTCAGTAAACTAGACTAGTCCATTCTGCTGACCTAGTCATGCAGGTATAGACCTGTCTGCTCTAAATTCAGTCAAAGCAAATATCCCCCCTGTCCCCCGCTGGCTGCCTTCCGTGATTTACAGCATCAACAAATGTGGCATTAAGACTAACCTCCTGTCTTCCACCCACTTCTGTTAGACAGAGAGCCAGATGATTAGCTGTGACCTGGTTAGTTTCACAATTAACTAGCCAGAGCCGTGGTTGACCTAATGTAAAGGGTGGTGGATTTGTTTTAGCTTTCCACGTTGGGCATTGAAAGGTAATTCTTTCTAGAGTGGTAGCCATGTTAGTCTGTTGCAGCAAAAACAACAAGGAGTCTGTGGCACCTTAAAGACTAACAGATTTATTATGGCATAAGTAGACTACACAGTCTTTAACGTACCAAGACTCTTCGTTGTTTTTTATTCTTTCTAAGGCATATAACATTGAATATTTAGATAATTATTTTCCCCCTGCAAGTGTTCAAAGTGATAATTCATTATCTCAGCAAAACTTAAGAATCCTATAAGGCAGACTAATATTACAATGGTCATAAGATTACTAATACTGTGGTAGGAGGAGCTTAGACTGAGAGGTGGGGGGCTTAAAATTATGCATTGAATTAATGGTTGATTTCAAACAGGGACTTTCCAACTCATAGGGATGGTCTGACAATCAAAACAAGCCACCGCCCGACTGTGCCTTATTGTGTCATCCGAACCCAGCTGGAATGGCTTGTTGGAGGGTTAAACAATCCTCAAATAACCCTACAATAGCCCACTGTTATTTGCTGGTTCTCTAGCCCTCCAACAAGCCATGCCGCCTGGGTTCAGCCGACATGATAAGCCGTGGGCAGGCAGTGATTATGCAAATCATGCCTGGCATGCATTGCAGATCACAACTAGCTACCATATTTAAGCCACGGTGGCTTGTTTTGATTGTATGAATCGGGTGGCTCAGCTTGTCTGCGCGTGGAAAGCTAAGCAGGGTCAAGCCTGGTTGTTACTTGGATGGGAGACCCCTCCTCTAGTTTCCTGCATTGAGCAGGGGGTTGGACTCGATAGCCTGTAGGCTCCTTCCAACTCTATGATCTATGAAATCTATGAAACCTATGCCAGTCTCAACCATTATGCCAACAGAGTGCATGACAAGGGAAAGAGTTTGCTCAATGAGGACACGTACTTTGCATGCAGAAGTTTCCAGGTTCAATCCCTGACACTTCTAATTAAAAGAATCAAGCAGCAGCAGATCTGCTGAAGACCTTAGAGATTTGCTGCCAGTCAGAGTAGACAACACTGAGCTAGATGAACAAATCGCAGGCTATTTGGTATAAGGCAGCTTCCTGTATTCCTTCATTCTAGGGCAGGGTAAAAAGGATGGGGTTTTGAAAATAGTTTAAATGGGAAGGGACCTGCAAAGAACATTCACAGAGGGAAGAGAAGGGTGAGGCACAGGAGGAAAATTTTGCTCCTCAGACTCTCTGGGCATGTTCAAATGACACGGGAATCGCGGGGGAGCAGAGGTCCCCCGCGGTTCCCATGTCATGCGAACGCCGACTGGGAGTGCCCCCGCGGGACAGCCGCGCATGGGACGCACGCAAAGTGACCATGGTCGGTAGAGGGGTAAGCCCCTACCGCGTGTGGCCACCCTGCCGTGCGAACAGCAGGGCGGCCGTCCCGCGGGGGCCGCACAGAGGCGGCTGCTCTGGCCTGTAGGGGCAAACTGCCCCTCTGGGCATCCCGAGCCCCCGCCCCCTAGTGCCAGGAGGCCTGCACTGCGGTGCGGGGACTGCTGGCTCCACTGGGGTCCGCTCACACACGCAGGGCGCAGGTCATCTGCGGTGCCCCGCCAGACCCCACGGACAGCCCCCTGGTGCCTCCCCCGCTCACCACCTGGGTCGTACGAACCAGCCCTCTGTGTCCATGTGGATGCTTCCTCTCCATACTGCATTGTTACCAATAGACCGTGCATTTGGATGCAAATTCAGATGCAAAAACAGAGACGCCCAATTTATACCCATCACCTCTGTTCTAGCAAGCAAAACACATTGGATGAGAGAGTGCTTGGCTCCACAGTCAGGGCTGGGGACAGTCATTCCAGCCCTTCAACTTCAGCCAGGAAGCTTTGGTTGGTCTCCTATGGGCAAGGGAGCAGAGGAACTGGACGAGGAGAATGCAGGTGATTCCTCTAATTAAAAGCTTGCCCAAACCCTCTCTTTAGATGCCATAATAAAGGAAAGCAAGCAGACTCCAGTCTGACTTCCACTCCCAGGTGGCTGAGAGCTAAAGCCTGCACTCTGCTACTATAGTCCAATGGCAACATGAGGGCAGTACTCCTGGGCGACTTTAACGCAAGAGTCGGGCGTGACTTTGATTTATGGCCAGAAACTATTGGAAAAGATGGAGTTGGTAACAGCAACAGGTGGTGGGGCCAAGCCTGGAGTCGGCTGGAGGCTCACTGGAGGCTCACTCCAGGCTCGGCCCCCCGCGAGCGGCGGCGGCCCGATCTCGCTCTTCAGAGTGGCGTGGAGCGTTCTCAGTGCTGCTCGTGCTGCCGCCGGAGAAAAAACCCCATGCACGCCCCCCGCCACCGGACCCCCCCCGGCCGCTGCCGCCAGGACCCCCCCGCTGCCTACCTGGTCCTGCGCGTTGCCTCCGCTGCCGGAGCCGCTACTCCGGCGCACTGGACCCCCGCCCACGCTCTGTTTTGGCGGGAGGAACCAGGGCAACAGGGCTTAAACAGCCCTGTTGCCCAGGTTTCCCCCGCCAAAAACAGAGTGCGGGGGTCCAGCGCAACGGAGCAGGGTCCCGTCGTGTCACTTTCTCCGTGCCAGAAGTGACGCGATGGGACCCATCGGACTGGCGAGGAAGGCTCTCCGTGGAGCGCCCAGGTAAAGCCCGCGCGGGTGGCCGAGCTGCCCGTCGGACACGAGCAGGCCCAGTTCGGGCCTTGCTCCTGTCTGATGGGCTGCTCGGCCACATCCCTAGCAACCCGAACGGAATCTAACTTTTGTCTAAATGTGCAGAGTAGGGAAGTGACGCGACGGGACCCTGCTCCATCACGCTGGACCCCCGCACGGAGAATGCTCCGTGCCGCTCTGAAGAACGAGATCGGGCCGCTGCCGCTTGCGGAGGGCCGAGCCCAGAGCGAGCCTCCAGCCAACTCAAGGCTTGGCCCCACCACTAGAGAGCATAACCTCACTATTACAAACACGCTCTTTCGACAAAAGACAATAAGTTTTCAACAAAATAATAAGTTTAAAACATCATGGCAGCACCCACGGTCAAAGCACTGGCATCTTCTGGACTATGTAATTGTCCGTGTTAGAGATCGCCACGACGTACTTCTTACTAGGGCCATGGTGAGTGCTGACGACTGCTGGACAGACCACCGACTAATCCGGTCCACTATGGCTATCAACATTGCTCCCCAAGGTAGGCTTCAAGGAAGGAAACCAAGGTGTAAAATGAACATCCATGCCCTTCAAGATCCTATTAAGCAAACTCATCTTCAATCATTTCTTAAGGAACATCTACCTATGGAACCTCCTGATAACATTGAGGACCATTGGTCTAAGCTGAAAACCTCCATTACTGCAGCTTGTGAACAAACTATTGGATATGAAACCAAGAAACATCAGGATTGGTTTGATGAAAATGATAATGACATTAAATATATAATTAACCAAAAAAGGAAAGCCTTCCAAATATGGCAAAATGATACTAACTGCGCTGCCAAGAAAAAAATCTACGCCACTGCAAAGGCTGAGGTCCAAAGAAGAACAAGAGAACTTAAGAACGCTTGGTGGAAAAAGAAAGCTGAAGAAATTCAACAACTTGCAGAATCTCATAATGCACAGGGCTTTTTTAAGGCCCCAAGGGCCATTTATGGACCAAAAACCTATGGCACAAACCCTTTACAATCAAAAGATGGCACCAAACTCTTAAAAGACAAAGAGTCTATTGCACTGCATTGGAAAGAGCATTATTATGACCTTTTAAATCATAAATCTAAGGTGGATAATGAGGTTTTTTCAGAAATCCCACAAAAACAAATTAGAGATGAACTTGCAATACTCGCCACTTTGGATGAAGTTATAAAGGCCATTAATCAAATGAAGAATAACAAAGCTAGTGGACCAGATGGGATTCCTGCTGAAATCTTTAAAGAAGGGGGCCCCAAACTTGTACAACATCTTCATAAACTCATCGAAAAAATCTGGATAAGAGAAGAGATCCCAGAAGACTTCAGGGATGCCATAATTATCACCCTCTTTAAGAAGGGTGATAGAACAGACTGTGGAAACTATCGGGGCATTTCCCTCTTAGCTACCGCAGGTAAAATATTTGCTAAGATTCTCGCAAACCGTCTTCTATCTATTTCAGAAGAGATCCTCCCTGAATCTCAATATGGTTTGCGCCCCTCTAAATGGACAGTAGACATGATTTTTACTGCACGTCAGCTCCAAGAAAAATGCCGGGAGCAAAATCAACCCCTTTATATGACATTTATTGACTTGGCTAAGATAACTTGGCCTTTGATACTGTAGACTGAACGGCTCTCTGGACTATCCTTATGAAAATTGGATGCCCCAATAAATTTGTGAATATCTTGTGACTTCTCCATGACAACATGACGGCAATGGTTTTGGACAACAACGGCTCTCATGGTGCTCCATTTAAAGTGGGATCAGGTGTTAAACAGGGATGTGTTATCGCCCCAACATTATTTGCTATTTTCATCGCCATGATTTTACATCTTGTCGAGGGGAAACTTCCCACTGGTGTGGGAATTATATATCGAACAGATGGAAAGCTTTTTAATCTCAGCAGGCTGAAAGCAAAAAGTAAGGTAATTACAACCTCCGTGGTGGAACTTCAGTATGCTGATGATAATGTGGTCTCCGCACATTCAGAGGATAATCTCCAAACTATCCTAAATGCTTTTGCAGAAGCATACGAAAAACTTGGTCTCTCACTTAACATCAAAAAACCCAAAGTGCTTCATCAGCAAGTGCAAGTTAACCCTTTGGTGATGCCATCTATCCAGCTTGGTGGGGCAATACTGGAAAATGTTGATCATTTTCTCTTTCTTGGCAGCTATCTTTCTGTTACAGCTAACATCGACAGTGAAATCCAGCATCGATTTGAGCTCCGCAAGTGCCGCGTTTTCTTGAATGAAACATAGGGATATTTGTAAGAAGACCCAAACACTGGTTTATGAAGCCATTGTATTACCAACTTTATTGTATGCCTGCGAAACATGGACTATCTATAAACGTCATTTCCACCTCCTTGAAAGATTTCATCAACGTTGCCTCCGGAAAATCCTGCGAATTACTTGGGAAGATAGGCGAACAAATGTCAGTGTACTGGAAGAAGCAAAGACTACTAGCGTTGAAAAAATGATCCTTCACCGCCAACTTCAGTGGACCGATCATGTTATTCGAATGTTTGACTGCCGTCTCCCAAAGCAGTTACTTTATTCCCAACTCAAGGATGGAAAGCGGAATATCGGTGGTCAGCATAAGAGCATTAAAGATGTTCTTAAGGCTAATCTAAAAAAATGCAATATAAACATTGAAAACTGGGAAGCTCTGGCCCATGAACGATCTAACTGGAGGTTGGCCTTTCACAAAGGTTCCATGGACTTTGAAGAAGCCCGAGTGCAAGGTGAAAGGGAGAAACGTGCTAAGCGAAAAGCCTCCACAGTCACGGACCCATCGCTAGAGTCTACACAATTTTGTAGAATTTTCTCCTTTAAAAATTTTTTTCTGGTAATTTTTATCCTGGAAGACAATCTTACTCAGTCACGAGTGATCGCCTACTACACATGTGCAGCCATCATGCTCAGCTGGGTTTCTGGGAGACACAGGACTTCTAAAGGTATCTTTGCCTGCATATCTCAAGCATCGCCCTGCCCCATTATGAGGAATGCATTCTTGCTCTTTCTTTGGGCCTGTTTTGATTCCTAGCAAGTCTGTATATGGCCTAGGGATGGACGAAACTGTCAGTTTTGGTTTCGCTCAGTTTCTCATTTTTCTAACCTTAAGTTTGGTTCATCCCAAACTTCTAGATTTTTTAAAAACCAAAAGTTCACATGAGAATTCATACACATTTTTGTATGTAATTTTCCCTAGTTTACACATTTGTTTGCAAGCAAATTTACCAATATAATGCATGTTTAATGTTATTTTTGTGGATATATGAGCTTTTGTGTGCACCTTCCCCTAATATACATCTTTTTAAAATGCATTTTTTATTGGAGCACTCAATTGCAAAATTCAGAGAAGTGCACATTTTGAAGGTTTACTGAGTTTGGGTCTGCATATCGATCCAAAAGTGCAAAATTAGTTACCAAACAAATTTCTCTTCCATCTCTATGGGATACCCACTTTACTAGCATATGGAATTATATTCACACTTTGGAGGCTTTTGTAATGCACAGAGCATATTCTGCTTTATGGCTTACTGGTTTCAATACTGGTTTCAGTAATTAACATACATAAAGCATATGTGGTTGTGCTAATAGAAATGTCTCAGTGGTAGTCAAGGTGCCTTTACAGAAATGTAGATGAGTTGGCCCCTGTCCTGCCCTACCCACAATTCTGGTGCTACACCTTTTCTGGCAATACTGAATGTTTCTAGAGCAGTCATGCTAATGTCCTCTGCTGCCATGCTAATGCAACATCCTCGGTTGGCTTGCAATGCTGACACAACACAGCAAATAATGAAACTGCACTGGCAGAGTGGTTGCATTGGCCCTTGCTAGACACTGATTTTCTGCCAGAGAGACTTGAAAGGACTGGGCCTTTAGGAGCCTGTTTGGGGGAAGTTAACTCCCCTCCCTGAGCTGAATTCACTTAGACAGAACTGAGCGTACTTCTTCACCTTCCTTGAGCTTCCTTCACTTACACAGAATTGACCCTCTTTGATCTACTTAGTGTACAATGTAAGTTGTTTAGAAAATGAAGCCCCGTGAAAGATTATTTCAGCAATTTAAATTGGTATTTTATAGCACTCTCCTAATTAGAAGTCATTTAAGATGGCTGAAAATTGCACTAAATTATGTGGGAACAGCATGATTTTAAGGAAATAATATGTCTGTAAATGCCTGGGATGGCCTGCTACATCTTGTGTGGCACTCCAGATGCTCTCCCATTCGCAAAATTCCACCACTGCTTGAGTCTCAGGTCAATGTTGAGGTCAGTCAATGCGGCAGCTGCCCTATTAGATTTCTTACAAATGAAGGGGGGAAAGGAGAGTGTAGTAGTAACATGAAAATAAGGGAATAAGATGCACTTGATATTCTCTTTCTTTTGCTAATAAGGTTACTTCTCTATGGAAATGTTAAGAGTTCAATGCATAGCCTGCTAACCTCGCAAAATCAGAGCGGCAGAAGCAGTCACGAAAACACTGCAGGTCCCATTCCTAACAGCTCAGACTCAAACTAAATAGGTGTACTCAGAGGTAGGTCTGATTGAAATCAATGAGTCCCAATTCTGAGTAAATGTGCTGAGGATGGCAGTGTGATGGTAAATGAGTCTCTCCTAGAGCATACCTTTAAGGTGGGATATGTATGCATTTGACTAGATTCTGTATTTATTTGGGCTTTGCATACACAGCTACTGCCATCATTTGCACTGCTTGGCCTCTTGGCTTCACTTTGTAAAAAATTATATTGTAACATTTGTTTTAAATTTTTTAATTACAAAGCTGTTTTTATTGTTGGTTTTATCTTGATTTTATTGTATGGCCTGTTGTGAACCGCCCAGAGAGCTTCAGCTGTGGGGCGGTATAGAAATGAAATGAAATGAAATAAATAAATAAATAAATAAATAAATTTGTATAGCTAACCTGGGTGACTTTGTCAGAACACTGGTCACTTAATTGCATAGGTATATGTACCGTAAATCCTTAAAGAGTTTAGGAGGACCAAGGTCTCTTCATGTACTGAGGTCATCTGTGAATGACACCCTTCTCTGGACGCCTCTGCCGTCAGAAGTGGTGAGTGTGGTGACCAGAGAGAGGGCATTTTTGGCTATGATGCCAAAAAGTAGAGTAGAAATTTCTGGAGTAGAAATTCTTCCCCAGGTAGGTTCGCCTGGTGCTTACCTTGTTATCGTTTTGGTACCAGATCAAGACTTTTTGGATTTACTACTGCATTTTAGACCTGTGATTGATTTTAGCTGGACTCCATATTCTAGTGCTTTATTGTAGTTTTGGTGGTTTGTTTTATTTTATACGCATGTGGTGTTTTTTTGCAACTGTAAACTGCCTTTAATCTATTAATATAGGGACATATATACATTTATAAATACATTATAAATACATGGTTAATCTTCAAGAACAAGACTCTGACTATTTTACTTTTAAGATGCTGAGGTCCTTGAAAAAGTACTGACAACCATCGGTTTAGCTAGGCAAAATGTAAGGGTTATACTACTCATCAGTCCATTCTAAATACACTTACAGTGCAATCCTATGCACATCTACTGGGAAGCAAGTCCCATGAAGTTCAATGGGACTTACTCACAGGTAAGTGTGTATAGGACTGCAGCCTTAGAGCCCTATTCTGAGGGCAAAATTACATTTCCCACCTCTAACTCTTATCTTGAAAGCCTAGCTGCTGCTTCCCCTCTACAAAGTGTCCTCAGATGTAGGGGATTTGCAGGAGACACTCATTGGACAGTCAGGGGGATGATTAATCCTTCCCCCTTACATATCATCTTCTCACCATTTTACAAAGCAGAAGCAGCAGCTGAGGTTTCAACTTATGAGGAGGAGAAGGCAGGCGTCATTGTTCGGTCCTGAAACTAAGTAAGTAGTGCCCTATTCTGAGGGCAAAATTACATTTCCCACCTCTAACTCTTATCTTGAAAGCCTAGCTGCTGCTTCCCCTCTACAAAGTGTCCTCAGATGTAGGGGATTTGCAGGAGACAGGAAATTGTAAAAAATTATGTAGACTCTACATAATGGGTCCGTAAGTGACTGTGGAGGCCAATTCTAGATCCACACAGCTTCCCACAGTGAGGACACAGGTTACCAGATGGAAGATGGTCCTGTAAAGGATTCGTTTGATGTGCTTTTCGCTTAGCACGTTTCTCCCTTTCACTTTGCACTCGGGCTTCTTCAAAGTCCACAGAACCTTTGTGAAAGGCCAACCTCCAGTTAGATCGTTCATGGGCCAGAGCTTCCCAGTTCTCGATGTTTATATTGCATTTTTTTAGATTAGCCTTAAGAACATGTGTAAACAGTACTAGTAAGTTAGTTGATTTATTTTTCTTGTCTTGTCTCATGGAACTCTAAAGCCCTGTGCAAACATTTGGTTGGATCCAACTCTCTTGTTTCACTGACATTAGCAGTTCCATCAGTGGAACCAGGAGGGAGGGCAATTCCCCCTCCCACAGCCCCCCAGAACCCCTCAAAATATGCTAGGAAACCCTCCCAAGCAGAGTTTAGGGTGTCATGGAGAGCTGCAGTGGGGTAAAGGAGAAAGTCCTATCATGCTTGCAGACTTACGCTAGCACAACGTTAGATTTAAGCCTTGCAGTGAACACTTGTGTGTAAATCAGGATAGTACCCACTCTCTGCACTTCAAACCTCCACATGCTCATTTATTTATTTATTTATTTATTATATTTGAAGGTCTGAACAAATCGAGGCCATGTAGACTCTCTCTGCACAGTTGGGAACCATAAGCAGTGTGTCGCTAATTCTGTGTATGTTCTGTGTAATTCTGTGTATAGGCTTTGTTCAGACTTTTGGATGAACACAGAAAACACAGAGAATTCAACTATAAGGAATAATGACAGAGGTTGAGATCTGATTCCCACGCTGGCACTACTGCCAATGGGTGTGTTCACACGACACAACAAGCTATTGTTGTAAGTTACCATGATTGGTGGTAACTTACAACAATGGTTCTGACAGACAATCATTGTTTCTGGTCATTGTGCTTTTGTTCCCACCCAGTCTTCCCTCCAGCTCCAGGCATGCATCCCAGGGGCCATCGCTCCCTCTCTATGTAGGCAGCCTGTTCCTGATTGGTCCACTGAGTGCTCCCCACTCCCTCCTCCTGCAGGAATTTTTAACCCTTTCTCTATCTCCCTGTAGCTGATTGATACATTGTCTGTCAGACAACCCTTTTGTTGAAAAAAAAGATTCCTATGTATGTTGCCCCGTACTTCTGTGCCTCTCACTATTCCTGATTTGCCTGGCTGTTTACATCACCGCAGAGAAGCATTTCTTCCTCCATCCACCCACCTACCCACACTAGGGATGTCACTGCGAATATCGGGGAGCTGGAGCGAAGCCGAAATCGGCCCCTCTCACAGCCCCCCCGATATTCACGGGCTTACCTTGCTGCACCGCTCAGTCCGTGCCGCCCGCATGGGCTCCGTGGCAAACCAACCAGCGCGGAGAGCGGGCAGAGAGCCCCTCCGCACTGCAGAGAATCGGGCATCGGGGGGGCTCTGTGGCGCAGAGAGCCGAGGTGATTAGCCCCCCCCAATTAAGGTATGAAATCCACCACTAACCCACACCCCGTTCCTGGTGCCTCTAGTATGAACTGAGGCTTGACTTTCTCCTAACCCAGACAGCACTCTCAATCTCTCCGCCCATCACAAACACCTTTTATGCTCCCCCTTCTCCCTCCCACCTTTGTTCCCACCATACAGGTGATGATTATTAACACATTATACACCCTTCCCCACACATTGTCCAAGCAGCAGCTTTTGATCCTTGACCCCTCCCTCTCTGCACCGCCTGGCACAAAGCCACTCTTGCTCTCCCCTCTTCCTCCCGCCTTTGCTCCCATCTTGGCTAGGAGACAGGTGAAGTAGGGATGTTAGCCGCCCGCGCCGGTCCCGTCGCTGATTTCGGCCCGCTATGCCCACCCGAGCCGAGCGGTTACATCCCTACCCCCATCTATCTTGCCTCCCACCTGTGTTACAAGTGTGAACTAGATCTTTTCCACACCTTCCCTACCCCAAAGCTTTTCTTGCTCCTGCAGCCAGAGTTTAGCTTGACTTCATTTTTCAAGCCCTCTGCTTACTACCCAACTACCCCCTCCCCTCTTCCCCCACCACATACTTGTAAAGTTCTCCAATTGTAATCTACTCTTCTTTTACTAAAAGCATACTTTATTTTGAAAGAAAAATACAGTTTTTGGTATTCTGATTGTAAAAGTAAAAAGCATCCTACAATTAAAACTGCAGCAAGCAGCAACGCATGTGTTGCTGGGCTGGGCAGACATCAGAAATAGAGATTGGATGACTGGAGCAGCTGCTTGTTTTGCCACTCTTGCCATGCGACTCTGTAGGATTCTTGAACTACCAACGATAAAACAGCTCTCCCTGGTTCAGACGACACAACAAACAATCGTCGTAAGAACAAACTCTAGAACAAACCGTTGTTTCTTATTGTTGTTTCTGAGGACAAAACAGACCATTGTGACTCACAACGACCTGGGTTCAAACAACACGACAAGCAACGGTTGTCTGTTATCGTTGTCTGCTTGTGCCATCCGAACCCAGTCAATGTATTTGCTGAATGTGTCTACATAGGGCTTTAATTCTTTAGAACTGAAACATGGAATATAGCATCTGACCACAGGAAGTTAAGGGCTGGTTCACAAACACATGCATATTCATTACTAAAGATCAAGGTATGACTTGCATGCTTGTGCATGAATGTGCAATTTCAGATAATCACCACACACAGAACTTTCATATATGCTCAAACATAACACTGGCTCAGCTTGTCTGAGCATGGAAAACTAAGCAGGGTCAGGCCTGGTTATTACTTGGATGGGAGACCCCTCCTCTAGTTTCCTGCATTGAGCAGGGGGTGGGACTCGATAGCCTTGTAGGCTCCTTCCAACTCTATTCTATGAATCTATGAATAATAGCCTTCAATAGAGTCAGTTCATAAATTACATCTGCTAGTGATAAAGTGTACAGCAATGAAGTTTAGAGACATCAAGAGATACAACTGGAGGCATGAACCACCCTTATGTCATTTATCTTTGGTCCTAGAACCAGGTTTTGTTATAGTAAGATCAACCCAACCAAAATGTTAAATATTTAATAGTATCATAACACAACATTTACTGTTAAAGATGTATATAAAGTCACATTCTGTTAAAAGGAAAAATAGAGGTTTGGGTTTTTTTTACCCTGTTGTTGATGGCTACTGTTTATTTGCAATTCATTATTTTTAATGTGCCAGAAAGACTGGTATCGGGAAATTAATGTATACTTGAGTTTTTGCAAGTGTTGAACACCACATTCCTTCACATCTACAATTATTGGGCCCTCCTCTAGAATATAATTGTTCAAAATTTAATATCCAGATGTTTTCACTGTTGGCAATGGGGGTTATATGATGTCTTCATATGCAAAATGTGCCAATCCAAATCCACAGTGTATATAACACTCTAGTTTCAGCAAACAATGTTTCATTCCATTTAAATGCATATGTTTTCAAGTTAGCCAATGATATTCGCTCTTTTTAAAAAAAGAAACCTGTGTCTCTTCTGTGCTTCAAGTCTGCAGCTGCCACACAATTTATATCTCTTTCCTCTTTTCTTTGTTTTTCAGCCATTTTCCCTGAATGTCAAAGTCAATTTAGTGCATTTCACTTTGCTGAATAAATCAGAGGCGAAATCCTTGCTAAAAGTGAAAATTTGATTTGCTAAAAGGAGCTTAGGGCAACTATTAATCAATATATCCAGAGTGTCAAAGCTAAGGCCATGATAGGCATGCATTCATTTGGAGATTGGCTGAAGCAGATAAAAGGGGGATACTGCGGGGGAGGGGGGAGTGCAGTCACCAGTGTGTGTGTGTGTGTGTGTGTGTGTAAGCATGAAGTCACAGATGTGTATGTTTTAGGGGAAAGATAAGAGAAAGAGTTGACTTGAAAAAAAGAGAAAAAGAACAGCAAAGAGGAGAAATCCTCTAGAAGCAGGCAAACAAAAAGGACTATTTACAAACAATACACAGTTGTCTTTCTGATTGCGGAAAAAAATACTGAAGGATATGAATACTTTAACTTTAATACATTCAAATCCTTCAATGAAAAAACTTTTTTTGAAAAAAAAAAATCATTAAAATATGATGAACTAAATGGGTTTCTCTTACTGATTAACTTTTTAGCTGGTGCTTAACAATAGGTCCAAAAAGCATGGTTCTGGATATGTATGTACCATGCAAATATGTGTATGTGGGCTGTGTGTGTATACACATGCATGCACATACATACAAATCTATTCATATCACTCATTTGAAGTAATATGCTTAAAAGCAACTTCCTGCTGTAAAATAGTCCGCTCATCATTCCCCCGAAGAAGTTCCCAGCATGGCTCACAATAAAAACTAATTAACAAAGCAAATAAAGTAAGAACTCATACAAACATGCAAAACAGCAGAACAACAGAATAGATATTAAAACAGATTAAAACCAGCACCAAACATTAAAAAGCCTATTAAAAGCAGATGTTTTGAAGGCCTGGGTGAATAAAAAGGTTCTTACCAGGCATCAAAAAGGCCAAAGTGAGCCTCTTTGGGATGGCATTCCAAAACTGTGGTGCCACCACTGAAAAAGCCCCTTTTCAAGTTACTACCCATCTCATCTCCAAAAGTGTGTGTGTGGGGGGGGGAATGGATCTCAGAGATACTGAGGAACAATGATCCTAAGCCACATATGGCTTCAAAGATTAAAACCCAGCAATTTGAACATCACTGCTTTATAAATGGTAAGTTATGATCTGAATGCCTGGTCCCAGACAGTAGTCTGGCTGCTGTATTTTGCACCCACAGAAGTTTCTGAACAGGTTTTCAACAGCAACCCTGTGTACAATGCATTACAGTAGTCTAAACACTTTACCTTTACCTGTGTTAATGAAAATGTATGTGGCAGCTTAAACAAGCACTGAAGTTACCCTAACTCAATAGATAGAGAACATAAAAACTACACAGCATAATTAACCTATTTAAAATTTTCTTAGTGTTTAAAATACAAGAATATTTGAGAATATTTGTGTTATAATTTGCCCTTTTTCTTCCAGGCAAATGAAATGGAGTGAAGGTACTGTTATTGAATATTGCCTCTCAAGTTAATACTGCAAAGAGGTGACAGAAGTTTTAATAATTCTGATAGCATCCCATTATGAATTTCCGAGATTGATTAAGACTGCAAACCTACACACACTTATGTGGGAGTAAGAGTAAACTTACTATGTTTTACTATGTTTAGTGGTGAGAGTGTTGGACTGGGACTCGGGAGATCTGGGTTCTAGTAGTCCCCGCTCAGCCATGAAACTCACTGGGTGACTTTGGGCCAGTCACTGACTCTCAGCCTAACCTACCTCACAGGGTTGTTGTGAGGATAAAATGGAGAGGAGGAGGATTATGTAAGCCGCCTTGGGTTCCTTTCAGGAAAAAAGGCAGGGTATAAATATAAATATATATAAATATATATGTAAGCACACATACGATCAAGCTGCAAGGATGGCTTCAGCAGGTTACTATCTCCTAAAAAAACACTGTTGGACTCGAAACATCTCAATAACTATAGGCCAATGGCAAACATTCCCTTCCTGGGCAAGGTAGGTACCTGAGTGTGTGCGTGTGATGGCCGGTCAGATACAGGCACTATTGAATTTTCAAGATCAATTTCAACTGGGGTTTAGGTCTGGTTTTGGCACTGAAACTGTTTTGGTCACCCTATGGAATGACCTATGCTGGGAGAGAGACACGGGGAGTACAAAGTACAAACCTGTTGATTTTCCTGGATCTGTCAGTTGCTTTTGATAAAATTAACCACGATATACTTCTGGAGAGGTTGTCTGAGTTGGGAGTGGGTAGTACAGCTTTGTAGTGGTTCTGCTTATATGAGGATGCCCATTTCTAGAAGGTGGTGCTTGGGGATTTCTGCTTGGCCCCATGGCATTGATGCTTTGGTTGTCCCACAAGGTTCCATCCTATTCTCCATGCTGTATACATGAAATTGTTGAGTGAGGTCACCCAGAAATTTAGTTGCTCTATCTTTTTTTATCAGATCCAGGTGAGGTGGTAGATGTGTTTAACCAGTGCTTGCCGGCCTTGCCCACAGTAGTGAACTAGTTGAGGGCTAGCTAATAAACTGATGCTCATTCCTGATCAGATGGAGGTATTGTTGATGAGTGATTTGTCTAACTGGGATAGTGGTGTTCAATCTGCTCTGGAAGGAACTGCAACCCCCTCCCCTAAGCAGGGGTGGGCAAAGCAGGGTTGGGCAATAACTCCCATGATCCCTTACCACTGGCTATGCTGGCTAGGGCAAATGGGAGTTGTAGGCCAAAATATCTGGAAGGCCATGAGTTGCCCACCCCTACCCTACCTCATAGGGTTGTTGTGAGGATTATGTAAGCCGCCTTTGGTTTCTTGCAGGAAAAAAGGCGGGGTATAAATATAATAAATAAATAAATAAATAAATATAAAAATAAAATAAATAAATAAAATAAAATAAAAATAAAAATAAAATACCCTAAAGAATTAAATTTGTAGTTTGGGGGTGCTTGTGGATCCATTTTTTTCAGTAGAGACACAAGCCTTTTCTGTGGCACAGAGTGCCTTTTACCAGCTGAGTCTGGTACAGCAGCTACAACCCTACCTGGATAGAGATAGCCTAGCTTCAGTTATCTATATACCCTGATAACCTCCCAGATTACTGTAGTGCATTTTACATAGGGCTGCTTTTGAAGATGGTCCAGAAGCTTCAGTTAGTACAAAATATAGTGACAAGAATATTGACTAGAACCAGGCATTATGATCATATCACACCAGTATTGTACCATTTCCACTAGCTCCTGGGTCATTTCTGAGACCAATTCAAAGTGCTGGTTTTAATTATAAAAATGTTTATGGCTTGGGGCCACAGTATCTGAATGACCGCCTCTTCCCATATATTCCTACCAATGCCCTGAGATCAATGCCCTGCTCAGAGTGTCCTTGTATGGTGAGCAGCTACCTGAGAGGGGGCCTTCCCAATGGAAGCCCCCCACAGCAGATTATGGGATGCCCAGAAAGGTCCATCCAGTGCAGGGGTGGACGACACTCAGCCCCTGCCGGTCCCTGCTGCACTCCCCAAATTTTGTAAAACAAGCTAATCTGGCCCCTTTTGGCGTTTCACAGCTGCTATGGACATCTTTTTTTTTTCCATGCAGGGTCCAGGGGATGAAAATGGCCCCAGACCCGCAGCTGCCCACTCGTGACCTAGTGCATACCCTAATGTCTTCTCAGGTCCAGGCAAGGCCTTTTTTATTTTAATTTAATTCTCACAGGCTTTTAAATGCTTTTATATTTTTGCTGCCCATTTTGTATCTTAAAGGGGTTCTATCTTTGTTCAACTTTGTATATCTTAGCAGTGGCTGCCTGCTATGTTTCAGTTCCTGATGGTTTTAAAAGCTTTTTTTTGTGCTGCTTTTGTTGTTGAACTTATATATTATTAATTTGTGTGTTTGTGTTTTATTTGTATGTAAGTCACCCTGAGAACAATTTGTGATATGACAACTGATAAATTGAATAAATACATATCTGTGCACTAAGTCATAACATACTGAAGTATACCCCATAGTTATGGAAGTCGCTCATTCTGGAGACTCACCGAAACCATAATATATTTTGGAAGTTGTACTGACACCTACTATTTGGGCTTCTTTTTGAGAGCTGGAGGGATGGGGAGTTTGTATCTGTTTGGTTTTACATGTTTTAATAGAATTTTGTAAACTCAATTTTTAATATTTGTGGTTTTCTCTATTGCTACTTCTCTATTGCCACCCAAGTCTTTGATTCTGAGTAAACTATAAAATAAAGAACATGGTGTAGAAGTAGAATTCCAACTTTAGAAAAAAATATTCTCACGCTACCCTTTCTTTCTCTCACCCTTCTTTCTTAAGCATCCAGCATTCTCTCTAATGCAAGCTGGAAACTGCCCTTCAGAAGGTATTCTGAACTGCCTAGATTTAAGGGTAGGCTAGTCTCATGAATGTCCAAATCATGTTTCCCAATCTGCATCACGAGGCAGATTGGCCACAGAGAATCATATCATCATTACCTCTCATTTAGACTACTGTAATGCATTCTAAATGGGGCTGCCCTTGAAAAGCATTCAGAAACTACAGCTAGTGCAAAATGTGTTAGTTAAATTGTTGTCTGACACACTTTAGAGAATATATATATATATATATATATCTTGTCTTGAAGCAACTACATTGGAAAAAACTACACTAGCCAATTACACAGTCTTGAACCAACTATACTGTCTTCTAATCTGAGCCCAATTCAAAGTTCTGGTATTCACCTATAATTTATTTATTTATTATATTTATACCCCACCTTTTTTCCTGCAAGGAACTCAAGGCAGCTTACATAATCCTCCTCCTCTCCATTTTATCCCCACAACAACCCTGTGAGGTAGGTTAGGCTAAGAGTCAGTGACTGGCCCAAAGTCACCCAGTGAGTTTCATGGCTGAGCGGGAACTAGAACCCGGATCTCCCGAGCCCCAGTCCAACACTCTCACCACCAGGATATCAAGGAGAATAAGGCCATCAATTGCTACTAGTCATTGACAGGGCTGGCATCAAGGCATACAGGCCTGTGGCTCACGCTGGCTCAGCTTGTCTGAGCGTGGAAAGCTAAGCAGGGTCAGGCCTGGTTGTTACTTGGATGGGAGACCCCCTCCTCTAGTTTCCTGCATTGAGCAGGGGGTTGGACTCGATAGCCTTGTAGGCTCCTTCCAACTCTATGATCTATGAAATCTATGAAATCTATGATAGGCATAATTGGGCACCTGTCAAGGGCCCACACCTCAGGAGGGCTCCACTGACAAGAGCTCCCTGGAACTGCTCCTCCTCTTCACCACTGCAGTCTGCTTGTTCATCTGCTTCTTGTTCTGGCCAGACAAAAGGAGGAGCACTAGATGCCACTGCCTATGTCCTCACTGTCTCTCTCTGCCGGTCAAGCAAGCAAATGGTAGCAATAATGAGAAAGAGGATAAGGAGCAATAGCAGCTGGTGGCAATGGAAGTGAAATGGTAAACTCACTGAGGGAGGGGGCCCATTGAGGGTGTCTCTTGCCCAAGGGCCCTCAAAAAATCTGGAGCAAGCACTGGTCATTAATATATGACCTCCAGTATCAGACGCAGTACACCTCTCAATACTAGTTGCTGGGGAACATGAATGGGAGGATGCTAGTATGCTTATGTCCTGCTTGTGGATTTCCCGTAGCTATGTGGTTATCCACTGTGGGAACAGAAAGCTGTACTAGATAGGCCTTTGGTCTGATCCAGCACAACTCTTTTATGTTCTTATATCTGACAGACCGCCTCCTCCAGTATGAGCCTGCTCACAATCTTCAGTCTTCATCAGAGGCCCTGTCATATGTCTCACCACCAAGAGAGGCTATGTTGGTGTGCTTCTAGGTACACAAGATAGGGCCTTTTCTGCAACAGCATAAAACTATGGAATAACTACTCAAAGGAGGTCAGGTTGATTCTATCCCTACCAAGTTTTAGATGGGCAGTAATGTTTTGCCAGGCCTCTGATGGATTTTAATATTGTTCTGCCTTGTTTTAATGAATATTTTGGTTCTTCTTTTATTCTGGTGTTGTTGTTGTTGTTGTTTTACTTTATTTATTTTACTGTTTTAAATTGTACATTGCTTTGATGGCCCTGGTAAGCAGGAAAGCAATTTATAAATATTATATACAAACAAATTCTTTGTAACCAGTGCTTTTTTTCTGGAGAAAAAGGTACCGGAACTCTTGGATTATGTTTCCTCGGGAGTAGATGGCGATTAAATTGTAATGAAATTAATAGAAGAAAAGGTGCTGGAACTCAGTTCCGGTGAGTTCCACCAGAAAAAAAGCCCTGTTTGTAACTATTACATGAGAAAGAGGGAAAGTTTAAGTCATGTCTTCTATGCCATGATAATAGCCACTGTGAACAAGAATTAGCAGCCAACAAAAGGCTGCTATATTGTGTCATCTGGCAGTATAGGAAGTTGTAAATTGTTCAAAATTAGAAAGTACAACACAGCACAAGCAGGGCCAGCGCTACCACTAGGCGAACTAGGTGGCTGCCTAGGGCGCATGGCTAAAGGGGGCGCAGAAACACTCCGCTCCTGGACACACACACACACACACACACACACTGCGGGGATCGCTCGGCGCCCCTTTGTTTTTCCCGCGCCAAACAGCTGATCTTCACCCAGCTGTTTGGCGGGACAGCGGATTGCCCAGGGTGGCAGCGGCACAGCCAATAATCATACCTTGACTTGTAGGGGGCGCTTTCCTTCCTTCCCTCCCCGCCTCCATGCCTGCGCTGGCCGGATCCGGCACGGCAGGCAGCCGCCGGGGAAGCTCCCGAGGTGGCGGGCGAGAGGCTGTTGGGCCGCCCCGTCACCCTTTGAACTGCGCCGGCGGAGGAGACACAGCATGGTGGTGGCTGGCTCAGTTCCGCCGCTCCCCTGGGCGGCGATGGCCGTGGAGGAGGCGCGCCAGGTACGAGGCACCTTGCATGGCGGCGGGCGAGGGCGGGAGCTGGTGAGTGGCTGCGCTGCTGCTGCTGCACGAGCCGCCCCCGCCCTCTCCCCCTCCCGGACCAGGCGGATGTGCACGGGTGGATGGGGTGGGGCGGGCAGCTGCGGTGGAGTAACGGGAGCACACAGGCTCCAGGGATCGTGCCTCCTCGCCCACCCCAAGCCTCCAGGGTAGTTGCCTGGCGGACAGCGGGAGGTCCGGGTGGCTCTTCCGGCTGGGCGTGCAGGGATGGAGCTGGAATCGGCTTGGCAACCGTTTCAATTGAATCTCAGCATCTTCTTTAGACATTAAAGAAATGGTTTGCCAGTTTGGTTTGCCAAGAAAAAGGAAAATGAAGTTTTAAACATTAAATGTAGTTTCTGTCACACTTCACCAGGATTTTTTCTATATAGCAAATTGGTACTACATCAACATGTTATGTATGTTTGTCAATGTTTATGATAATATTTTTTTTAGGTTTTGCCAATTGACTTTTATTTCATAATGGGCATAGGGCTAGAGGGAGGGAGGGCTCAAGTGGGAAGGGCGCGCGCTAAATATCTGATCTTGCCTAGGGCACCAAACTGCCTTGCACCAGCCCTGAGCACAAGTATGAGAAAGGGAATACAGTACAGATATGAAATGGAATCCAAATAGCTACTGGAAAACAATCAGATGTACTAATTCTGGTTTAGATATCTGGTCTTGGCAGGAACAAATGTCTGTTTTGATGGCAAGTAGGTCTACTCTTCAGAAACAAGCAAGCTCACAACCAATATACAAATTATATTTTATGTGAGGCAGCTGAGATAGGTTTTTTTTCCAGTTCTGCTTTCTGCCCAAATCTTTGAAGAGCCACTGCCAGTCAGAACAGAAAGTACTGGACTAGATAGACCAAATGGTCTCTTCACAGGTTCCTATGATATGTTCATATGACACAGCTTACTCCCATGATCTTTCCTATAAGCGTATCTGATAGGTTTGTATGAGGCAATGCCTATCTCACAAACAACATCATAAGAGTGATGTATTTGTTTCAAAGGCTTGGGCCCATCTTCACTGGGCACAGAAACTTGTTGCCAGGTTGAATGACTGAACCAGCCTCACTGTGTAATGTGGTACTTGTCTATTCAGAAGTCACTGACTTGAATGGTACTTACTCCCAGGTAAGTGTGTATAGGATTGCAGCCTGTCATGCCCCTGCCCATGGGCAAAGCATTATAGCAGTAAGTATGTGAGGGGAGGGGGAAGTGTGAAAGGAGTATGGAATGTTAAGATGTCTGCTGATTGGCTGAGAGAGTGAGAAGGGGGGGTGAAGCCTGTGATATATAAACAGTGGGCGGTGCTGTTCAGGAGGGAAGTCTGAGGGGAGTCTGAAGAGAGAGGGGGAGTCGGGGGAAGAGAGAGGGAGAGAGAGGGTTGAGAAGTCTGAGAGAGAGAGAGAGAGGGTTTTCAACATTTAGAATCTATTAACATTATCTATTTCCCTACCCTTAATCATACTTGTTTCCTTTTTAAAACTTAAAAGGAGTGGTCTGAATTTACCCTGAAGAGGTCGGTGGCAGCGGAAGAGCAAAGAGAGTGTTGATTTTTGAGGTGTTTGCAGAGGTGGTGGGCTAGACAAGGAGGAGGCAAGGTGGAGGGAGGTCTGACAGGTGGTGGTAGCATTGGGATTTGACTGTAGTAAAGCTTTGGGTTCAAATCACAATGAGGAGGTCTGACACAGCCGTAATGGAGAATTAATATTTTTTTTGCTTTGGAAAAAATCAACATAGCATGTTTTTAATGAGTAGGTTTTACATGGTTAATATTTCTTATGAATCATAACTGCATAGAGTGTGGGTCCCCATCCTTTTTGGGTCTGTGTGCACATTTAGAATTTTGAGTGTGTGTCATGAGTGCTCTCACAAAATGGCTGCCATGGTGGGGGCTTGCCCATTAATAAATGGGCAATGGCCAATCACAAAATACTCATTTACCAGAAGGTGAACTGGCGAGACTAAAAGAAAAGAAACTTTCCCAAGAACCTAAGGACAAGCCAGAGGTCAGTTCTGAGCTGCAGAGCACAGAAACCATTTTTTGAACCCACAGTTTTCTGCTTCAGTACACATTCAGAGAAGACAAACTAATAAGGCTCAGAGGCAAGTAACTTGACCAAGAAACTGAGTACAAGGCAGAGATGGGGTCTGAGACTGAAATGCCAAATCACATACAGGCAGTCCCCGGGTTACGAACGAGATCCATTCATAAGTCTGTCTTTAAGTCGAATGTGTACGTAAGTCAGGACAGAAGCCACACAATATTTTCAAAGTGTTGCAAAGTGTTGCAAAGTATAGTGCGTTCGTTTGTAAGTACAAACCATTGTATTTAACTCAGATTTTTACATATATGGCGGTCCGTTCTTAAGTATGAATTGTCCGTAAGTCGGGACGTTCATAACCCGTAATACAGGACTGCCTGTACTTCACAAAGCACAACAAAATATCCATTTGACAGAAAGCAACTTGGTGACGCTCAGAGGAACACACACACACACACACACCACCTCTACCACTTCACACACAAACCAGGCAAAACATACACCACATATGCACAAAAAACAGGGAACATACACACATGTACACAGCACAAGCAAAATGCCCCTTTGCTCTGAACCCCTTCTAGCTACCCCACCACCCAGGATGCCCTCTACCACCAGGACATTCTCTACTACCCACCCACCCCAGCTTTCTGGCTGGCTGGCCATGCTTTAACAAAGCACTAGGCTGCAGTCACCCACCATTTTTATTTTCCAAGAATGTCTGTGGGGCCCAGAGGTATTCTTGGAAATAAAATGGTACTGGAGGGCAGCACTTTGCTTTGGAGCATGCCAGGCTCCTCCTCCTCCTCCTCCTCCTCCTCCTCCTCCTCCTCCTCGTCATCATCATCATCATTAAATTTTAAAGAATAAAATAAAAATCAGGAGAGGCAAGGAGCTTGGCAGGTGCCCCGACAGGTGTCTGTGAGCACACTGGTCTCCACGGACACCATTCTGGAAACCTCAGGCATAGAGCAACTGATAATTATCTCATCCTGGAGTCTGTTGCTTTTTTTTTAATTAATAAAATTCAGTGCCATTATTTTTATTTATTACTATAAATATGGAAAGTGTACAACAACTTATCATGGCATCTGGTAATTCTCAAATGTTTCCCCTCAACAAATCAACTAGGATAAAATAATGTCATGATGATTTTAACATATCAAATGACAAAGGTAGTGAAATGAAGTGGGCTGCACTAGAATACATACTGCAATCACATTTATCCTCATGTGGATTTTCCAGGCTACCTTCCTTAACATCTATGTTGTGTGGGTGTACAAATATACAAATGTGGCCTCTGAAGGTCATACAACTACTTGCTTGCTTCTTCATGCATATGATAATTATAGTACATTTCATTTGTATATTATTTCAGAGTTGAAAATATACTATACAGATATTTTGGCGTTATTACTTGAAACTTGCACCATTTCAAGTCACTTTAAGTTTTTGCCTTGCATAACTTCTGGGAACCAAACAGAACCTAAATCTACCAACAGGCAATGATAGAGAAGTAATAATTAAATAATAAGCAAGTCTAAAAGCATCTGAAGGCTATATATATATATATATATATATATATAAATCCGGAGTTAAATGTTTTCGTAGCAATTAAAATTAATTTTAAGTGTAAAACATTGCAAGCTCTTTGGTCTAGTTGATGAGTTTTGTGTCTGCAAAAAGGCAGAGAACATTTTGTCTCTTAAGCTTCCTGTTATGCACATTTAAAGAGCTTAATGTTTCCTGCTTCCACTTAGTAAAAGGAGAGCATTGCACATTTTTGTAGAATGCCAATGAGAGACAGTTGCATTACAGAAACAATGCCTAAGTGACTTTGAAAATGTGGTCAGACATCAGCAGAATCTCATCTCATGGAAAAACAGGCTTTATTCTTTTAAGATGTCCAAAAGCAAAACTGACTCTTCTCAAAATGCATTGCACTGTAAAATCACAAATGCTTTCAGTATCCAAGTTAGGTTGGTAAACCTAATTCACAGCTTTATCTAGGTCAGCTAATGTAGGCATTATCTCACTGGAAACAAAGCGGTCTTAGTGCCTTCCTAAATACCTGTAGTATTTTACTAACTAAGTTACAGTACATAGGAATATTTTAATCTGACACAAAGAACAACAATAGATCTGACTGCTGGGCTGATAATCTTCTTATCACACCCTGTGAAACCTAGCTCTAATATTTGACAGTGTGAGCTTCCATTACTCGGCAACCCATTCTATAAAGGCCAACAATGGAGAAAGAATGAAGTGGAGTGTGGAAGAACCTCCATATCTACATAAAAGAGATTAGAGGCGACAGCGTTCCATTTTACAGCTCAATCATATTGTGTTAGCATGCGCTTATCCGAGCGCAGATGAAATTGAAAGAGAAATAAAAAAGAGTCAGGCAGATAGGAACCAGAAAAGCGAGGCATGAGCAATTTCCAAGGATATAAAAGGATGCTAATGGTGGGGCCCTGTCATTCTTAAAAAGGGCTATTAGGGCACCATCATCTGTTCTTGTGCCTTTACGCTCCTGTAACTAAAGTCAAGAATTTCTTAATGCCATTGTGATCGTTTTCTTCTCAAGATAAGATGTGGTCAAGTTTTACAACAACACTTTTCATTTGTTTGATTTATAAATGCAAGTAGGCTAATTATATTTACTGATAAAGCTTTCATACATATATGAATATTGGCATGTCTTTGAAAAAGGTCTTTTTCTGAAAAATTATATATCTTTTTAGTCACAGCTTACTGTGCACAATAAGCTTATTGTTCACAATGGTTACAGCAGCATGGAATTTAAGGGGGCGCCAAAATTTAATATAATTTAATAATCAACTGGAAGGAATAATTCAAAATCTTAAGGAATTACTCCAAAGTTGAAAAGTGAGAAGAAATAGTTATACAACAATATCTCTTCTAAAAAAATTAAGAATTTTAATTCAAATTTTCCTTTTAGTTACCTGTAAAACTAAGTTTATCCACATGACACAAAATCATTTTTAGATAAAATTTTACTAAATTTAATGTGCTTTTTTAGTTTTACTGGTTACAAATGGAACTGTGCAAAAGCAAAATTCCTTGAGTTGCAATCCTTTACCCTCTTAATCCCCATTGAACTCAATAGGGCTTACTTTTAAGTAGACATATTTAGGCTTGTGCTATTCATCATTCTATACCTTAAAAATGAAGTTTCAGTGAAATAATGTCAGAATTTGCTTGGACAGTGTGTATGTAAATCAGACTGTTTCTACATTAGGCTTATTCTATAGAAACTCTGGGTGCCAGTGAATTTAGAATGCATTTTTTACTACATACATTTGTATTTGCTTTTAACTATGTTGTAAACCATCTTGGGGGCTCTTGTATCCAAAAAAATACAAATTTTCCAAACAAATAAATACAGTAGTTTTAAAATCTAATGGAGTAATATTTCTGCAAATGCCCATCATGAAGGCATTCATATAGATGTAGAAATGACTACATCAGAATAAATATACTGGTTATTTAAAAAAAAATAGTTCCAACTATCTCAATACCTAGAGGAAAGACAAATTTGCCAAAATGTGTGCCTCTTCAGCTCTTTTTATTCCTTTATGACTGCTTTCCATTTCCCCTGTCTTTAACAACCAGTTAGTACTGGAAAGAAGTTTGATTTTGCAGTAATGGTTCTCCATCATTAAAAAATACATGAACACCAAATCTGTCAATTTTAGCATTTAGCCCTTCTGCATCTGTATTTTGGTGATCCAGTACCACTTAGCAAGTGAACATTAGCATTCAAAAAGGCTTACCAGAAGTTAGCTTCTGTACCCAGTTCAGACTTCCTCTCCCTCCTACCAAGTATACACCAGTATGTATACTTGGCTAATAAGCCTAATAGAGCATCATAAGCCAGCTTTTGAATTTGCCTCTGAAGTTAGCCTGCTGTTTAAGTATTCTTCAATAGCTCACAACTGGTTCAGATTCCTGGTCTGTAATTTAGAATGCCAGTCTAAAGCATCCAACAGCTTTCACTGCTAACCGCAGGCACTGAACCATTGTTCTCTCTTTCTCTCCTCCTCTCTCTTTTGCCTGGTTTCTTCCATACCTCTAAGCAAGCCTATGCCATGTATTGTATTCACAACACAAATCAAACTGATAAAAGATATTTGGCAATCACCATGATGCATTATTGACCGACTTGTAGGGCAAATGCCCCCATATTGGTAAGACTGATGTAGGCATTGTCTAGAGATGAAACTCAAACTCACCTATTTAACTAGCTTTGACTTAATCTGGGGTGCTTTATTAGCAACCAGTGTAAGACAAAGTAGCTAGTATAATACAGAGTGATGTTTAAATTAGTTTACAATTTGCTTGGGCTCATCTAGACCTGCTCCGAACAAAGCCATTCAGAAATGTCAGCTGTGTTCCTAACCACTGTAACAAATTGTTGCCTGAACGCTGCACACCTAATGACTTCAAATTAGCTTCACTGCGATATTGCCTGACAGTTCGTTACGACTGTTAGTAACATAGCTGGCGTATCATGACCAATAAATTGGTTTCAGTGTGGGCTGGGAAAGGGACTTCCATCAATTTGATTAAAGAAATTACTGTAGCATTCAAAGCATAAAGACAAACTAGTTTAAGGAGACAGAAATAAGTTAACTGTACCAGAAAAACATTGCTCATGATTCAAAAGCTTGTTTATAAGCCATTTGTGATGTAAACTCTGAACAACTAAATTTTTTTCTGTGAAGAAAATATGGAGCAGTTCAGAATGCGTGGTACTGACCTCCTTTCTAAGCAAATTATTATTTAAATGTCTATTGATAGTTGTTTATTATTTAGTTTTGGGAAGTAATTAGAATAATTCAGAATTGTGCTTTATATTGCTCAAATTCACTGGAAGAGAATGCCTGAGCCAAAGTATTAAGCTAGCATTAAGGAGAGCATTTAAAAAATTTGTCTCAGAACTAGCAAAGCTACATGCTGAACTATCAGTGGCAAGCGAATACAGGTCCTTGTCAATACATCTTGAAATCTTAGCAATACATGCAGGTACCCTGAACCAATTAGGGCCATTCACATGTGAATAGAGGCTTCTGCACACATATCTCTAGCTAACTGAGGAGCCATGCCATTCTAACAGGCAGTAAGCACATATTTCCCCAGTCTGGAAGCTCCAACCAAGAGTCAGTCCTAATCAGATTGGTTGGGGAAGACAGGAGGGACTGAAAACAAACCTACACTCCCCAGCCCAAACAGCTGACCATGCTATCACAGACCATGTGATGAGGTACAAATATGCAGATAAAATTGCTTGGAAAGATTGTGTATATTTTTGCGTTCATTAAAATGTGTATATTAGGAGAGATGCACGTGAAAATACATAGACAAGACATTTTCATGCAGACTTTTAAAAAAACTGGCTGATAAGGAAATGGAACGATGGAATGGGTTTCAAATTGGAAAAATGAGAAACTGAGAAAAACCATGATTGACAGATTTTTCCATCCCTACCCAAGACAGGATACCCAGTGTGCTAATACAGCACACACATGCATGATGACCCAGTATACCTGAAATTCCAGGTGTGTAGGCACTCTGTGGGTAAATTTTCCTTAGATATCACAATAAATCAGATCTCAGAATCCAACTGGGACCTCCACAACTTTAATCAACATTTACTCCTAGAGTTTAAGGAGTCGGGGTGATCCAACACAGTTGCAATGAAATCAATGGGGTTAAAGTATGTGTGCTGAAAGGCACCCCAAACTTGCAACATATCCAATAGAAGAGCTGTGAAATGATTTTTAAAAACAGATTGCGTAGAAAGTTGCCAGATGTTCTAATTTATATTGCTGAATGTAGATAATAAATAGACCAGCTTTTCCCAACAGTCATGCTGGCTCAGAATTATGGGAGTTGCAGTCCAACACATCTGGCAGGTACCAGGTTTGCAAAGGCTGATATAGATAATGCCGAAAATGATGCCCCACTTTTGCACCCCCATATGTAGGCCATGAAGGTGGGCTAGCATTTTCAGCAATGTTCTCGGGGGGCAGGACAAATTCATGGAGGAGAAATTATCAATGGCTACTAGTCCTGATGGCTATATGCCAACTCCAGTATCATAGGCATTATGCCTATGTACACCAGTTGCTGGGGAACTTGGGCAGGAGGGTGCTGTTGCACTCATGACCTGCTTGTGGGTTTCCTGTGGGCAGCTGCTTGGCCACTGTGTGAACAGAATGCTGGACTAGATGGACCCTTGGTCTGATCCAGCAGGACTCTTCTTATGTTCTTATGACCCTGGATGGGGCTTAGCTTGGCAAGTGGTGGCAGTGGCAACAGCAGGGTTTTTTGGGGGGGTTCTCTTTATAACTTGCAAGTAACTTGGTCTGAGAGCGTTTTGCAAGACAAGCAAAAATTTTTAAAATTTTTTTGACTTGATAAACAAGCGATGTCTTGCAAGACAAGTAGTCGTAGGGATGTAACCGCTCGCCTCGAGCGGGCATAGCGGGCCGAAATCAGCCCCGCTCACGCCCGCCAGAGACTCACTTTGATATAAGAGTGTTTTGGATTACAAGCACATTTCCGGAACGAATTATGCTCTCAATCCAAGGTATTACTATAGTTATATAGTGTTCACACACAGTATAGCTCTTGTGAGACAAGAGGGGAAAGTTGTTTGAAAAGTTACACAGGGCTTGCCAAAAAAAACAGTTGCTGGTGTTGACAGGCAGATGTGTTGGGAACTAGGTGGGGGAAAGGGCACAGAGGCAAGAGCACAAAGAGAACCAAGAAGGGACAGATCGATCAGGAGGCAGGATGGGTAAAGGAAAAGGAACACAATAGGAAGTGATCTGAGAAGCAAGGGGCTGAGGGAAGGATGAGGTGATGACAGGGGAGAAGGCTGAGGGAAAGAGGGGTATAAGAAGTCAATAGTTGAGGTAAAAGTAAAGGCATCAGGGGATTGAAAGCAAACCTAACAGGTCCATAGGAGAGGAGAAGGTACAGTAATACCTTGGATTGCAAGTAACTTGGTTTGAGAGCGTTTTGCAAGACAAGCAAATTTTTAAATATTTATTTAATTTTTTAAAACTTGATATACAAGCAACGTCTTGCAATACAAGTACTGTAGTACGGCTTAAATTGAAAATCTCTGTACAAATTTTTTTGGGGGGGATTTCGTTTTGATATAAGAGTGTTTTGGATTACAAGCACGTTTCCGGAACGAATTATGCTCTCAATCCAAGGCATGACTGTATATGCTGTTGGACAGCGGAGTGGTGAGGCTCGGGGGGGGGGGGAGGTAGGACACACAAAGAAGCTGAGGGGATAGGAAGGGCAGGACCAGCCCTACCATTAGGCAGAGTGAGGTGGTAGGTGGTAGGTGGTTTATCACATCCTGGTTTTGGATGTGATAAAAGGCAGCAAATTGTTAGCTATTTAATGAATTATATTCAGGGCTTTTTTTCTGGTGGAATTCACCAGAACTGAGTTCCAGCACCTTTTCTTCTATTAATTGCATTACAATTTAATCGCCATCTACTCCCGAGGAAATGTAATCCAAGAGTTCCGGTACCCTTTTCTCCAGGAAAAAAGCACTGATTATATTGTATTTTTACTGCCGAGGAGGAGAAGAGTTGCTTGTGGGATTTTCTGTCTCAATGCCAAAATAACTTGACCAGTCATGGGGGATGGGGGAGTGTCATTTCCTGCTTTGCCTCAGGCAGAAAGATGTCTTGGACTGGTCCTGAGGAAGAGAAAGGTTGCTGAGGGAGAGGGCTGAATATCACATATTGATTTGAAAAAAGTAAAAACTTTGGTTGCAGGTCGCTAGAACAGATTATATTGGTCATGTAATCATGTAATCAAGAAGAATTGTTATGTTGTCTGAAGACATTAAAGTACGCCAGTCCCTGTGGCTATTACCTGCCTAAAACGCCAGCTATTTTAGGACACTGTAATGCCAACACAAATCCAAACTGAGTGAAATGTACAAATGCAGTCCTTTCATCTTGCTAAAACATGAACAGGTATTTCATTCTTCATCTTCTCAACTCCTGAGTTTAATATCTGTGAAAGGGAACAAAATGACAGCTCTGCAAACTGCCTTGTCTATTAACTCACAAAGCAGTTAAGAGTGGAGTGCCTATGATATCCGTGCAGGCTTCTCAGCAGTGCAGTGAAAACATGCCCCAAATCTGAGCTGGAGCGTGGCATAGAAAAGAGAGAAAAGTGTATGTGGGGGTGGTGGGAGCACAACCTCAGTGAACCCAAGGAAACTTTAATCCTTAGATATATTCAGACATCTTTCCAAAATGTTACTTCCAGTCACCTCAGGTGAGATGTGTAAGTAAAGGATAAATAAAGGTTGCTGTTTCTTCTATGGAGAATGTAGGGAGCAAATGGAAGTAAAAATCCAACACATGTGCATTCTGATCATTAATACTTCTTGGGCTATTCAAGGGGCAAAGGACATTGTAGAGTTAGTTACCTCCAAACTTGCTACGTCCTCAGTTAGGGCAGTCAGGTTTTGTAGGACTTGGCTCTATGCAGTCCCATCTATGCCTCCAGGAAGTGAGGAGGCATAGATGGGACTATGACTCCAGGAAGTGCTCCAAGGGGAAAAAATTGGAGATCCTGGCCAGCTTTCACCTCAAGCAGGGCATCAATCTGAACAGCCACTTCTCCAGTTCGCTAGGAGAGCAGCCATCTGTCGCAGCAATTTGGAAAGAAGAACCCCTTAGTACCCCTTTTCCAGAAACACCACCAGCAGTAGGGTGCCTCTCTTCTCTTCTCTTCTCTTGTTTTGTTTTGAAATGATCTCCTGAAGCTCAGTGCCTGAAACCAATTCCAGTGTTTGTGTTACCATCACCCTTCCTGCAGAGGCTACACTAGAGAAGGGCAATTTGTGGTCCTCCAGATATTTTAGCCTGCAACTCCTATCATCCCTCACCATTAGCTATGCTGGCTAGGGCTGATGAGAGTCGTAGACCAAAACATCTGGGCTATCCTCTGCTCCTAGACTTGACAAAAGTCCAATGCCAGATGGGACTGCATAGAGCCAACTCCTACAAAACCTGACTGCCCTAACTGACACCAGGCATGGGCAGGCTTCAGGCTTGTGGGATCTACTTTGTTTTTCACTAGAACCCGAAGATCCATCAGTTTGGAGCCTGGAGCAAAAGACCTACACTTAGCTTTAAAGAATACTGAGCCCAGGAATTTGTTTTGAACAGAGTACTGAAACTGAATGCAGCTCACAATGCCTTCCACAAATAAAAGTCCACTCTTGGTTACCCCAAGCGTTCTTCATTTCAATTTATGGCAACGGGACAAGGGGGCGGAGGAAGAGGAGTCCTTTTGTTGCTGCTATTGTTAAACAGCAGGGAGTCAAAAATCCTTGCCGATCTACTGCAAATCACCCTAAGTGCAGACCTCTGAAGAGCAACTCCTATACAGGGTCGGTGCTACCATTAGGCCAACTAGGCAGCTGCCTAGGGCGCAGGGCTAAAGGGGGCGCCAGAAATGCCTTGGGGAAAAAAATACAGCGCTGTCAAGTGGGAAGGGGGGCGCTAAATATCTGATCTTGCCTAGGGCACCAAACTGCCTTGCACCGGTCCTGCTCCTATGTGTGACCAACTGCTCATGAGTAGGGGCGCTGCACAACTGGAATGCCCACTCTACACATGGAACCCCTTCACATGTGAAGGGAGTTCTACTAGCAATAAGAATTATAAAAAATAATGCGAACTACAAACCAGTAACTTATGTTGAAGTTTTTCAGAAGTCAACAGGAACTAAATACACTTAACTGTGCTTTGCATTGAAACCATGTTGTCTATCCCTCTCTATTATAATCATCATTATAAAAATGTGTAAGCTACACACTAACTTATAGAAATAACAAATAACATAATAAAATTTAATAAAAACAATATATTTTTTATTGCTTTAAATGTAATGCTTTAAAAAAAGAACAGACAGATTTCACAGAAGATAAATATTCTGTACCTGGAATATGTTTAGCCCATCCAATGATGACCACCAGTTCTCTGTCTGCCAGGTCACAAAGTGTGGTGAGGGCCTTGATGTCACTGTCTGGCACAGTGGGATCAGGCATGGCATAGATCTTCTCTGGTTCAGCCACCAGCAAATGGGAGACAATCTTGTTATCTGCAAAGATAGACCAGGGCATAGGTTACTACTAGTGACTCTATTTTTGATGGTAAGAATTTAATTTTGTTCCACTGACTCTACTTAGGACTTACACAAAGATTAAATTTTGCCCACTAGAAAATTTGCATTGTCACTATTAATTTTGGGGATGTAGCCCTGACCTACTAGTTACTTCAATGGGATCAAATATGAGCCTATTTTACAGGGATATTGTGAGGACAAATGGGAGGGAGGGTAGGTATGTTCCCCTTAGAGGAAGGGTGAGATAAAAATGTAGTTGCAGTAGTAGGGAACAAACTCTACCACTTAGGACTGTATTTGGGGAAGATGACATTTTAAGTGTCCCCTTATGCAAACAAGCATCCTGTACATTAAACACCACACACACACACACACACACACACCAATATAACAAGAAGTAGACTGGGCTAGAAGCTTTACCCATTATTGCTGACTTGATTTTGTTTTGTTCTGTTTTACTTGCAAGGAGTTATTACGGGGTGGGGGAGAGCTTTTATAAATGACATCCCCCACCTGCAGCCTAAAGTGGTACAGTCCATTCTGCCAACTGATTCAGATACATGTGTAGGTGAGGACTCAGTCATTCTGTTAAAAGCCCAGGATTCTGTCACACAGTCAACTCAAAAAACAAAACACAAGGCAGAGATATACAGATAAAGGGGTGGGGTTATGCAGATGAGGACTGTCTCAATACTATGGGACAAAACAAAGTAGCAGCACCAAAAATCTTTACTAAGGACTGCTGCACTAAGGATACCCTGCCCATCATAAATACAGGCATTTTACTATTCATTGGCTATGCATGCCACAATTATAAGAAATATAAGAATTAACTGTCTGAACAAATGGATGGAGAGACATAGGGATTTTGAACTGGAAATTAAGTCAAGATTCTGCTAAGAAGATTTTGGTCCAAGTATTGTTGCCACCATGTGAGGTTGGACTTGATGACTCCTAGGACCCTTCAACAGCATCTGTGCTTCTATGAACATTTGAAATAATATAATTTTCCACCTGGGGAAAGGCTGATAAGAATAACTTGGATAAAAATGAAAAGGCTGAATTCTATAATTTCTGGTAGCTGTCTCCAATTAGCATTTTCCATCTCAGAATCCAGATCTTTCCTAATGTGAATAATTCAGTCTATAATGTTTTACAACCCTACTCTTCTGTTAAGTATTCAGCTTCACCCTCTAATAAAAATCTTAAAAAAAAAAAAAAAAGAACAGAAAGAAACTAGATCTGAATTGTGTAAGTTGAATTCAGCTTAAAAGCTGTTTCACAGTAATTACCAGACTGTGTGGCAGGGCACACTATAGTGTCATGATGGCAGCTGAAGTATGCCTTGAAAAATTAACAACACACCAAAAGGGCACCATCACAGAGTGGAAATAAACAGAAATTAACACGTGAAGGCACACATTTATTAACCCAAGTAGTATTAATCCCAACGTATTTTGAGAAATTACCTCTTCATCAGGGGAATGAAACTTCTTAGGTGACCAATTTCAAAAGGAGGCACTGACTCCTGCAGTGGTAGCTGCAGAATTAAACCACCCTGTTGGGTACAACCAACAATGAACCACTACCAATATATGGGAAGTAACAGCACCCCGAGGGATGGAACGAGCACACAGTGGGGCTCAATGCACCCCACACTACAGTTGGAAGGGACGGGAAGCCTGAAAACAGCACCACTGCTCAGAAAGCATGGTCCTATCTCGGAGCCCTATATAGCAGGCCAAAACAGAAGCTGGGATGCGAGGGAGCAATATAACGTCCTGAACGGCGTGGGACATGGCTACATAAAGAACCATCTCCTTCTGCATGAATCTGCCCAAACCTTTCATTCTTTATCTATGGTCCTCTCCATGTGCCATCTTAAATTAAGGTGGTGGTGACCAGAGTGTGGCCCTTCTCGATTTTGGCAGCTCAGATATAGAAGTCCATTCCCAGATCTGCTCAGCTGGTGGCAAATTTTATGCCTTTTTAGCATCAGGTGAAGGCTTTATTTGCCCAAGCATTCCAGTATGTTCTGTAGCCGATTTTAGTGTTATTATAGGTTTGTTAGATTTTAGTGGGGTGTGCTGCAGCTTTTTGTTGTTTTTGTCTTCATTATTTTATTGTACTTGTTTAAAAATTAGAGTCCTGTTACTGAAGAGCAGCTTATATATTGATTAAATAAATAAAGATTACCTGAACTATCTTGCAGTTCAAATGAGGTGCTTATTGTTCTGGAAGCCCATTGAAAATGTATATATTAGATTTTGAGTGAACTGTGCCTCAGTTTCATGTTGAATTGATTTCAAACAAAACAATTTAAATCAATGATTTAAATCAGCAAGGGAAAAAGGCCAATTTAAATCAGGTTTTCCATTGATACTTCTTTAGATATTTCCTCACAATGGTGCAAATCTGACCACTAAACCATGTTAATTTACAACTAAATAGAGGGGGGGCTGGGAGGGAGGGGGAGGTCCAGGACACCTGGGCCGTGATTCCCTCTCCCCCCCTTGAAGGGCATTGACCGCAGTGGGCTCTCCCACCCCCCTGGCGCTGGCTTCCATGGGGGGAGGGCCGGTTCCCTTACAGCAAGGTGGCTCGGGTCCCCCCGGAGTCCAGCTGCCTGCCTTACTGCCAAGAGGTGGGGGCGAGGGTCTGACTCCTTCCTACCGTTGGTAGGTGATCGGCGAAGAAGCTTCTTCTTCTCCTTTAAAAAAAAATAAAAATTCCTTGCTCGCGCTCAGAGGAGCGCGAAAAGTCTGCCTCCCACCGTGAGGCAAGAACAACTGGAGCTTCTGTGGAGGTCCCGCCTCCACCGGAAGCTCAGAACAGAGTCCGCCTTCCAGCCCCGGAGGCGGGGCTACTCCCCATATTTGCTGGCCTCCGACCCTTGAAGGAGAACATTATTTACACTATTGTTTCATCATTACAGCCAGGCCTTCCATCTATTTTGCACTGTACACGTTATGCACACTTTGCTTCCCTCCACCCCATAAGGGAATGTATTTAAACATTCCATATGGGTCCATTTTTATGACCAGCAGCCTAGGTAGAGTGAAAATATTCATATTTGAGAAATGATCAAATTGGTTCTTCATTTATATAGAAAAGCCTTCTTTAACTTAGAGCACAATCCTTTGCATGTTTAGACAGAAAAAAAGTCCTACAACTCCCAGCATTCCCCAGCCAGCTATGCTGACTGGGGAATGCTGGAAGTTCTAGGACTTGTTTCTTTCTAAACATGCAAAGGATTGCATGCTCAGGGCACAATCCTATCAATTGAGCCCTCGATACTTGTAAGCCTGTGAACTTAGAGGCTTACGAGCATCCAATGCAGAGTGGGAAGAGTGTCTCCCCACACCTCCCACTCTGCATTTTGGTTAGACAGCTGTTTTCAGGATCTAGCTGAGGCGCTTTGGAGGGGGAGGGAAGGGGGCTAGAGCACCATCAGGACACATTGTATCATGGCGGCCCGAGTCTCCTCCCCTTCCTGCCCCCTTTACCCCCTTTCTAAGATTGATTTCCCAACCTTGGAGAGGCAGCCAACACGATTCTTTCTGTGCTGGTTGCGAAGGTGGTGGTGGTGGTATCGGAGCGGAGATTCCCAGCTCCGAGGTCAGAGCTCTGTCTGGGAATCCGAATTATCCTATCACACACACCCCCGACGATGTCTAGGGGACATAGGATAACTTTCTTAATGCAGCTGATAGAAGGCATTGATTCAGTTTAGAGAGTAACTGTATGGCTAACATGCTTATATTCAGATTATTTAATATTAACCAAGTTATTAAGATAAACTGAGCATTTACCAAAAAAAATTTTTTAATCCAATTTATTTTTTAAAAATCAAATGTTTAATTAAAAAAACAAAACATTATTTGTCATCAGTTTTAATCCAGACAGGAACAACTTGCAGCACCATGGGGGGGATAGGCAGAAGAGGTAAAGGCAGAAACTGGTTTCTGAATGCTGCAGCAAGACTTTTAAAGCATTAGTCCTAGTGGAGTGGGTAGCATTTGAGCTCCAGTTCAGACAGCAAAACATCTTGGGCCAACACTGGATACAGAAAACAAAAAATGATTTTTATTCTCATTTACACCAGTGTCAATGAGGTTGAAATGCACTGACTATTGGATCTGTGCTTATGAGAAAGGGTTGTAATTCTGAGACCACCTTTTTACATGATATCTACTCTGTATAGTTTAGCTGTGTGACTCTCTCCAGTAATATGTAACAAAAAAATGAAAAAAAATGAAAAAAATGAAAAAAATGAAAAATGTCTCGTCACATTACAAGGAGCCCATGCGAATCCTTATCATATGTTTAGTAAATACATGGATGGGGTCTGTCATCCCTGCTTCCAACGTCCACATATTCATCTGATGGTCTAAACAGGGTCTACATGTGTACAAGTCAGAATTGTCTAGGCTCTCTCCACACCATCAAGAAACCTGTGAAAGAAAGTGTTCTCCATCATACATAAAGTCTAAACTTAATTTACAGCCAGTGTGGCATAGTGGTGAGAGTGTTGGACTGGGACTCGGGAGATCTGGGTTCTAGTCCCCGCTCGGCCACGAAGCTCACTGGGTGACTTTGGGCCAGTCACTGACTCTCAGCCTAACCTACCTCATGGGGTTGTTGTGAGGATAAAATGGAGAGGAGGAGGAGGATTATGTAAGCCACCTTGGGTTCCTTGCAGGAAAAAAGGTGGGGTATAAATACAATAAAAATAAATAAATAAATAAATAATTGATTACAGGCGCTGGCTCATAAGGATATATGAGAATTTCATTCCTGTTGGCAACTCCAAATGCAAACATGAGGAGGAGCACAATTTTCAGGAAATGTTTGCAATATTCTGAGATTGTATTTGCAGTCGGTGCACTTCCTGTTTTAGCCAGATCGGGGGGGGGGGGGGAAGGATGCTTGCATTTGGGAACATGGACAAGGCGAACAGAGATTCAAAGAGGAATTCTGAGAACCTCATTATCTGGATCCATTTCAGTCCATTTCAGTTGGGGTTCAGGCCTGCTTTTGGCACAGAAACAGCTTTGGTCATCCTGTATGATGACCTATGCTGGGAGAGAGACAGATGGAGTATGATCCTGTTGATACTCCTGGATCTCTCAACGGAGTTCAATACCATTGACCATGGCGTTTGTCTGAGCCGGGAGTGGGGGGTACAGCATTGCAGTGGTTCCACTCCTACTGTGATGGCCAGCTCCAGAAGGTGATGCTTGGGGAATATTGCTCAGCCCATGGATTCTTCAGCATGGAGTTCCCTGGGGTCAGTTTGGTCCCCCATGCTATTCAATATCTAGATGAAACTGCTGAGTGGGGTCACCTGCAGTTTTTGTGTGTGTTGCCATCAGTCAGTTGATAACATGCAGCTCTACCTCTCCTTTTCATCTTCATCAGGTGAAGCTGTGGATGTGCTAAATCAGTGCCTGGCTGCAACAAAGGACTGGATCCTCGTCCTTTAGCTAATAAGCTAAAAGCTCAATCTAGACAAGACTGAAATGCTGTTAGTGGTTAGTTCCTCTGACTGGATGGAAGTTGCTCAACCTGTTCTGGATGGTGCTGCACTTCCCTTGAAGGAGCAGGTTTGTAGCTTAGGGGTCCTCCTGGAGCCATCTCTGTCACTTGTGGCTCAAGTGGCCTCAGTGACACAGAGTGTCTTCTACCAGTTTTGGCCCTATCTGGACAGGGATAACCTGGTTTCAGTAATGCATGCTCTGGTAACCCCCAAGTTAGATTACTGAGATTCACTCTACATGGGGCTGCCCTTGAATACTGTTTGGAAGTTGGAGCTCTTACAGAATTAGTCATACAAGCTCATTAATATGATATTAGTCATATCAGCCAGACTAATAACTGGGGCCAGAAGGTCTGAATATATCACTAATTCTGTCCTGCTTGCATTGGCTGCCTGTATGCTTCTGAGCCTGATTCAAGGTGCTGGTTTAACCTATAAAGCCTTACATGGCTTGGGACTGTAATACCTGATGGAATGCCACTCCCGACCTGAATCTACCTGGACATTAAATCAGCATCTGAGGCCTTCTTCCTAGTGCCACCTCCAGGGAAGGTTCAGAGTGCGGCAACAAATGAGAGGGCCTTCGCAGGGGTGGCCCCTGATTATGGAAGGATCTCCCCACTGAGGCCTGCCTGGTGCCAATGCTGTCATCTTTTCGGAGCCAGGTTAAGACTGCCCTCCCTCGGGCATTTAATGGCATATTATGGAGCATTTATGTCTCCTGTCTTTTTAACATGTCTAGTATTTTCACTGAAATTGTGTTTAACCGCTTAAATTGTTTTAAATTTTATTAATTGTTGTGAACCGCTCAGAGAGCTTCAGCTATTGGGCAGTATAGAAATTAAAATCATCATCATCATCATCATCTCGCATGTTTGCTTATCCCTACTGGCTCAAATGCCTCACATCAGGGCTCACTCCTGCATGATGCTGTACATAATACTCCTGACTCTCTGTGGAAAGTTCAGCAGATCTTTATATATGCTTTTCAGAATTAGGGCTTGAGCACTTGATATCTTCAAAATTCAATATAAGGAAAATCTAATGTCAATGCCAAAAATGTCTCAGGTGATCATACAAACATCTGACATAGGTGTAATAGGAAAGCTTTAGGTTCTTGAACATTTTATCACAGCTACCCTCAGTATAGGCTGAGAGCTATCTCATTCCAGTTTTCAGCCTACAGAAAAGAAAATGGAGGGAGCATAGCTGCATGGCCCCACATTATGCTGAAGATCCTCAAGGGAAGCATTTCAAGGAAAACCTTACAAAAGTCCATATTTGCTCCTCTGATGGTGCGAATAGAGCACACAACGGGTGAAGCATGCTAGTTCATGTATGATACTGGTTGGCAGAACGTGTACATGAACTCTACTTCCTCATCTGATCAAGCTTCAGAGGCTTTGGGGAAAGGAAGTCATGCCTCCGCTCACATTTTAAAAGTTGTTCTTTTAGACTAACACATCAATACTAGAACACATTTAAGTATACAGGCACCTAGAATATCATAACTACCGTATCTTAAACTTTCATAGCTTGGTGGAGAAAAAGGTTGGACCAGCATTCTAGGTCTTCAATGCCCACAAACTATTATAACCATTGTGTTGATATTTACTGGAAAGATGCTGATAAAGCAAATGGAACTCAAGTCTACCACCGAGTAACTGGCTTAATATGAGTTTCCAAAGCGACTGCCATCCTGCACGCAGTTAGGCTGCTTAAATCCCATTGATGTCAACCGTGAAGCTTAACTGTGTGAAGAAACTGAAGTCAACAGCTTTAAAACCTGACAAAATTCATTCTAAAAAGATTTTTTTAATGCTCTGTTGTTTCTTTTATTCTGAAGTTCAGATCTATTTTTCTCTAGTATTTTACAAATGTGTATGTCAGAAAGGTGAGGTATGTCAGCCCTTCATAAAACAAATGTAGGAGCCAACAGCAAGACATCACATCAGGCATGCTTCATTATTATCAATAAGGGTGCTTTTTTTTGCAAGTGACAAGAGGAACCCCTTTAGTCCGTAATGAATCACTTATGAATGTTGTTGAACTGGGATAGGAAGTGGAAGAGAGCTATTTTTAAAAGTGAGTGGACACTCTAAGTTATGTAGATTGTGTATTCAAATTATAGATGAGAGAAATTCAAGAACTGACTTTATAGTGCTGCTTACTCTTTTGACCTGAAGGTAGATGTTCATTGTTTCATAAGAATTGCAGGAGCTATGCCAACAAAAGGAATCTCCCCACCCCCATATGCTATTATCAAATTGATTAACAGGGAATATTTATTGTATTTAAGGATGATGGATTTAAGTTTTAGCATTTCCTAGTTAACAGTTTCCACAGATAATATTAAGCTTTTGGTTGGGACAAACACACACATACCCTTAATCTACAGGCTTATTACCCCAAGGTTGTCGCTTACAGTTCGTTTATCTCCTAAAACAAAATCACCTAAATAAACCGGTAAATATTTTCAATTTTTTTCTTAAAGAGTCCCAGGGTTTTTTGTGTTGCAAATAAAAAGATTTTTTTTAAAAAAAAAAAAAAAAGAGAGTCCCAGGCTTGTCTAGCATTAATATTAAAATGTACTTTAATACATTTAATAAAATTTGTAATAAAATGCAAAAGCTACTTGGTTTTTGAAACTCAGTAAATAATTATCACAGTTCTAGATTTTCTGCAGTGCAAATTTTGACAAATTCAGTTTTCAAAGAAAGCGAACACAGATGAGAACAACTGGGGGTGGGGGGAGTAGAAAAACCAGAATATTTTCTGTGTTTTTTCTGTGTATGTTTTTTTCCCTTCAAAGATAAACATTTCCATTTGTGCAGTAATACAGAATGCTGTACAATTTAATTTACGCTTCACAACATTTCAGTACCTATTGTTCTGACAACATGACAAGACCTGTAGGCAGACCACTGGGTTCTGATGAAAAGAAAGGGAATAAAAAAATGGGGTGGAGTCAAGCAAGAATTACAACATGTCCTGATCTCTATTATTTTGCTATCAGTGAAAGCATTACAAGTATTGAAGTACAAACATAGGGGCATTTTGAATGTGCTCAGAAGCCCCATACGTCAGAATAGCCACAAGTGCAGTTCCTAGGTAAATCTTATTTAACGTTTCCCTAATTAGAATCAATAAAACCCAATTTTCATTCCACTGCTTTTGTTGTGCTCAAACTATCTGTCAGAACCCAGAAAATCTCCCCGGCTACTTCTCCAGACAAAGTGATTTCACTGCTTCCTCCTGACACTTGCTATAATGGATGAAAAGAAAAAGTTAACTTATAAGGTATTTCTTACAGAATGAATTAAGCAAAATGATCAGGGAGCTGATAATTAAAAAAAAAATAAAATGATATGTGAAGACTGGAGGCTAATTTATCTTGGCTAATACAATCCTCTAAAATAGGTTTAGTTATCTGCTTACATGTTGCACAATATACTACTACTCAATGAGTTTGGCTAGACACATAGAGACCACATTTTACAGAGAAATTATCCTGCACTGGTCCTTTGAAATGAATGGGAGCTGCAAAACCACACAGTACTATTCTTTTGTACAACTCCCATTCTTTTCAATGGGCCTTTTCCAGGACATCTTATGGGTAGATTGTGCCCTTTCAATTCTTCACATTTTTAGCCTGACAGCGTTAACCTATGTCTGTGACAAAAAGACTTAATTGTGTGTGCATGTGCCGAGCTGTCAGCAATTCAACTCAATGGCACAATATAAAATAAATGAAAAGCTGGCAATCTGTGCTTCCAGAAAATCTAAACCTCTAATGAAATTAAGCATTAGAGTTTATTGAATTTTATTGTATTATCAGAAAGTTTTTATTATAATGCGCAAAATCTGCTTAATGCAACCCTAGATTGTATTTACAGAGTGGTGGAACAGCTTATGCAGACTGTGTGGAAGATGCCAGATTGGACAATGAAGGTATAATCAGCATAATGTTTTTTGGAAAGGCAAAAGGAAACGATGCCATATGTTCACTTAAGCCTTAATTTTATGTAAAACTGGTTTCTTTTCCCTTTGACATAGCTAAAATGCCCTTTCGCTTACAGTTCAAACTCTATTTATTTGCTTTCCAGATCTCCATATGCTCATGTGTATTGTACATAGCAGTGTCCCCTACTGGGAATGGGAGGTGAAAAACAACATACTGCTTTTTGACACAAGCAGGTAAGTGCCATCAGTGTAATCCTCAAAGCCTTTTATTACTCTTGTCCAAAGTGGAGGCTTTTGTACCCTAGAGGCCTGTGCCACTGCCCAGGCACCAAAAACAGCCATTTTGATAGTGACATACAAATGGATTCACAAGTGCTCTTGGTTGCTAATTTATGCTTTTGTCTTCTTCTTCTTGTGCCGGACTAAGTTATTATATACGTACATAAGTCAGACAATCTTGGAAAGGGGGGAATGACATTCTGACATATGGTGAAGAGGGTGCATGGGGCAAAAAAGGTTGAGAACCACTGCCTTAAAGAATCACTAAACTGAATCGGTGCCTTCTACCAGATACATTGGGTTAAGGAGGCCTTTCTACCTAAATTAAGAGCCAATTTTATTATGAAATATGAATATTTACAGTTATTTACCAAACAGGCATTTCACTTTCACCTCATGAAAATAAACTGCTCTATTTTGCCCAGTAACTGATCAATCATCAGCATTTCATTTTGCTTGCTACTTTGTTTTTGTGAGGGTAGGGTTGGTCCAAGGCAGAGGGAAGCAACACTGGAAAAAGAAGACAACATTGACCAGCATGCAGGTTCCTATTTCTTATAGTACTTACCCTCACTAACTGTCATGATTGCTGGTTGTAAGGAAGCCCCTATACGGAAATTTGCTAAATACCTTTTCTACACATTTTATTTGGTAGAATTAAATAGTGTGCATGAAGTACTTTAACTTGATTTTTTAAATTTATTTTTTAAATTTACCAGTAGCTGCTGCATTTCCCACCCTAGGCTTATACTGGAGTCAATAAGTTTTCCAATTTTGGGGGGGTGAAATTAGGTGCCTCGGCTTATAGTCGGGTCGGCTTATACTCGAGTATATACGGCACTTACTTTAGGGAATCAGCATTGCTTCTGCATGTATTTGTACAATCTGCAAACCCTTTAGCTCAGGGGTCCTCAAACTTTTTAAACAGGGGGCCAGTTCATTGTCCCTCAGACTGTTGGGGGGCTGGACTATAGTTTGAAAAAAATATGAATGAATGGATCAAGTAAAAAAAAAGGACCCGGGTCCCTTTTTTTTTACTTGATAGGTGTGAATTTTTTCCCCCTTAAATGGAAAGTTATTTTATTTATTTATTTATTTATTTATACCGCCCAATAGCTGAAGCTCTCTAGGGCGGTTTACAGCAATTAACAAGACAGTCCCTGCCCGCAGGCTTACAATCTAAAAAGACAGGACACACAAGGAAAAAGGAATGGGGAAGGAAGAAGGGGGAATATTAATTAATACTCCTGGCAGGGCTGGTGGTATTTCCATATATAATTGCACAATTGTTAAATGCCTAACACGAATATACTTTTGTTTTTGCCATCACACAAATGAGCATACTCGACAAAAGAATTGGCGCTTGAAGCGAAAGAGTTAAAAAAAAGTCTGCTTCCGCCAATCGGCCGCCGGGCCGGATAAAAAGGCAAGGTGGGCCGGATGTGGCCCGCAGGCCTTAGTTTGAAGACCCCTGCTTCAGCTTATCTGCCTGTATCTTGCTCTTTCTCTTAAAATTAACTGGATATGAGAAAATTAACACCTCAGTGTTAGGCACATCAGCAAAAAAACCCTACCCTATGCATGTTGTAAATGTACAACATTCCTGTTTAAATCTAATACTAGTGAGTATGTCAACCTTCTATTGCTATAAATTAATGAGGCTCCTAATGTATTTTCATTGGGAGGTTGAGCAGTCAAACTCATTTAGTTAGTGAAAACTGCAAAAATCACTTTCTTGTAAAATCTGAGACTAGAAGCTTCAATGAACTAATGATCACAGCGTGAGCCGTTTTATGTACCACTGAAAATAAAGATCACCTGTAAATGTAAAATTTGTACTGCATAAATTGTGCGTTAGCAAGCTCTCACCCTTAAAAGCATCTTTCCTTTGACTGTTCTGTGAAAGGATAAGGATGATTAGAATAGTTTACAAAACCATCATTGATAAGGAACATAATGAATATGATTCATTTGTGGTTCTTCTTGCTTTACTGAGATTTTGATGGCATCAAGATGCACTTCCTGTGTACGTATTAAGAAAAACACCATCATCTGATGTACTTACATGGCTTTTTGGCTGGCTGAACTAGTTGAGGATTCAGGTATGGGCTATTCTCTGCATCTATTCTGCGCTTGTACTTCTGGCGACCTCCACGTACTCTGTCTAGGCGTACTCCTAAAAGTATGAAAATAAATGGAGATGTGTTTAAGAGACTTTCATACAAATGTATTTAATAATTATTTGAAACCTTCTGAGAAATCAGTCAAAGTTTATGGTTCTTCCCTGAAAACTGTAGCAACTGAAAATAATGGGAACAAAACAATATTTGGGAACAATTTCAACATTAACTTTACACATATACAGAAGTATTAGGAAATATTTCAATTATTTCAATAAATTACTATGGAAATTGAATCTGACTAACAAATTATCCACAGTGAGCTAAAGTCATATTTGGTTAAAAAAAAATTGTTATGCTTAACAGTTGTAAGCAAAACATAAACAGATTTGTCAATCCATCAATTTGTCATTTTAAAAATGTCAATTTGTCATTTTAAAAAATTGAATATGCCTGATGATGTCATTTTGCCACTTAAATCAACCTCAATGATCACTGGAATTTTCTATGTATTGCTTCATGCCTCACAGAGATACACTTATTTATTTAGTGTTATTCCCTTTATTTCTGGCATTTAGGCATGAGTGCAGCTGCTTATGTAGCCAAAGTGGCACCACCCATGCACAAGAGGCTATTAGCAGGCTTGATGGAGCCCCAAGTTTGTAAAAGTATTAAAAATTCCAGAAAACTGGAGGGGAGGGGAAAATACAGTGGAATGGAATATCTTGGAGGAGGGCATGGCTGACAGTCTGAACAACAGCATTCTACACTGCAATGTTTTTTGGAGGTCCAACTTGTATTGTCTTTCAGCCACATGGGCCCCAGGGTGGCTCAGAATGAAAAATACAAACAATGAAATTAGTGCAATAAAAGCAATACAACACAGCGACACAAATAAATTATAATAAAACTTGAATGAAGCAACAGTTAAAACAGCTTAAGACACAGAACTCAAAAAGCCTGGGAGAATAACAAAGTCTACACCTGGCACTGAAAAGATAACGCCAGGCAAGCCCCTCGCTAGACAAGCCATGTGGCACAACCACTGAAAAGGCCCTCTTCCTGAATCACCACCCACCTCATCTCAGATTGTGGAGTACCCGAAGGAGATCTCAGCATATGAGCAGGCTGATGTGGGAAAAGGTTTATTTCAGGTACCTAGGCCCCAAACCACGTAGGGCTTTAAAGGAAAGTACCAACACTTTGGATGTGCTTGGAAATGGACCAGAGGCCAATGCACTTAAGCACTGGTGCAACATGAACCCAACATCCAGTCCCAGTGGCCTAGCATCTGTAGTCTGAACTACCTGCTGTCTCTGGGGAGTCTTGGAAAGTAAGATTTCATAGATTTCATAGATCATAGAGTTGGAAGGAGCCTACAAGGCTATCGAGTCCAACCCCCTGCTCAATGCAGGAAACTAGAGGAGGGGTCTCCCATCCAAGTAATAACCAGGCCTGACTCTGCTTAGCTTTTATTCATTATATTTTCAATCCACCTAATAACCAATGTTCTCTGGGTGCATTATAGTAGTAGCATTATAGTAGTTGATCCTCAGTGTTACCAAGGTATGAATTACCATAGTTCAGCTCTCCCTGTCAAAGAGAGGTCACAGCTGGTGCACCAACCTCAGCTGATGAAAGGCCACATTATAGATTCATAGATCATAGAGTTGGAAGGGGCCTACAAGGCCATCGAGTCCAACCCCCTGCTCAATGCAGGAAACTAGAGGAGGGGTCTCCATCCAAGTAATAACCAGGCCTGACCCTGCTTAGCTTTCCACGCTCAGACAAGCTGAGCCAGCGTGAGCCACAGGCCTCCAGTGAGGCTACGTGGGCCTGCAGTGAGTGACAAAACTGTGAACCAGACTGCAAGCCTGATTCTTTACTCCAGGGGTACAGAACCTCAGGCCTGTGGGCAAAATCTGGCCCTCCTGGGGTCCCAATCTGGCCCTCCAGCGTTCTGCAGATGGCCACACTCCTTTCCTCCTGACCACTGATCTCTTGACTGTTTCCCAGGTTTTGAACAGTTTCCTCTCTCCCCCATTCTACAAGGCTGAAATGCCTCTTCTAAGGCTTAGTTACCAGTAGTAAAGAGCTTTAAGCTAAAATATATTGGTACTTTGGCCCGGCCCTGCTGCATTTTGCCTTCAGCTCACCCTCCACTGAAACAAGGCCCCTGAGAGCTTCTCCAAAACTGAATTTGGCCCTTGGGCTCAAAGAGGTTCAACACCCCTGCTTCACTTAAACAAACAGGTATATAAGACAGGTTTATTGACAAGACATTTTCCAAATTTCTCAGGGCATTTCAACCATAAATGTTCTTCCTCCACTGAGGAAGAAGAAAGACATATTGGTATAATAGCATCATCACATGGGGGAAAGTACATGTGAGTTGTGCTGTTGCTTCTCCATAGCATCATTATATCAAGAGGTATAAAGGTGGACAAATATATATATGATAGGTATTAATGTAGGATATTTACAGATATAACAACTGATTGTTGTATGTGGGCTACATAAGCTGGGGGAAGGGATGGCACAGAACACATTCAGTTTTCCTAAATTCAGGCAACCTGTACAGAAATAAGTGAAGACAGATGTACTGAAATGGAAAAAAGAAGTGGTGAGGATACTCAAATCATATGTACAACATATCATTCAAAACCAGAAACACTGTTGCAATTTAGACCTGGTGATTTACACTCTTGGAATTGATTCTCTCAAAGCATCCTTAGAGGAAACTGTCAGATAAGGAAGAAAGAAGTCAGAACAAAGTTGTTAGCAGATTCTCACAGAAACAGGATAAGACTACAATACATTACAGGGTTGACTTCAAATCTTATTTACAGTAGAGCCAATCTAACTTTTAAAGTAAATGAACAGATTTGCCATAGATTAACTCAGAGTATGTAAGAATAAGAACATAATCTAGAGTAAAGTTAGAAGAATTTGTGCATTTTTAAAATCTATATCCAGTACTTAAGAAACAGACGTTTTCTTGGGTCAGAAGTGTGATACATTTTTCTGTGTAAAACTGTATTCCATGTTGCAAGAGTGTAAAGCAGATTATACTGAAGTAAAGTAGGATCAAACATCTGAAGAAATAAAAGCAGAAGTCACAGAGGCCAAAAATATAAATAAATAAATAAATAAATAAATGTAGGAGAAAAACAAAATGGCAAAAGGAATTTTTGTGGCACACTCTTATTAGAATATTCTCCTATAGAAGAACTATAGATGAATGAATATCTAAATGGGGCAACTTTTTTTAATCTTAAAGAAAACTTATTTGGATACTGGCATATGTAGCACCATTTAGTAATCTGCATGTTTCAGGGTTAGTGTATTGGCTCCATACTAATCATCTCCTTGACTCCTCACTTTGCAGACAAAAAAAAAATGTTGCTTGCTAAAAAATCAAGTTTTGATTGCCTTTCTGCAGTGCGGAATTTACACCAGAAGAAAAGTGAAGAAAAATGGAAGCAAGGCCTCTATATTTACAGGGGCCAAGACTTAGTTAAACATACTAAATAGGTCTCAAATTATTCAACCTGCATTGGTAGACACAATACAGGTAAAACCAAAAAGTAATCTAGACATGCAAAATGCATGTCCATTAGCCAGGCAATTTTTTGAAAACAGAATCCTAAGTCATCAAAAAAGATAAAAGCTATGGATCACATTAACGCTTTCCTGCTCTACTGCTGAATTAACAATTAGCAAGGGGAAGTCAGTTTCTGTCTCCTGATAGCTATCTGCACTCTGAAACATCTTACCGAGTGTGATATAGGAAACCTTAAAAGGTATCCAGCTCTCTGTCTTCAGCTTACACTTATATCTAAAGAATACAATTTACAATTCAGAGGAAAAAGAACAAGCCTAGATATTCAGAACAGGAAAATAATGGCCAGGTACCAAAAAACTGTGAAATTAGCACCATGACCCACCCATTGTGGTGGGTCACCGCCATGTCAAACTGCTTTTGAAAGTAAAGGAAGTTTCAAAAGCGTTAGCATGATGTGATATGGAAGTCAGGTATTCAAAGAAAAATAAGACCAAATTCTAAGCAGCTATCTGCATCCTAGCTAAGATGTTTGAAATATGGAGGGAAAAATAAGCAGCCCTTTTGCATCAAAAGAAACTGGGTACTGATTGCTGGCTGAAAATTTAGCTGGGCTGGGGAGACTGCACACATTTGTAGTCTAGGATCTACTCAGACTGGATATATGCTTCCACTTTCCAGGCATGATCCAAGGATAGATTTGATCTAAAAAGTCCTAACAAGCACCTTGTGACCAAGACAGCATAGATCATGAACCTTCTCATAGGAAAACCACCAACATTTTCCAAAGGGATTGTTTTTCTGCACGTTTCAAAAACTTGGGAGCATGTGAAGCTTGGAGAAGCCCTAATCTGTGCCATTTACAAATACAAATTAGATCACAAGTAACAGGTTACACGTTTTAATTGAATGTCTTCTGTCTGCAATGCTGACAAAAGGTGAATGGAAATAAATGAGTCTGGCAAGACAGCCCTTGAGCCGTACAATACCCAATATCTCATTATTATTATTTTTTCAACAGCTATCTATAAAACTGATGGTGACAAGCCTTGAACCTTTTATTTCTGTTCAGGACTAGGTGAATGTTTTAATACAAGAGAGAAAATGGCATCTAACAACGTTGCATTAAACATGGAACACTGCCATTATCACTTCTTCTGTGCGATCAAAGTAAAGCCACTATTCATGGCTTTTTCCTTTCCTTTTCTTTTTTTTAAAGTTGCTTTTATTATCCGGAGAATTCAGAATATACTCAACAATAGCAAGGACCAAAATTTACATCCCACTGAATTACTCTCGAGTAAGTGTGTAGATGATTTCAAGTTTACAGCCCAGCCCTAACCACTAATTTAAATAGGATGTACTTCCAGGTTAAGTATGCTTCAGATTGCTTCCCAAGTATCACAGCGACTTTAGACTGGCTTTTTAAACATCTTTGACTCTAAAAAAATTTGTAGCAGATTTTTGTCACCAAAAAAGCACTCTTAATTTGTCCTGTATGAAAAGGCAGGATGCAATTCAGAGCTGTGTTTCTCCTCTACCTGCCCCCCCCCCCCTGCAAATACATTTAGGAGAAGAACAAATACAGACAAGCGAATCCTAATGGTCTACTTTAGCTGCAGCCTTACAGAACTCCATCAGTATCGCAGCAGTTCAAGAGGCATCCAAAGCATGGCAGATCAGTTATCCTAAGAGACCCTTAACAACATCCCTTAACAACAGCCCTGAAGTTTTGCATGCAGCATTGCACAGGTGGAGGGAATCCTGAGCTCTAGCACTGCAACCTGAATTTTCCCTCATTATGTAGACGCAGGAACATTAGACTTGTGGGACTAAACTATACAAAAGGAATTTGTCATCTCAAGTCCCAGCTACAAGTAATTAAATAAATAATGGAAAACACATTTCAAATAAGCACTCAAAGAGGGTTAATGATATAGGGCAGCCATTCACAACCTGGAGCCCTCCAGATGTTTTAGACTACCACTCCCATCATCCCCATGTAGCATAGCCAATGGTCAGAGATGTTCTCATCTTGAGGGCACCAGGGTTGGGGAAAGCTGATATACGGAGAGAGCTTACAAACATTTTCAGTGAATAGAAGACACAACAATCAGTTTTGACTTGGAGGAATACATGTGGGATGCTTAACATTGGAATGAAAAAGCCACATGGAGTTTTCAAAACAAGAACCAAGGTTAGGATACGCATTTGTACCCACCCCCTGGATTATTCAGATGTAACATTTGCCAGCTCTATGCCTGCATTTATAAATATACAGGTTCATTCAGGCAGCACCTTTCCATACTGTAGTGTAACACATAACTAGAAGCACAAGAACATGGCAACTTTACCCACAGAACAACACTGCACTCACCAAAGCAAGTCAGCTATACATTTGAATTGCCTACATTGGCCTTCCACTAGTCCCTGTCAGTGGTAGAGTTTGGGGGGAGAATAGTACATGTACTGAAGAGTGTACTCAGGCCCTTTTTAAGATGCTGAGAGGTCCAGGGGCTGATTGTTCACTTGAGGCCTCACTTCTTTCTCACTGCATCATGTGTCATTGCCATTTTCCCTGCTCAGCTTGGGGTAAAAACCCTAAATATGCATATAACCCTTTCAAAAACCATCTGTGTTTGACATCAGAAGCAGTACAGTCATGCCTTGGATTGAGTGCATAATTCGTTCCGGAAACGTGCGTGTAATCCAAAACACTCTTATATCAAAACAAAATCCCCCCAAAAAAATTTGTACAGAGATTTTTAATTTAAGCTGTACTACAGTACTTGTATTGCAAGACGTCACTTGTATATCAAGTAAAAAAAAAATTAAATAAATATTTTAAAAATTGCTTGTCTTGCAAAACGCTCTCAAACCAAGTTACTTGCAATCCAAGGTATTACTATATATTAAAAATGTGTATGTTTGGGGTGATTCTTCATTTCTTTAACCCTCTCCCCCCCCCACCTCATTACTGGGCCCTACTCTTGAAATTTCTATTGCAGAATAATGATCCAAAAAGCAAATGGATTGCTACTTTGCAATATAAATTGCAGGCACCGGAGACCCAATCTGAACTGGGCCCATTGCGGGAAGGATGCCAGTTTAGTCTTCTCAGACATGTCAAGTTCCTACGTACAGGAAACATTTGATTTGAGAGGGTATTACGGTATGCAATCAACTACATGTATTCTGAGATGGTCAATAATCGTAGCAAGTGATGATTCTACATGTATAGTTTGGCTGCCATGTGCCACGAAGGAGTAGTAGCTTGGCTCAACTTTACTAAGGGTTAGCTTAGCTGCATGTCCTCCACTGCCACTATAAGGTGTCAACCAGTTGCCTATGGAAAGCTGTCAAATCAGTGATCAAGACTGAGTCACCACACCTACTTTCTTCCATATAAAAAAGCCTCACACTTGTGAGATCTTGCTGCTGGTATAATTATGAACAGGTCTCTGCTTAAATTGCAACCTGGTTCTAAGCTAAACCAGAAGTCAAGGGGAAAGAAGCCTAGTTGGCCCGCCTTGAGATCTGCCAAGAGCTCTGGTGTAGAAAATCCTGCAAAAGACTCATAGTGAGCACTGAGGGGCAGATTCTAGCCCCTTACTAGCACCAAGTTTTAATTGAGCAATCTGAGCCATGGGTTTGAAAGAAAAAGGAAGACAACAAGCATACTAAAAATGAGTTGATGTCATTTGAAGGTCAAAAGTAGGCCTAGATTCTAGATTACATTGGCAAAGCTTTTCCAGTGAAAAGAATTCAAGTGATAAGCGAGTGACACCTCAAAATAAAGAAATTTAACTGTTAAGTTCTGGACCATTTACTAGCATCTCACAAGAGATATGGGGAGATCGAAATAAAATTCATTATAGTAATCCAACTGTGAAGTACTGATAGCATGAAATCAGGATCTCAAAACCAGCTTCAGAAATAATATGCAGCTAAGCCCTATTTTATTTAAGAACCTAGAAGCAAGCTTCAAAATTTCTTTGGGGATCCAGAAGTCAAAGCAAAGATCCTCATGATTAACATGAACAGGAGAGCACAAATACCTGTTCCCACCACAAAAGGTTTAGGTTCAGTCTCCTTATGGACAATAGCATTCCAATGCAGCAATAGGTGAGAACTGCTTGCTGAGGATGCTCACTTGGCTCCATTTTGCTGATATGACCATTATCCCCCCAGAATAGAAAAATGCATGAACAGAGAAGAATACATATTTCTATAATTCAGAATGCTTTGAATCCTAGAAAAGGGATTATGTGATAATACAGAGGGGATAAGTTGATACCAGTCAAAGAACTTATATTCTCCTTAAATATGATGCCCCATCATCAGGGCTGGCACAAGACACTGTGCTAGCTGAGGCAAAGGACAAGATGGTCCCCACTTCCCCAATTCCATTTACAGAAGCTCACTGGACTGGTAGTATCTTTCTGTATCTGCCACCTGAGGCAGCTGTATTACTCTGCCAGCCCTCCCCATCATTAACCATCCTGGGGTAATGATACAACCTGTCCTGTTGGATTACTTGGCCAGACCATCATACTGGCATTCAAAAGCTTTGTGAGCCACAATGAGCCTGAATCTAGAGCAGGGCTTTCCAACCTTGGGACCCCAGGTTGCTGGCCTACAGCTCCAGCATACCAGCAGCATGGCTAATGGCAAGGGATTCTGGGAGCTGTAGTCCAGCAACATCTGGAGACCCAAGGTTGGAAATCCCTGATCTAGAGAGCCAAACATTTGGCACTGCATGCAGCCAGTCAAAATAGACAATACAGGGCTAGATGGCACAAAGGTCTGACTCTGCAGAGCAGCTTCATATGTTAGTATGCGTGTACATAAAATCATTTGTGAGGTGTAAAAAGTAAATCGGGAACACTTGTGTCCTAGTTTAGATAACTCTAGAACTTCAGCAAATAAGCTTAAAGGTATTACTGTCCTTAAACTGAGTCTGCTACACAGCTTGTGACATTCCAAGCTGAGTACATCCCTTGAGTGTTGTATGGTGGATGGCTTGCTAACCCTTCGTATTTTGGGGGAAGGGGGTTGGTTTGTTTAGTTTTGCTGCCTGCCTGGGAATACAAACACAGGGAGACTGTCAATGGCTAGTGTTTGCCTTGGGTTGGGAGTCACAAGTTGTGCAGCCTTGCCTTAAACATAATGGGTTGGACCCAGATTTAGGCACGTGCAGCTGGGCTGGTTTAAGTGGACTTCTCCACGCCCTCCTCCCCCTCCAGTGCCATGAAAAAGGTACACAGATCATTGGGGGACTCTCTTGAATGGGATGAGCTGTGGTGCGAAGGGAGAGGTTCCCCAAAAATTGGGCAGAGGAACCTTCTGTGAGTGGAGTCCTTCTGTCCACAGAAGGTAGATTGTGGATTCAAATCAATGTTGTACTCTGATCAATAAAGGCCCAATTTCCACCCACATTTGGACATGCTAAAGCCATTAGGTTGTATCAGTGATGCCCTTCTGAGACTGGAAGGAGTCCTTCTGTTTATAGAAGAATTTTCCTTCTAATAGAAGGCTTCTGTTACAGGAAGAGGGGAGGGGATTTTCACCATTACCCTTCCCCTTGTAGTCTCCATGCCACCTTTCACAGTGTTCTGGAGGATCACCCAACCAATACAGCAGATTTTTAGGGGCTGCAGGGGGAATGGTCAAAACCACTACCCTCTTCTGTAATGCAAGGAGACAATTTTATTTCTTAGGAATCCACTCCATAAAGTGATAGCTGGTATTTACCATAGGTGTATCTATCTATAAAAACATTTCCCATGTGAAATTGCTGAGGCAATATTATTGCAATGAGCCATGCTGTACCTACACAGTGAATCTCTGTTACAGGGGAAGGATTGTTAAGTGCAGTGGCAGCTGGCTACTTTGATCCTCTAGATCCCTGGATTAGACACAAGAGATCATGCAGGCGGCCTGATGTGGAGGGTTTTACCCCTGTGCAGGAACTTTGTGGTCTTACAGGCAGGGTGCAAAAGCTTATTTCTATATAGAGATTATCCTTACTGGACTGGGGCCAACAGTGAATTCACCAAAGTATTTGTGTGCTAATTTAAATGGTTTACATCTGCAACATAGAAAAAAAAAGTCATACATTTTAATATACATATAAAGGGGTTATTTTTGTTCAGAGATTAAGATGGTATAATCCAAGTATTAAAACACCCAATAATATAATTGCCCAGCCAGAACTTTCATATGCTAATTTGCCATTCTGTAGCCAGAAATGTGTGTGTATGTCTATGGGTGTTTATGTGTAGAGCCTGAGATGTTTGTGTGGACAACAGCATGTAGCTAAACACAGGTAGTCTTTTAAGTTTAAATTAAAGTTATTTACGTGTATTATATAATTATATGATATAAAAATCTAATGTTAATAAAATACCAAAAAAATGCCAAGTGCCCACCAATTTGTTCTCAACGTGGAAAAATAAATATCAAGTGCCCACCAATTTGTTCTCAAGCCAGAAAATCAATATCACTCCACCAGCCAGGAACATAAATGCAGCCAGGAAAATAATGCAGCTATGGCCAACTGGAGCAAAAAATTCTTCATTGATCAGTGCACGCAAAGGAGGGAAATGAGGCAGGACATCACTGCTTCCTTTGCCTGTCAGTCAGCCCAGTTCCTTTATACTCATTGGCCAAAACACTGAAAGGTAGGAGCAGGTTTATTCCTTAGTGAACAATTTCGTAGAATCTTTCCTGTATGTTTCATTCTTACGTATAAGTAAATAGGTAGTTGCCACATGCCTATTCCTTTGGTGTACAAATCTACAGAACCCAGTACACAAATCCACAAACATATAAGGATTCAGTAAGATACAACATTCAGCAAGATATAACATTTTAATGGTGTTATTATTGATTTTATATTACAACATCCAAACAGTAAAAAAGAATAGGCAAAACAAACACAACCCCCCCCCCCAAGATTATTATGCATGTCTATAATCAGAGCCAAGACAGAATCAATCAATCCCCAAAATTAACATCAGTGCTTTTTTCCCCCCCTGGTACTGGAACTCTTGGATTACCGTATGTTTCCTCGGGAGTAGATGGTGATTAAATTGTAATGAAATTAATAGAAGAAAAGGTGCTGGAACTTCTTTCTGGTGAGTTCCACCAGGAAAAAAAGCCCTGCTTACCATCAATGTATTGGGGGGGGGGGGGCATTGCCTCCAGTACTCTTACATAACACTTACTTAAGTTATAACAAACAGTCCAAAGAGCTTGCAGCTCTCTGCTTTGAGGTCTTCCACAAAACAGTGATTCAGAAGTGAACTGCCCTTAGAAAGTTAACTATGGCAATAAATGTTCATTTCATTCATTTAGTATACATACTAAAATAGGCTTCTGAATCAGATGAAAGACACATTGAGAGAATAGGAAGCAAATATAAAGTTATGTGTGGAATGTCATGTTTTATGTAATGAAATATATTTAGCTGTACATGTAAGACAGTAAGGGTGAAATCCCATGAATCAGTAGAACCAGGAAGGGGGGGCAATTCCCCCTTCCCCTGCAGCCTCCTGTATGCCCTCAGAATCTGCTCTGGAGGGCCAGGGGACCCTCCACAACAGATGCAGGGGTCTGTAGGATAGAGGTGCAGGGGGCTGAAGGAGAGAGGACGGAGCATATGCAACATGCTCTTTCAAGGACTACAATTCCTTGAATCCCTTCGTTCCTGTGGACATTTCCTACACAGAGGCAGAAGAAGCCAACAGGTTGTGACAATTGAGGTGCAGCGGAAGGGAGGAACAAACACTGAGATTCTAGGGGCAGTGGGTGCCAATGCTGTCAACGGCATGGGCAGGCCCCCAGAACGTATGCGAATACATGAGTTGGGCCTCTAGTCTCTAGAACACACAGAAGAGCTACTGACACTAGATCCCAGGAACAGGCCACAGTGTCTAAGGAGCATTTGCCCCTTGAACAATTAACATACATACATACATTTATTTTTATTTAAGTAATTTATACCCTACTTTTTCTGTTTCAAAAAAAAGAGTTACTCCTTTTAATTAAATAATGAAAGCATATTGTGTAGTATCCAAGATTAGTCCTACGTAGAGTAGACCCACTAAACTAACAAGTCCCATTAAGTAGGACTAACTTTGGATACTGCCCATTTACAACAGTTAAAAGCAGCCACAATGACAAAAAAACACAAAGAACCCAAATATTAGTGAGTAAATAAAATTAAACAGCGAAGGCAAATGCTCCTTTAAAAAGGAAAGTCCAATTGCCAGCAGAACACAGATAAAAAGATGACCTAACTTCTTGGGTCAGGGAGTCCCACTATGGGGTGCCACCACCAAGAAAGCCCTCTTGTGTCCTACTGCCATGCCTGGCTATAAATACAAACCAAGCAGGCAGAAAAGAAAGAAAATTAAATGATGGGATCTATAGGACACTCTCATTTTTCAAAACAGACAAGGCCTTTCAGGAGGGGAAAGAAGGCCCCAAGAAAAATTATGCTTGGGCACTGCACCACAGACATCAAAATGTACTGGGCTGGACATCACAGGGCTGCAATAACTAAGCATTATTTGAGCAGCACTAATTGGCTGCTGCTGCTGCCGCCTCTGGGAAGTCACCATGGCTTCTGTAAATGAACATCTCGTATTTTCATTTTAACAGTGATATCTTGCTTTAAAACTGGGCCTACATTTATAAAATCTCCCACAGCCTTAAGCTTCACTTGTGTCAGAAAACTGCTTGATCCCAGAGGAAAAATTTGGGCCTATTTGTGTTCATTAGAATGCTCACTGTGCTGCTCTGTATGAATGTAAAGACAATCAGAAGAACACTACAGGATACTGCCCTCTTTAAATGGGTTTAGAAATACAGAGGCAACAGCATGTTTTCCCATGTTGTTACTGGAGTTATGCAACCAAGGTATGGATCCTGACAATAGCAGAAGAAGAAAAACACAGAAGAGTCCACACTGCTCACAGTAGAGGAAGAGAAAGAAGGAGTTAGCAGCTGCAGAACAAGCCTGAAACCATCTTATATCAAGCAAAATTATGTGTCACTTACAAGTAGCATCAGTATGTTTTCTGGGGGGAAACAGTCAGGCACATGTTTATTGGGGAAAATCAAAGCAGACGGCAATAAGGATAGATCTGGTGAGGAAGGCCCAGGGGTCTGAATGCTAGCTCTTTATTAATCTATGATCTCAGGCGTTAACACTTCAGTATTTTCTGATACTGTGTCTTACTAGGTATTTTATATCTTTCTCACATACTGAACATGGGAGATTTACGAGGTGGCTCTTTGTTTGACCATTGTTTAGGCACATTTGTTTCTAAAGGAATTCCATTTTAAAACTGTTTTTAAGTGGGGGGGGGGTTGCTGCCTCCCCCTCCCCAACATACACATTCCTTAATTTAAAGATCCCCCCTATTTATATAAGTGACTCAAGGGGGTACACGCAACTCCCCCTATGAGTTGAATGAATGTGCGGAAGAGCTGCACAGGCTAGCCCCACCCATGAGTGCTGACACACCACCACAAGTTCTTGTGTACAGATGCACACCCGGAGAGCTCCAAACATGAGAAGGGATCCTGGCAAATCATTCTTCTATTACACTAGCAGAGATGTTGCTGCTGGATGCCCAAAGGCTTGCGGTTAACTACTGAGTTATGGCCCTTCTTCGCATATCTTAACGTGATAAGCCATTTCTGTAAAGGGCCTTCTCAGTTTGGGATGAATGCTCTTAACAAATACGTTGTAATCATATCATCCAGCTATTTAGAAGAGCATGGGGTGAATTTGGTCTTCCTGTTCTCCATCCTTGCCAAATAGCTCATTGCATGTACACTGTCAGGGTCTGAAGGTACAGACCAGAATTTTATGGTAAACATAAAATACTTCTTAGACAAGATATACTTAGACCATTCAAGCTATTTACTATTTTCATAATGTTCCTTGTAATATTGTTGTATGATATAATGAAATCCATAATCCTGTAGGCAAAGCTTGCACCATGCTGCAGAGGCACACCAACCTTCTCAAAAGTCCATGCAATGTACCATTGTAACAATAAAACTGAATGGGATTTCAAGTACTGAAAGCCATGCATATCTAGAGTATAAAAAACTCAAGCTATGATTAAGACCAGCAGCACACTATTGGGCTCATCTGTCCTGGCATAGCAGCATGTTTCAGAAAAGAGTGCTCAACATTTATTTATTTATTTATATGACAATGTATATCCCACCCTTTTGGTGCTTACGTACTACTCAGGGCAGCTAACAACAATGGCAACCAACCATAAAAAACAATAAAATATAACTTTGGTCTAATGGGAAAAAAGTTTGAGCTCAAGCAAAGTTTGAGCTCATCAAGGTTCTCCTTTTCCCACCTCAATGCTTCGTTTGCCTAATTCCCGAATGCAAGCATCTTTTTTTTCTTTTACAAACAGGAAAGCTGTGCATTTTCAAACAGGAAAAATGCATATTTTTTAAAGTACGTACCCAAATATGCACTTTCCCCCATTGATTATAGTGTTAAAATGTGTGAAAAGTGCACATTTTTCAAAAAGGATGCAATCGCAAGCTCGAGAATATGTGAGCTTTTTCCAGTGAGAGCCAGTGTGGTGTAGTGGTGAGAGTGTTGGACTGGGACTCAGGAGATCCGGGTTCTAGTCCCCACTCGGCCATGAAGCTCATGGGGGAATTAGGGCCAGTCACTGACTCTCAGCCTATCCTACCTCACAGGGTTGTTGTGAGGATAAAATTGAGAGGAAGAGGAGGAGGATTATGTAAACCGCCTTGGGTTCCTTGCAGCAAAAAAAGCGGGGTATAAATATAATAAATAAATAAACCCCCACACAGCTGTTTTAAGGTGGTTTTCTCTGATATTTACGTGGAAAACAGCACCAGGGTCCTGTCGCGTCAGTTCCTGGAACAGCACTGGGACCCGTCGTGTCACTTCCGGGTCCAGGGAAAGTCTGCTGGGAGCCTCATGTTGCTGCGGGAGGAGTCGAGCGGCATGGGTGCTTGCCGAGCGCAAGGCGAGCACCCCCACCAGGCACGTGTGCATCACTACGCCTCTGCCTCTTTTCTCTTTGCAGCTCCCTCCATCCCTCCCTGTTAACAGTGTAAGCTTCTGTGGTCGCCTTTTATGGGGCCGAGTAGGAATTTTGGCTCATCATCTCGATTGGCTCTGAGGAGGTGGGCCTGTTTCACCTACTCTACATTGCTGTATGGAGTTACTTGTCTCAATTCAATTCGGTCAGATTTGGCTGGTAAGTGCAGGATTAGGCAGTGGGGTTAGGGTTCGGTGATCATCCCATGGCACCTTTCTGGAGACTGACGAGAATGTGGCGGAGTGACAGGCAGAAGCCCAGGGAGGGGCCAACCTGAACATTCCAGAGGCTCTGATTGGTTGGAAGGAGAGCATAGAACCCCAGGGAGTTGACAGTTAAGGGTTGTTGGTTGTCAGTTGGGGAAGAGAGTGGGTTGGAGTGAGAGAGGGAGTGGAAGGTTAGTAGAGTAGGCAGGGAAAGGTGGTACTGAAGAGAAGAGTTCAGACAGGAAATCTAGTGACTAAGTTGTGAGAAAGCAAACGTGAAGGTATTAGTGTAGAACAATTCACAGGAGTCTCCACTTAGGGAGTGAAGGACCTTCTGTCTGAGGAAGAAGGTGAAACTCTGGACTAGGGAGAGGGACAGTTAAGTTCCCTGGTCTGATACTGTAACTTTCGAGTAACCAAGCCAAATTGGTACAAAGAGCACTGTATAACATCTGCCTGCCTTTAACCTGAATCTAAGCAAAGAACAAGTTTGAATTAACTGTTGAAAATCCAAGTTATCTGTGCCTGAGTTGAATATCAGTTTTGAGACTCTGTTAGAACAATAAAGCAATATTTTTATTCAAAGTTCTAATTCTCCAGAGTCTGACTGGTGACAGGAAAGTAAGAAGTGAATTAACGGAGGGGCACCCTGCTTCAAGTAATCAAATAAAACAAACTGCTCTTAATAAAGACAAACAAACATGGATGAACAGCTACATATAAGACCTAAGACACATAATCGGCTAACACAGTTTAAGAAGACAGCTTCAAGTCTGAAGTGACCCAAACAAGGGGCAGTTGGTGAGAGCGAAGTACACATTGAGGGTGTGGGCTTTGGAGAAAGGGGTCCCGTCTGCTACAGAGAACCAAGGCTCCCTGATGCCGAGTTATGCAGCTCAGTCTGTGGGAGATAGGGATCACCTTTGAGGACAACTCAGTCTCACCTGCATCAGTATTTCGAGGCCCCATGAGGTGGTGACACCGGGAAAGCCTCCCAGCACCATGATGGTGTCGAACTAAAGGGTGGTGAGTTGCTGCACCACACCTTGGGGTTGGATGTTTTGCCCGTAAACAGCTCCACTGGCCAACAGCCGGTTTTAGCACCCACACTTGTGGCCCTAATTTTACACCATAATTTGTGTCTCAACTCTTTATTTCCCTCTTTATATGCGCAAATAGTTTGTCCAAAGTAGACTTTTAAAAAATCCACTGAACTTCCAGAATCAGTCTTGTATTCTGGGCACAGAACCTACTAGAATTCAACAAGTTCCTCCAGTTTTCAATGATTCCCCAATATTTTAAATGATAGCATGCAAAGACAGAAGAATCTGAACCTATATGGAGCAATTAGAAGCCAATAAGCATAGGCTTCTATCTCAACCCTTACTTATAGAGATGGTCTATAAAAACATGCAAGGATTTAGAAACTTTTCTCCACCCTATCTGAAAAATGTATAATTCTAATACATTCAATGTGTTTCAGATACAGTTTCAGAACTAAGACTTTTAAAAAAAAAATATCTCTGCACAGCAAAAACATAATAGTTGGCAAAACTGTTATCCCTTCCCACATACAAATAAATGGTCTGCCACTGATATACGTTGATTTTGTGTCCCATGCTCAGAATCAGCAGACCAAATCCTTCAATTCTTAATCTGGTAGTAGGAGAGAAGTGGACAGGACCTCCCACTAAAAACATGGTGATGGGATCTTGATTGCCTGCTACTTCCAATTTAAATAATATTCAAGAAATGTAAGCCAGCTTAATTAATGCAAGCAGTATTTGTGCCATTTATCTTTCCTTCTTAATTCATTGTTATTCTTTGTCTCTGTGACTAGAATGGTATGTGTCCTTTTGTTAACTGTGATTTCTATTTTAAAAAATCAATCACATTTCCAAGCAAATCAGTACAGCTAAAATGAAACTTTAGCAGTTTTAATTAAGCCAGAATGTGTCTGTTTAAAAATATTATTTTTTTAAAAATGAGCAATTTGAAATTTGAAGTGAAGCCTGGTTGCTGTTTATTGGAAGGCCAGAGATGGTCTATAAAAGCATTTCAGGTCTCAATTTGAATTTCATAGCAGCTTTGAAATTTATAAGTACCAGAGTGACAATTAGCTCTTTATTTTTTCCCCTACCAATAATTCAAAAGGTTTTGCTTTGTGAATACACTCTTCTCTACACAAAAGAGTTTTGGATTTTATATTGGCTTGGAGAGAGAAGATAAACCTTAATGAAGACTAAAATGCAGTAAAAGAACTGGCAAAAAATAGCCCCCAAAACAAAATATAATCTACTATATCCAATGATAACGAATACAACACCACCATTTGATATCTCTCCTTCTGTCATCACTCCTTTTAGAACAGAAATGCTAGGTAATAGCTTTAGAAGCATATTTATATTTTGGGGTTGTTACAATATATAGGATATTTTTTTCAAATAAAAAAATTGAGTTCATTTACAAAGGCATAACTCATCCAAATTCCTATGCTTTCTTTGAACAGATGAAATTCTGGAAATAATTTTGGCAGCATGTCTCCAGCCTTTTTCACATGTTCAAATATGCACTGAACACATGGAGAGGGGGGGAACAGAATAGTGGTTATTGCCCCACTTTCTGAGTACACATATTCAGAAAAGGTGTCAATAGAAGCCATATGTGTATATGTTGTACACACGTAGGCTCTCTCAATGCAATTAGAAACCTTGCAAAAAGGTAGTACCGCTGATCATGCATACAGTTATATATAGACAGGTTCTGTTCAGACTTTCATCAATGGACATGATCCTGCTCTCATGATTCAATCTATCGTAGGGATGAAACACGAACCGGGGGGGGGCTCGCGGCTCTCCGCAGCTCTCCTCTCCGCGGGGTCAGCCCCCCACCTCGATCTTCTGAGTGGCGCGGAGCAGTTCTCCGTGCTGATCGAGCCGCCGGCGCTGGTCCCGTCCCGTCACATCCGGCCCCGGAAGTGAGGCGACAGGGACGGTGCGCAGGGGTCCAGCGCGCCTGCACAGGGTCCTGGCCCATCACTTCTGGGGCCGGATGTGATGTGACAGGACCGGCTTGCCGCGGAGAGGCGAGTCGCCGCTGGAAAAGGTAGGCCCGTAGGCCCGCACGACTCTCGCGCGGGCGCGAGCCGGGTTCGGTCCCACTCGCGCCCGCACGAGCGGAAAGTAACATCCCTAAATTTATGTGTGATGACCATCTGAATAGGCCTCATATGTTCTGCTTAAGAGGAACAGATGTTTCTTAGGAACATACAAAACTACTTTATATAAAGTCAGACCACTGGTTCATTACTGACTCTACACTGAATGGCCGTGGCTCTCCAATGTATCAGGTAGGTGTCGTGGCTGCACTTCCCCTCCTCCTTCCAAGAAGATCCAAACAATGGCTTCTAACTTAAAAGCTTTATGAGGACAGACGCCAGCCTAGCAAACTGGCTTAGAAGTATATAAGAAGTCAATGCAGAGTCAGTCACAAAAGAAACAAGCTTAGTTAGAATACCAGTCATTAAGGAAGATTGCCCTATTGTTGAGAAGTTGATTCCAAACTGGTTACCTCTCCCCCCTTCCAGACTCAAATTACCCACACCCACCCACACACCTAAGGCGGTTCATTATTCTTAAGGGCCAATCTCTTGGAGCGCTCTAGCTGATGTCTGACCTGGGGGTTAGTGACACTTGATTAGCCCTCTTCCTGATCAGAGAGCTCAGATTGCTTTCCCATGGAAATTGACACCGATTGATCCTCCCTGACTGTTGGGCTTATCTCTAAGTCCACTGGCCTTGGGGCCGCAGCTGTAGGTTCCCTCTCCTCCATCTCTTCCTCCTCCCCATCTTCCTCAGAATCTGTTCCCAGATCCTCCTCTGTAGAAAGAGTGGGCCCGATACCTACAGTAGGAGTCTTTCCCAGTCCTGCCTGGAGATGCCAGGGATTGAAACCTGGACATTCTACATGCAAAACATGTGCTCTACCACTGAGCTACGGCCCTTGAGATTTTGTAATGGTGATGGTTGTCTTCTATCTGTGTTTGGATGTAATGGGGAACTGTGGTTTGTTTAAAAGCAGAAGCAGATGCTTCAAATTTCCTCCTTGCAGCCACGAAAGAGGAGAGGGAAATGTGTGAATCTGATCCTCACCACATCTCATTCATGTACCAGGAAACCATAGTTTCCTGTTATATCTGAACTGGCTTAATAAAACAAAGAACTGGCTGGGAAAATATAAGCTATGATGTCAACATGTTCTCTACTGATTGCAATGACCACATATGGTGAAACAAATGGAAAATGAAAAACTGATCTTCAAGAAAAGACTTCTAATACTTCTAATGTTGCACACAACTCTGTCATCATTGTTATGTCACATTGCACAATTGTTGGTCACAATCCTAAATTCATGAAGAGTTGTGCATTTTTGAGGAAGGGGTAAGTTTCTTTATTTAATATGTTCACAAATTGCACCCTCTGCCTAACAGTTTACATTTATAAAACAGTGCTCTCTGCCTAAAAGTTACAAGGCCTCAACAACAGCATATGGTTCCTGGTGATGGAACACACTCAGCCCAAGATGTTTTCCAGCTCCAGTGGTGCACACTGCTGGGGTGGGGTGGGGAGAATCATTGCTGCATACATTGGTTATCTGCATGCCACCGCAAGTGATTATATCCTGTTTCTGTGGCATGATGGAAGCCAACCTGTGCAAAGCTCAACAGGTGCCAACAGCAGCTAATGTCCACTGTTCCCTTCCCCATCCTGTGCAGCCAGTGCTGAAACTCAATGTGGGCTCAGCGTTTTCCATGCAGGCTTCTGTGACTTGGATCTAAGGATGCACTGTTGTAATAAAAAATATGTTACATTGCTGTAATTAAAAAACACACATTTAGGCTGTAGTCCCAAGGAGGAACAATTCCCAGTGGATTGTGCCCTCAGAATATTTATCTGCTGATTAAACTGATTACAGCTTGTGGTCCTTACTTTTGCCCCCTCTGTTTTGAACACAATTGATTCAGTGCTGTGTAGTAGTGCCTCAAAGAGCAAGCAAAAAGCTGGGTGGGGGTTTAATGCCAAGTTTACTTTTTCCTTAGTATGTATTTATATGCAGTCCACCTCTTTTATCCCATACATCCATAGGGTCAAGAGGATCACTGAGGAAGCCAGACTAGGAACAACAGAAAACATGATTACTCTTCTGGTTTTCCCTAAATGCTCTAGGTAGCCGTCACTTTATCCTGTGTACACCACATTCCATTACTGCCCAACCTAATAAAGACTTCTGTCACTGCGATAGCTTTTCATCTTCAGGGCTCCTTTCTACTCTCCTGATAATGCTGCCAACTCCACTCTCTGTAAATGAGCTCATGCGAACACTTAATTTTCAGCTTGTGAAAACAAACAGGCCACCACTCAGTGTCGGAGCTTGAGGGGGTAGTGTTCTGTCTTCAAAGCAAGAGCAAAGCATTTGAAATGGATTAAAACTAACCTAGGAACTTTAGCTTGGAAAAAAAGAAAATGAAACAGACCTATCATACTCACCAGCCCTGTTTGCTTGCAGTTGGAAATCAGGTTCTTCTACTCTCAAACTTTTTCATTTCATCTCAATCAACACAGCTAGCCAACATTCACATCAGCATGTGCACTTGAACTGAGCAGTATATAGGCAGGACAGATGGCTATCCCATTACAATACAGTCAATTTGAAAATAAGTGAATCGCCGCTACATCTTCTCTATCCAAACAGTAACTAAATTTAATTTTCTTGCAAGCAGAAGCATATGTTTGCATCTGTTTATAATATGACCTGGGCCAAATTTGAGCTGGCAGCCACAGAGACATCATACAATTGTATCAGCATACATTATTTATTTATTACACTTTTAGATTGCCCAATAACCAGAATTCCCTGAGCACTGAACATGTAAATTAATACATTCCTTATTACCAAGTCTGTTGAAGATAAGAAGGGGTGGTTTTACAAGATGACTTGCTTTACATCCCCCACCCTCCACCATGGTATCTATTTTTAAGGATATTTTTTTTAAAATAAAAACCCTTCTCTTTTCTTTATTTTAAGAAAAAATGCTATGCTTGGCAGACCACTACCTCCGTCAACCTCACGAGTTTGTTTACTGACAGTGGTCAAGCCAGATACCGCAGGGCAATTCACAAGTGTATCTATCCACTGATATTAACTCCTAGTTTTAAATAGTCATAGGTATGTTGCTTCTAAAAATGGAGTTTTATAATTGGTGTATACATGGCTTGTATCCCTGGAAAGATCAGTTCTCCCCACAGCTTGGGTTCTCAGAGGCCCATCATGTCCACACACAGACTTGCACATGAGCAACAGGTGTTTTTTTAAATTATTATTTCCTACAAAACAACATGAATCAGGCTGCAGGTTTCAGAGGGGATACCATTATCCTGTGTGCTGTGTCCATCTTGGTGTGTCAATTAAAAAACAAAAAGAATGCTAAGCCAGAGCAAAGGCGGTCAATTTGCATTTTCATCTCGGGGTGAAACTGTCTACAGTTGACACTGACTTTCCTGAACAGCAGCTTGTTTTCCATCAGCCCACACGACATCACAAATAAGCCATTAAACCTAAGGGAGTTTCATAGAATCATAGAATATTATTTTAGGGATGTAACCGCTCGCCTTGGGGGAGGCATAGCGGGTCGAAATTGGCCCCGCTCCTGCCCACCCGAGACTCGCGGGCCTTACCGGGTCCTGGCCTCACTCGCCTCTCCGTGACGAGCCGCCCGCGCCTGCTGCGATGGTCCCGTCGCATCACTTCCGGCCACGACGGGACCCTGTGCCAGCACGACGGGACCCCACGCTGTGTCTTTTCTGTAGAAACCAGGGCAACAGGGCTCAAAACGGCCATTTTAAGCCCTGTTGCCCTGGTTTCTACGGAAAAGACGCAGCACGGGTTCCCGTCGCGTTGGTGCAGGGTCCCGTTGCGTCACTTCCAGCCAGCCGGAAGTGACACGACAGGACCATGCGGCTCAAGCGGCGTGGAGAATCGCTCCACGCTGCTGAGAATCGAGCGGAGGCGGGCCCAGCGCGGAGAGGCGAGGAGAAGCGCCCCCCCCCAGGTACGTTAACATCTCTAGAGTTGGAAGGGGCCTATAAGGCCACCAAGTCCAACCCCCTGCTCAATGCAGGAATCCATGTTAAAGCATCCCTGACAGATGGTTGTCCAGCTGCACCTTGAATGCCTCCAGTGTGAGAGAGCCCACTACCTCCCTAGGTAGTTGGTTCCATTGTTGTATTGCTCTAACAGTCAGGAAGTTTTTCCTGATGGTCAGCTAGAATCTGGCTTCCTGTAACTTGAGCCCATTATTCCATGTCCTCCTGCACTCTGGGATGGTTGAGAAGAGATCCTGGCCCTCCTCTGTGTGACAACCTTTCAAGTACTTGGAGAGCGCTATCATATCTCTCCTCAGTCTTCTCTTCTGAAGGCTAAACATGCTCAGTTCCTTTAGGCTCTCTTCATAGAGTTTTGCTTCCAATCCCCTGATCATCTTTGCTGCCCTCCTCTGAACCCTTTCCAGTTTGTCTGCATCCTTCCTAAAGTGTGATGCCCAGAACTGGACACAGTACTCAAGATGAGGCCTAACCAGTGCTGTGTAGAGGGGAACTAGTACTTCATGCGACGTGGAAGCTAATTTAAAAGCCTTGTGTGATGTAGAGGATGGAGTGATGTTAAGGAAAATTGGGGAGAGGGTGACACCAAGCCATGGAGTCATCATTCACTTTGAATTAGAATCATTGTGCTTGATCCAACTGAACATTCATGCGTGCAGCCTTTTGCTTGGCAGTGGTAGTGGTGGTGGTGGGAGATACAGGAACTAAATCCAGCCCTCTGTCATGACCCTGAGAAGCAGCCAGGACCCTTAACACTGAGGAAGAGGAACCAGCTAGATCAGGAGGAAGACTGGTGCAAGCCCATGGAGGTATTGAGCCAGAGCCAGAGCCTGCTGTCATCCAGGAGCTCCTTGAGCCAGAAACCAGTGTGGTGTAGTGGTGAGAGTGTTGGACTGGGACTCGGGAGATCAGGGTTCTAGTCCCCGCTCGGCCATGAAACTCACTGGGTGACTTTGGGCCAGTCACTGACTCTCAGCCTAACCTACCTCACAGGGTTGTTGTGAGGATATAATGGAGAGGAGGAGGAGGAGGATTATGTAAGCTGCCTTGGGTTCCTTGCAGGAAAAAAGGTGGGGTATAAAAATAATAAATAAATAAATAAATAATAAAATAAACCCCCAAACTGGGATTCCCAAAGATTTCACCCCCTGAACCACCTGAGGAACTAGGCCCCTCTACAGCAAGGGCTTCACAGTCCTCAGTGCCTGCTCCCCAGTACAACCAACATGCAAGGAGGAGGCAGACTGAGAGGCTATGGAGTGCTAGCTCCAGCCAGATAATTTCCCCCATTAGGATCCTCACTCTTCAGGAAGGGGGGTGAAGCCTGAAAAACATAGCTTTGGCCAAGAGTGTCATTTCCCCACTGAAGGAATGCTTCTCAGAGGAGGAGCTAGAGCTCTCCAAAATTAAGAGCACCCCAGATCAGCCACTGTCAGAAGACCAGGAGGAGCCTGGGTCCTCAGGGGAGATGGTTACAGGTCCATCCCTGCAAGGGGCAGGGGTCTCTACCTGTGAGGTAGAGGAGGAGCAACCACTTGGCCAAAGACACAGCTCATTTATTTATACATAACATTTTCCGTCTACATGGACTGCTGGAAAGTGTCATATTGAATCAAGGTGCTCAGTTCGCAGCACGCTTCTCGCAAACCCTATCAAGCTCTTAGAAGTAAAACCCTATCTTTCCACAGCATATATCTCCCCCCGTCAGATGGACAGACAGAATGGACCAATGCTACCTTAGAACAATATTTTCAATGTTATATAAATTACCAACACAACAATTGGGCGGACCTTCTACCCCTGGCTGAATTCACCTACAACTCCAAACACTCCTCCACCTGTCAGACTCCCTTCTTTGTCAATTATGGATATCACCCTTGTTTCTTCCCAACCTCTTCCTCACTGTCCTCTGTTCCAGCCACCAGCAAACTATTTCAAGAGCTTCAAGCTGTACATCTTCTCTTACACGAACAACTCAAGCGAGCCAAGCAATCATATAAACATTTTGCTGATAGAAAGCGGCAATTGGGACCCCCCCAATGCAGGTTGGGGATCAAGTACAGCTATCCATTCATCATGTTCCAAAACACCAACCAAGCCATAAACTGGACACCTGCTTCCCATAACTGCTCAGATCAACCCAGTTACCTATCGATTGCAATTGTGCCATGCATGCACATTCATTCAGTGTTCCACAGATCTCTCTTGGCTCCTGCTTCACCTGCCCATCCTTTTCAGGACCACCCCACCCGCCTCCACCAGTTATCACAGAGAGACAAGAATATGAAGTGGCAGAGATCTTAGACTCACGCTGCCACCATGGCCGCCTCCAGTATCTCATCGATTGGAAGGGTTATGGCCCTGAAGAACTATCATTGGAGGATGCCTTGAATATCCATGCTCCTGACCTGGTCCGTCAGTTCCATCACCAATACCAAGAAAACCTGGCTCCTGAAAGCTGTCTGGGTGGGGGACTGTGGAGAGGGGAGTGATGTCATGCCCCCAGTGGAAGAAGCCTACTCAGAGGAGGAACTAGAGCTCTCAGAAATGAAGAGCACAGATTAGATCAGAATACCAAGAGCAGCCTGGGCCCTCAGGGGAAATGGACGCAGGTCCATCCCTGCAAGGGGCAGGGAACTCTCCCGCTGAGGCAGAGGCTGAGCAATCCCTGGCCCCGAGAAGCTTCGTCACCTTAAGCGGCAGGCCAGTAGGGCTCTCTTAGGAAGGACTGCTCGATTACAAAGGAGGACTCTTCAAGAGGAAATGACTCCTCGTGCATAGGACTCCTGCCAGAGGGTTATAATGAGCTACAGTTCAGCCCTGGGTGGGGCTCAGAAGGCTCTGGTGGTATAAGACCTTAGTTTCTTCCTAGCCATGCTGGAAACAATGCTGTTCTTTCAGCTCCAGTGCCTTGTACCATGTCTCCTGGATCTTGTCTTGTGACTGATGCTCCGTGCTACTGACCCTTGGACTCCTGCATGACTCTGCTTCTGGACTGTGTAATGTCTGCTTAACTGTGCTTTGACCTTTGCCTGCTATCTTGACCCCTCCTGCCTTAGCCTGATCCCCTACTGGACTGAAACCTTTGTGCTTGACCATTTGCCTGTTTTGTTGCCCTGCCTTTTAAATTGCCCATAACTTGCTCTACTGCTGCTTCAGCCAAAGAGAGATAAAAGGCCTCAGTTGAGCTGGAGACACTGCTGGAGCAAGTTTTCTGCTTGGAACTATCCAGGGTCCTGCAACTTCAGTCTGATACAACCTGAGAGTAAGTCTCCATGAGGCTTCCTCATGGTCAGAAAGGACACCGCCTGAACACCATCTGGACCAGTTGAAAGCATCAGCCAGACACTTATCAATAGGACACACGTTCACAGAGCTCTGGCTAGTGGATTAGGCTGGGGACTCAGGCATGAATACCCAATTCTTCATGCATTTCCTCAGCGAAACAGGTGCACCACTAGTTAGATCACATTGCATGTGTTTCTCTAATACAATATTATCCATGTCTACTCAGAAGTAAATCCCACTGCATACAATGGGGCTCACTCCTAGGTAAGTGGCTATAGGTCATCACAACACAGGTCTGGAACCCTGGCTGAAAGGAAGTGGCTGGCACAGGAGTTACTGGGGAAACCACTCCTCCCTTCTCCTGCTACCTGTCTCCTGTAAATTGCCCCCTGCTCTACAGAAGAGAAGTGGTAGTTGGGATTTCCAGACATGAAGTGAGGGAGGAAAATGGAATTCTGCCTATACACAGAAGTACCACTGAAAGAAGAAATGGTATATTTTCACATGCTCTTTTCCTCCTATTTTGTATGACCATTTGACTTTTGATCTGTTAAGAGAGCCAGTGTGGCATAGTGGTGAGTGTGTTGGACTGGGACTCGGGAGATCTGGGTTCTAGTCCCCGCTCAGCCATGAAGCTCACTGGGTGACTTTGGGCCAGTCACTGACTCTCAGCCTAACCTACCTCACAGGGTTGTTGTGAGGATAAAATGGAGAGGAAGAGGAGGAGGATTATGTAAGCCACCTCGGGTTCCTTGCAGGAAAAAAGGCGGGGTATAAATATAATAAATAAATAAGTAAATAAGAGATTTGTTACAGATTTTTAAAAATAAATTAGAGGTGCTGAATATTTACATTTGATTTCCGACTAGACACCATGTCCTGGGACAGCTGCTCAAAATTTCACAGCATGATAGCTGAATACACGTCGCATGGAAACAATCAGTTTGGCTTCACTATGCACCCAGTGACTACAAACTTCACACATAGGAATGAAACTGTCATGTGGCAGGATTCTAAATCTGTCACTATTACAGTGCCATGTGAATGCACCCTATTTGATCTAATTTTAAAACTGTTGTGTTTTTAATGGAGAATTTCCTAAGCCCTGTTACATTAATGTTTTTAATTGTGAAGCATCTCTTTTCCTCTGCTAACTTATTTTAAAAATAAATTAAGTTTAAGTGAAGGGCAGGGGGAGAAACCCTCCTTCTGTTTTTATCCCTCAACTGCTACAGATCTCAAAGTCTTCCATATTTTTTAGCTATTATCCCTTTCTTTGCAAAGAGCCCACTTAATAATGTTCACTCTAACAACCTCATTTATTTTCCAGAAAATTAACTCAGTTTCAACTCTGATTAATGATTTCATCTAAATGAATCAAATTAAAAATTGAAAATTATATTTCAAAAGCCAAAGGAAAAAAATTGACCATTTCCAGTTAACAAATGATCCTTTCAAATATTAAAAGATGACCATGAAGAGTGTGTGATAGTAATGAAATCTAGCTGGGGCCTGCTGCTTATCTAGGGTTCAGGAAAGAGGAGAAAGGGGAGAAAAGCTGTATGCATTGTTAACACAGTATTCTCTTGGGATTCCAAAATGACTTCCACTAAGTCTTTGCCTGTAATCAGCACACCAAAATAATATACGAAATTCAGACTTAATTAAACGGGTAATGCTGGAGAGTTGTACTATTGCTAAAGAAGGATTAGGAGAGTACACGGTACAAGTAACTGTGTCTCTTAACAAAACCTGAAAAAACAATTTATCCAATCAAAACTACTACCAGTTTGTTGACATTTTTAGGACAGGAAAAGAGGTAAAAATATTTTTTGGTTCTTCGTAATACCTGCCATACTAATTTTAAGAACATGAGACAATGTGCAATTTCAGTGATATTAAGCATTTTATGGGCATATCCTATTGTCATTGCAATACCTTTACAATGTTGACAGAAAAACTCAGAAAGCTATGGGACAGTTACTGTTTCACAGACAGGGGCTCTAAATGTCCAGCTGTTACGTGGTTCTGTTTCATAAAAGAGCTCTTTCTAAGTTTGTGTCGAAAGTCAAGTTTAAGTGGCTAAATCTCAATGGATTCATTGAGCTATAGTCCACTGATATCTGACTTCTATCAGTGCCTTAGAGCTTAGTCTTTAAAAAATATATCATTCAACTGTAGCACAACAGTTTCAGCTACAGAAGAGTTACCAATTCACATTCAAAATACCAAGATATTTTTTATTGGGTGTGGCACCATTTCTTCTTTGAAATTTGGGGAAGACAATTCCATCTTCATGTTATAGCTTTGCACCAAGTTGACTCCTGATTGTCAGGATTAGACCCAGGTCTACAATTTGGACTTGAATTATAGTAAATTGTTCATGTGGGTGTTGACTAAAGGCTCTTTCTGACAAATATTAAGGAAACTCACCCCAGGGCGGTTCCAACCTATCTCTGTTATATCTGACACATACTTTGTATACTAGCACATGTCAGAATTCTAGTTCTCCACCCTTTCTGGAGATGAGGGCGCTATTAATAATTAAACTGTCAGATCAGTTATAGGTTTTGTGGCATGGATAAATGCTATGTTAAAACAAGAATACTCATATATGTCAGCTTATAGATCAGGCATTAGTTTAGTTTTGACTAAATGGTTTAAGTAATGTACTTGGATTATATTCTTATATATATTATAGAAACAAGAGCTCTACTAAAAATGTTCACTGGATAAACCATGAGGAAAAAATATGGAAGAACTGAGTTGTATTATAAACCTGAAAATGTGATGCAGATGGACAAGTCATTTAATACCCAATGCCACACATTTTTTTGGAATATTGTTTGTTGCAATGCTGCTGTAATATCCTTGAAATTATGCAATGTTTTGAACCAATTGTTGGTATACAGCATCTTACAGTGCAATCCTATCTATATAGACTCAGAAGGAAGTCCCATTGAGTTCATATATGCACTTACCTGGGGTTATTCCCAGGTAAGTGGGTATATAATTGCAACCTCAAGCACTTATTTAAAGGCATAACACATCAATGTTCTAATCTAAATTGCTTGTAAAAGAAAATCTGAGCCTGAACTCATGAGGAATCCTGTGACCACTTCCTCAAGAGTTTTTCAACTCAGAGAGACTAACTTCTGAGTAATGCTTGGAATCATGCTGCAAATGCTAAATTGAGAAAGGTAAATACACTTTTATAAAACAATATGCAATGGGTAATGCATTTAATATAATTATGATAAAATTACTAAATTCCACACAGTTTTATGGCTAGATCATGGTAATAGATAGAAAATCATCATCATCATCATCATCATCATCATCATCATCATCATCATCTATTTATAGCCTGGAATTATACTTTATAAAAATAATAATTAAACGTTGTACTTTAATTATAAGAATTATAATTGTTCTTTGATTGCGAGATCGCTGGAGGCATATAACAATTATTTTGCTATATGTGTATGTGCATTAAGACATGGATGGATATCATCTACTATATTCATAAAACTTTATTTTTCTACATACAAGTATTAGTAATTAATAACTACAATTTAATGCACTTTAATCTTATACATAGACCACATTTTTGAGAAGTACTGATACAATTGTTATATTACCTATAAATGTAGTTTAAATGCAAGTCTCTTACTATTACAGCTACTGAATGTGGTGTAAGAATTGTGTATTTTAAAGGGATCTGATAAAGCGGCCTCATGAAAAACCACATGAATAAGTAATAGACAAAGGGTAAAAGAATAAACAAAAGACAGTCTCTCATCTGTACAAGTTCAAAATATGTGAGCAGAATAAATCAGGAAAGAATCCTTAAAGGGCAGGCGAGAGCACTGGAGTTGCTGCTATCTGCGTAATAACATGAAAGTTGATTTTAGTTTATTTGTTTTTCCTTCATTGTTTCCCAGATAGTAGTCCAAAGTTAAGGGGGGGGGGAGATATAAAGCGCATGAAAGCAAATTCACATCAGTAGTATAAAACAAATCAGAGGGTAGTAATAAATGTCAGTGCTGTAGCGGCAAAGACGAGTCACTGTTTTTCCTCATACTTAAAGTGAAATACCTAGCTGTTATCTTTGTGCCTGCAGAGCCTCCCTATTGTAGATTCAATAATACAAGAGGCTTCTTATCAGCAGTCAGGGTGACTGATTGGAGCTGTGATATGTTTAGACAATGCACTGTGTTTAACTGAATTTACAGATGCCCCAACTCAGACCATAGTAGTAAACGCCAGAGACTAATAGGAAATTAAACATGTACAATGGACTAACTCCATTTGCTCTCTCACACTGTAATGTGTTTAGTTAACTTACTCATAGTCACACTTTATCTTCTTCTCCATGGATTCGTTGGGATATGTTTCAAATTGGTCAAAGATTAAATCTTCCTTTCTATTCCCCCCACCCCACAAACACTATTTTATTGCAGCATTCCCTTATTATTTGCCACTCTTTCTCTTGCTAAACAAGATGACCCCAGGTATATACTCTCCCAACCCAATTATCAGATAGCCAAGAAGTAAAGCAAAAAGGTATGGAAGAGAGCATAATATTAATATTAATATAACAAGAGTGGAACAAAAACCAGCACTTATTTAAAAGCAGTGGTATATTTAGCTCATTTGAAATTAAAATGTGAATGTTAATGTAATTGTGGTCAGTAATACAAACACATACAGTGGAGTATGGGAAGATAAACTACAAGACCAATTTTAACTGTTACTTATTTTACCATTTTCACTAATGAAAATAGCTTTTAAGAAAGATTATTGAATAACAACATTATTATTTAGTGGAATATACACAGGACATAAGCACGGCTTCAGAGTCTTCAGCTAGCCTACTGAAGGAAATAATTTACTGTTTGATACATTCAAGAATTGATCGGTAGATCTATCGGGGTTTGTTGTCAGGAGGTTTTTTAAATTGAAAGTCGTATAATAGCAACAATGGAGTGGTAATACAGTTAATGTCCTCAAGAAATATGAAGTGCGTGCCTTGTTATTATGCATTGAGCTTGAAGTATAACTGGAAGTATAACTGGGGAAAAGTAGAAGAGTTAAAAAAAAAAAAAGTATAAGGAGAATACATAACCCAAGAAAACAAGGGGTCAGGTTGTACTGATGCAATATGCTGGAAAAACATGTGTAGCAACTCCTCTTGCACTTTTAAGAAGCTGCAAAACTGTCTCTGAAAGAATGGAAGAGGATCTCCCTCCGACATATATGGAGCTTGCTAAAGTTTAAGAATCTGGTGTTTCTCCATATCTATGGGGAAATCTTCCCCATAAATTGACCTCCACTTATTCTTGATAATGTGAGTGAGGCCTTCTTTACCCACACTATTTGCAACTGGTCCAAGGAAATGTTAGCTTCATGTCCCTCCACTGAGTGAAGTGCTGCCCACCTTGCTGCCCAACCATCTCCATGCCTGAGATGATGGAGGTAGTCTCAGCGATGGTATTGACTTCTTCCAAACTTATTGTTTTGGGGGACTTCAATATCCATACTGAGGCACCTTTATCTAATGCATCTCAGGATTTTATAGCAATCATGGGCCCTTCTCAGTTAATATGTAGCCCTGCAGATGTGGACGTGCCCACACTTGAATTGGTGTTTGCTGTTCAGGGTGAAAATGATTTGTGAGTAGGCGTTTTCAAAATAACTCCATAGTCATGGTCAGATCATCATTACCTAATAGGGTTTAGATTTACTGGAGGGGGGGCTATTAAATTGGTCTGCCCTCAGAGACTAATGTATCCTGAGGGATTCCTGAACGCTGGGGGGGGGGGGATTTTCTGGCCACTAGAGCTAACAATCCTGACAAAGCCCTGGTTGATCTGTGGCATAGGGAGATAACCTGGGCAGTTGATATGATCACTCCTAAATGTGTTCTGCTTGGGTGGAGAAGAATAGGCTTCTTTGTTTTCCAAGGAGCTTAGGGCAATGAAGCACCTGGGTACATGAACAGAGCAGTAGTGGAAAAATTTTTGGGGTTGAATCCAACTGAACATGGGTTAGAACCCATCCTCGCCGGGCAAAACAAGGCCGAAATTGGCCCCACTCACGCCCAGCGAGGCCTTACCTTTTTTCTTCGGGACGGCTCGCCTCTCCGCTGCAAGCCGCCTGCGCAGCCCGTTCCGTCCCGTCACTTCCGGGACCGGAAATGACACAACGGAACCCTGCGCAGGCGCGCTGGACCCCTGTGGTGCGTTCTGCGCCTGCGCAGGATTCCATCGCGTCATTTCCTGTCTCGGAAGTGACGGACAGGGCCAGAGAAGTCCGATCGAGTGGCGCGGAGAACCTCTCCGCACCGCTCAGAAGATCGGGTCGGGAAGCCGCCCCGCGGAGAATCGGGTCGGGGGCGCAACCTGGCTTTGAATGCATCGCTATTTTAGACTGAATATGAGGCAGTGAAAAAGTCTGTCTTCCATGCCTCCTTTTCATCAGCACAGTGATGTCCAGCAGAGTTGTTTCAAGTGGTTATGGGGCTATTAATGGTCTGGGGGGGGGTGAGGAGAAGAAACCCACTGGGACATTTTTGCATAACACTCTGCTGATAAAATCACTTGTACCTGCTCTGACTTGAATTCTACATTGAGAGGAGATTCTAGTGAGAGGACTGAGACAACTACTTACTTGACCTGCTTTGATAGATGAGTTTGTTTGTTCAATCTGAGGACATGGAAACGTTGCTTGGGGGGTGAGGCTAACCACATGCTCCCTTGATACATAATTCGTGTCTTATAAAAGTGGCCAGAGGGCTGGCCAAGTGGGTGGTGGAAGTTATATATGCCTCTTTAAAAGAGGAGTCAATGCCCGCTAAAGGAGGTGATGGTAGCCACTAAAGGAGATGATGCTAAGACCTTTAAAGAAGTCATTGTTGGTGCCCACCATCCTAGATAATTACTGGCTAGCTTCAAATCTCCCTTTTCTGTGTAAGGTCCTGGAGTGAGTGGTGGTGTCGCAACTCCAGATTTTCTTGGCTGAAGCTAATCATTTGGATCTCTTTCAATCTGGGTTCAGGTCTGGGTTTGGGACAGAAACAGTAGATGACCCACTCCAGGAACTGGATGACCTACTCTATCAACTTGGTAGATGACCTACTCCAGGAACTGAACAGGGGAAAATACATTCCTGTCAATTCTGCTGGACTCTCAGTGGCATTTGATACCATAAACGATAGTATTGTCATGTGCCACATCATTTCCATTCAATATGGTTGATAATCGTGCTAATACAAGTGGAAGTTGGCTTATGTGGAAGTGAAATGAATGCTATGATGAATGAAGAATCGTGTTTGCCCACTCTCCTTTTTTCTCAAAAGATGCTTTAAAGCTGAAGACAGCCAGAAGATGGCAAGGACACATTGTTTTGTTAATTGTTGCCTGAAAGCCTCAGAAGCAGAGAAAACAGAAATGCACATTCCAGAAGAGAGATAAGACTGGATGGTGTAATTTTGATAAGAGAGAAGAAGTACCTTTTTATATATGACAACAGCAGCGAGACTATTATATGCACAAAAATGGAAAGTTCCAGCATTGCCTACAACGGAAGAATGGTTGGTCAAGATGGTGGAGTTGGCAGAGATGGACAAACTTACATCATTTTCTCATTAATCAGAGAAAAGACAACATCAATGTTTATTGTAGAGTGGAAACCTCTGATTGACTTTTTGCAGGGTTTAGAAAACAGTGATTTGTTTATCTGTGGTTTTGTGGAATAATAGGAGGATTAACTGACAATAGAAAAAAAAGAATAAGAATAAGATAAATTTGTGACAATAAAAAAAGAGAGCTTTTCTTTTTTGATTATCGAGTAGAGAAACTATTTGTTACCTATATTTGCTGTAGAATCCATTTTAGTTTTGTTGTTAATTATTGTTATATGTTTTATGTTTTATGTTTTTTATAGAAATAAAAAAAGTTTTTTTTAAAAAAGAGAGAGAAGAACCTTTAAGAAGAAAGAAGGAGCAAAGGGGTTTAGATGTTCTACTTTGGCTTACCTGCCTGGGACAAAGTGCTTGTCCCTGAGTTCTGACCCAGTGGGACTTAAAATAGAGAATGAGGGATATTAGGGTTTACTGTGTGATTAATTTTTATTCTTTTAATATTTATATTTATTTATATGGAGATGTTGTTCTATTTTTCTAAATAATAAAAGAGCTTAGTTAAGGGCGCAATCCTATGGGGATGCCAGTAACCCTCTGAACTGAAAGGATTACAGGCATCCTATGCAGGGCAGGAGAAGCTAGATGGCCAATTCCGGCTGTCTAACTGCCATGCTTTGCAGTGGGAGGGAAGAAGGCTGAGGCGACACCAGGATACTGTACATTGTATCTGACAGCTTGGGTCTCCTCCCTTCCCCGCCCCCTGGAATGCCCACTAAACTCCTTCTCTAAGGTCGCATTTGCGACTTCGGAGAAGCAACCAGCACAATTCTTTCCACGCCGGCTGCGGGTGGGGGGGGGCGCTCCAAGCACAGAGTCCCAGCCCCAACATTGGAGCTGTTTTCTGATGTTGGAGCTGGGACTCTGAAAAATCCTTTGGCCCTCTAGATGCTTTCTAGGGGCCACGGGATAGCTCTGCTCATGAAAGAATAAGACTTGCACCATTTTAAAATGTCTGAACAATTACCTTTGCAGAAAGGAGTTTCATTCTGGCAGAGGATCTTTCAATCCTAAATTACCAAGGGTACCAACCCCTCCAAACTCTGAGAGTTAAGTCATTCAGCTTGCTGATAAATCTCTGTTCAGAATTAATCTAATTTAAGGCAGTATCCTTCTGGGATTTTTAGCTGATATGGGACTTGGTATTGTTTTGTGGTGGTTCTAGTGCTATTTGCATGAGCATATACCAGAAGGTGGTGCTGGAGAATGTTTGCTCAGCACCTTGGCCATTGGCCTATGGGGTTCCTCAAGGCTTCATTTCCTCCCCGTCCCCCATGCTTTTTAATATCTATATGAGGCTTCTGGGAGAGGCCATCTGATGTTTTAGGGTTTGGTCTCTTCAATATGCTAATTCCTTCCTAAGTAGGGTTAACATTACATTTTTTAAAAAATGTTCAAGTATTGAAGTTGAAGCTTATATAAGCTGAAAGTTGGCCCAGAATTTGGGAAAGGACCATAGCTCCGTGGTAGATCACATACTTTGCATGAAAAGGTCACAGTTCAGATCGCTGGCATCCCATAGTAATGTTGGGAAAGACTCCTGTGTGAAATCCTGGAGGACCACTACCAGTCAGTGTAAACAATATTGAAGTAGATGGACCAGTGGTCTGAATCAGTATAAAGCAGTTCCCTATGCTCCTAATTTATGTCCTACTGATGCTCCATTTGCAGCTGTGGAGTAGGAGCCTTCCTATATAGCTTGAGGTAACATCTTTATTAAAGATAAAATCAGTAAGCATATAGAAGGACAAGCCCTGCTGAGAAAGAATCAACATGGCTTCTGCAAAGGTAAGTCCTGTCTCACTAACCTTTGAGAGTGTCAATAAGCATGTGGACTGGGGTGATCTGGTAGACATGATTACTTGGACTTTCAAAAGGCTTTTGACAAAGTCCCTCACCAAAGACTCCTGAGCAAACTTAGCAGTCATGGAATAAAAGGGGAAGTCCTCTTATGGATCAGTAACTGGTTAAAGAACAGGAAGCAGAGGGTAGGAATAAATGGTAAATTCTCCCAATTGAAGGATGTAAACAGTGTGGTCCCACAGGGATCTCTGTTGGGACCAATGCTTTTCAACTTATTCATAAATTATCTGGAACCAGGAGTGAGCAGTGAAGTGGCCAGGTTTGCTGATGACACCAAATTATTTTGGGTGGTGAAAGCAAAAAGGGATTGTGAGGATCTCTCCAAACTGGGATAATGGGCATCAAAATGGCAAATGAAGTTCAATGTAAGCAAGTGTAAAGTAATGCATGTTGGGGTGAAAAATCCCAACTTCAAGTATAATCTGATAGGATCTGAGCTAGCGGTGACTGACCAAGAAAGAGATCTTGGGGTTCTGGTGGACAGCTCGATGAAAATGTCGACCCAGTGTGCAGCTGCTGTGAAAAAGGCCAACTCCATGTTAGGCAAAGGAATTGAAAATAAAACTGCCAAGATCATACTGCCCTTATACAAATCTATAGTTTTAGAATACCGCACTTGGAATACTGTGTACAGTTCTGGTTACCGCATCTGAAAAGGACATAGTAGAGATGGAAAAGGGGCAGAAAAGGGCAACTAAAATGATCAAGGGGCTAGAGCAACTCCCCTATGAGGAAAGGTTACAGCAGCTGGGATTGTTTAGCTTAGAATAAAGACAAGAGGTGTACAAAATTATGCATGGTGCAGAGAAAGTGGACAGGGAGACATTTTTCTCCTTCTCTCATAATACTAGAACCCGGGGTCATCCCATGAAACTGATTGGTGGGAGATTCAGGACAGAGAAAAGGAAGTACTACACACAGTGCATAGTTAAACTGTGGAAGTGAATTCCACAAGATGTAGTGATGGCAACCAATTTGGACAACTTTAAAAGGGAATTGGACCAATTCCTGGAGAAGGCTATCAATGGCTACTAGTCCTGACTGGCTATATGCATACTCCAGTATCAGAGGCAGTATGAGTATGTACTCCAGTTGCTGGGGAACATGGGTGGGAAGGTGCTGTTGCACTTATATCCTGCTTGTGAGATCCCATGGGCAGCTGGTTGGCCACTGTGTGAACAGAATGCTGGACTGGATGGACCCTTGGTCTGATCCAGCATGGCTCTTCTTATGTTTTTATGTTCCTAGAAGCTCTGTGCCTCATGGGAAACACCAATGTTCTGGCTCCTCTTCACATCATCATTGTGTGAGCCAGTGTGGCGTAGTGGTTAGAGTGTTGGAGTGGGACTCGGGAGATACGGGTTCAAATCCCCGCTCGGCCATGAAACTCACTGGGTGACTTTGGGCCAGTCACTGACTCTCAGCCTAACCTACCTCACAGGGTTGTTGTGAGGGTAAAATGGGAGAGGAGGAGGAGGAGGAGGATTATGTAAGCCGCCTTGGGTTCCTTTCAGGAAAAAAGGCGGGGTATAAATATAATAAATAAATAAAATTGGCCTTTCTGGCTTGGAATGATGGGAGCTGTAGTCATGCACCTGAAGGATACCAGGTTAGGGAAGACTGTTCTAAAATTACAAGTATCTTTGAACAGGGTGCTGGCACTCACAAACTCATGTTTGTGAGTGCCCTTTTGATTTCCTACTAAGGATTTTTAACTGGTTTTTCTACATAATGACAATACTCCAGACTGTACCTTTTACACTGCTCTGGCAGCGGCATGGTAGAAGTGCAAATTCTGCCTTATTTTACATTAGAATGCAAACCACATTGCTGCTTTTAAAAATTCTGACACATTTATTGATGGAAGGCCTTCCCATCCTTCCCCTAGATTTTCTTATTAATCCCCTAAACCCTATGTAGTGCACCCATATCCCCTTAGTTTCTAAAATTCAGAGTAGAATGCATTCAATATCTTGCACTGCTTCTAGCAACTTTCCTCATACTGAACAAGGAACATAACAGCAGGGCATGTATGGCAAATGAAAAAGAAAAGTCCAGTCATGTTTTCATGGTGCTCTAACTCCCCTGAGTGCCAAGGGTCACACAAAACTGACCTGTATTATTTGAAATTGAGTTTCAGCATGCAGATTGCCCTGCTGTGTTTAATTCACGTGCACAGAAGTTGGGTAAGTGGAATAAAACACTGGATATCTAGGGTCTGGGAATGCACGTTCAATGATGATTCTTACTAGTTTTTTATTGGGTCCACAAATATATGGTGAGCACTTGATAACTCCAATCACCTGGGTGTGTATGTGGAATGATAGTATTCCACCCTTCTCTTCTCACAAGTGACTGGTACTGTTAAAGGTATTAGTTCCTCGTTCGTTATTCACTCCATGTGGAGCACAGCCAGATAGAATTAACACTTTAGATTCATAGTGGATGTGTTTTAATGGATTTTTTTAAAATCCCCCCCCCCAAAGCCAAATACCCAAAGAATAATTTAATCAACAGGACAAAACCAATGTTTATATTTTAGTCAAAACTAAAATAATTAGTTTATTCCAACTAGCAGCCCACTGTGCTGTTATACTGCTTTATTTCAAAATCTCTTTTATTATACATCGACAAGAAATAAATCTGGTATCATACTGACACTAGAAACTGCAATCCTCTTTAGTAAATACCTTATTTTCATATGGAGAGTAATTAAAAATTAGTAGCACCACTAGAAAATCAGTAGCCAAAAATAAAATTGTTTAGGGTTTCGTTTTTGTTTCTTAAATCTACTTAACTGCAATACTCTTAATCTCCCCAGTGGAAATAAGTAGGTAGATTTCTCAGGCAGAATCATAATAAAATTGGACCATAATAATATAGTCATTTCTTAGCAAGATAGGTTTCATATTAATCATTCTTTTCAGCCAGTGGACAGTGCTATAAATGTTACTTCTCCTAATCAGGTCTGATTGGTATTTGCAGTATGAGACACAGGCAAATCTTTGACCAATCTTTAATTAGTATCACTGATGAAATATTTATTCTTTTAATTTGAATCTGGAAACCCAATGAAGCTGTATTTGCATCTTCCATCAACTTAAATAATATCCTGCGTTATTGCTTTTGTCTTAACTGCAGACATTTTGAAACATTTTCCTATGAAGAATATTCACACTTTTTGACCACCCTTAATGAATTCATAACCACTGTGGATGTATATACAGATATTTGAGACTGATTTGCAGGTCACTTTTTTTTCCTGAGGAAATAATGTGCAGCATATCATCACCCTGATCCAGTAATCTGCTTGAGTGTGCAAAAAGGGGGGCTTGAACACACTATGGAACAAGATAATTTCAATACAGACTGCACTGGATATAACCATACATGGGAGTTCTAAGAATTCAGTTCACCTTCTACATTCATAAAAATATTGTTCAATACAGGAAAGCTGATTTGACACGTGCATGATCCACTAAGGGCTACTTTAGTCAGGAAATAGCACTCTCATTTATGGGGTTGATATTGGCCAATCTCCATGCACTGCCCTATTTCAGCCACAGCTGGGTGCTGACATGCAAGCTATATCTACATGGCATGCCTCAGGACTATCAATTTATTAGCCATCATGCAGCACATTACCAAATCCAGACACAGGTTCAGTACCTGTATGGTATCACCTGACTCAGATGAGAAAAGGAAATAGAACTGGTGTCATCAGCATATTCACGCCAAATCCCCTGATAACCTCACCCAATAGCTTCATATAGATTGGGGGGGGGGAAGAAACATGGGGGAATAAGGTGGAGCCTTGCACAACCCCATAGCTCAAATGCTGTGGGGTCAAACAGAAAGACCCCAGTGTTCATTTCTGAAACTGACCCTGCAGGTAGAACCACCATATCTCTGACATCCAAATAAAGAGATGAAGTCTCAAGATGTGGAAAAAATATGTAGTTTTATTTCAAGGAGTAGCCCTAGGCGTTTTGTCCCTGACAAATATATATGGGCCTTCTTCAAGGGCCAGATTAAAGATGGAAGAAAAGGACAACACATAAATAAATATTTTAGAATAAAACATTGATTTTTAAAACATATAATAATGATCAGCACGCTGCAGTAATGCCTGTAATTACTCTGTATTTCTAAAAGTGCCTATTTCTGAAAAAGGTCCTGAGCTAGGAATGGGCGCCCAGCACTTGACTTAAAATGTGCGAGCCAAGTGCTCCCACCACGCGAGCCAAGCCGAGCATGAGCGCCAGCTGAGGTGCTAATCGGACTTCCGGGTCCCCGGCGCTACATTGTTTACATAGAAAACAGCCTAATTTGCACAAATTACAGCCCAATTTGTGCAAATTAGGCTGTATTCTGCTTTTCCTTGGCCATGTTCAGATGATAATATCTTAGCTTAATAAACTGAAATATAAACAAGCCTTTAGCCCATGCACACAGTCCATTCACTCCTTCCTTCACAGCAGAAGAAAACAAACCTGGAAGCTTCTAATTAATCACAGTCTCCTGTTTCATTCAAATTAAGAAACTAAACTCCATCCAACTTTGCCTGAGCAGACATGGACTTCTCCCCTCCTTTCCTCTTCCCTACACGCCTCCAAACTTGCTCCAGAGAGTGAAGATTTAATTTGCTTCAGTGAAGATTTAATTTCATTTATTACATTTCTATACCATCCAATAGCCAAAGCTCTCTGGACAGTTTACAAAGATTAAAAACCTTAAAAATTGCACATAATATAAAAACCATTTACATTCAAACATATAAACAGACAACACACACACACACACACACAATGATTGTTGAATTGTTAAACAATAAGAAATCCCGGGACCTGATGAAAACCTTATCACATACTGCCAAATGCCTGAGTGTCTTAACTTGGTGCCAAAAAGCAACACTGATGGGGTCCTCGTCAGGGAGATTATTCGAGAATTGGGGTGTCACCATCAAGATGGCCCTCGCCCTTGTTGCCACCTTCCGAGTCCCTGCTGGAGGAGTCACCTGGAGGAGGGTCTTCGATGATGAGCATAGTGTATGGGTAGGTTCATGCCAGGAGAAGCACTCAATCACGTATTGTGGTTCCAAGCTATGTAAGGCTTTATAGGTTAAAACCAGCACCTTGGACTGGGCTCAGAAAAAGACAGGACAGGCAGCCAGTGCAGGTGTGCCAGAATTGGTGTTATATGCTCAGACCTTCTTGTCCCTGTTATCAATCCGGCTACTGGATTTTGCACGAGCTGCAGCTTCTGAACCATCGTCAAAGGCAGCCCAAGCAGAGCACATTGCAGTAATCTAACTTGGAGGTTACCAGAGCGTAGACTACTGAACCCAGTTTATACCCGTCCAGAAAGGGACATAGCTAGGTCACCAACCGAAGTTGGTAAAAGGCACTACATGCCACTGAGGTCACCTCAGGAGAACCCCCAAGCTACAAACCTGCTCCTTCAAGGGGAGTGCATCCCCATCCAAAACAATTTGAACACCCTCCATCGGGTCAGAAGAACCACCCACTAACAGCATCTCAGTCTTGCCTGGATTGAACTTTAGTTTATTAGCCCTCATCCAGTCCATTGTCACAGCCAGGCGCTGATCTAGCACATCCACAGCCTCACCTGAAGAAGATGAAAAGGAGAAATAGAGCTGCATGTCATCAGCATATTCATGACAACATACTCCAAAACTCCAGATGACTGTATTCAATGGTTTCATGTAGATGTTGAATAGCATGGGGGACAAAACCAAGCCCTGTGGAATCCTATATTGGAGAACCCACGGAGCCAAGCAATATCCCCCAAGCACCACCTTCTGGAGCTGACCATCCAAGAAGGAGCAAAACCACTGCAATGCAGTACCTCCCACTCCCAATTCGGGCAATCATCCCAGAAGGATACCATGGTCAATGGTATCGAAAGATGCTAAGAGTTCAAGTCAAATCAACAGATCACACTCTCCCTCTCTCTCTCCCAATATAGGTCATCATACAAGGCAACCAAGGCTGTTTCTGTGCCAAAACCTGACTTGAACCCCGGCTGAAATGGATCCAGATAATCAATCTGCTCAAGGACCTTGCCCAGGAAAGCTACGTTTGCCACCAGCCTAAAGTTATTGAGATTTTCCAGGTCCAGGGAGGGTTTCTTCAGGAGTGATCATACCACTGCCTCTTTCAAGTGGCCCGGGACCAGTCCCTCTCACAAGGAGGCTCCCTGGCCCAGCCAACTGCTCCCTCCATACCAGTTTTTATAAGCCAGGAGGGGCAAGGATCCAGTGTGGAAGTGGTTGCACAAAGTTGTCCGAGCACCTTGTCAATGTCCTTGAGTTGTACCAACTGAAACTCATCCAAGAAAACTAGACAAGGCTGTGCTCTGAATTCACCTGATTCATTGTTATAACATTGGAGTCTAAGTCTCAGAAGATCGAAGAGATTTTATCTTGCAAACACCTAGCATATTACAGCGGGCCTCAGATGGATCCAGAGTATCCTTAGGACCAGCATGTAAGAAGTCCTGGATGACCCTGAAAAATTCTGCTGGGTAGCACAGAGGATTAGGGATGTCCGAGGAATCCATTAGGGGGGTGCAAGCTCTACGAACTTCCTTGGCTCTGCCACCCGGATTCTATCTTGTCACCCTCTGATGGCTCTGACTCACCCTGAGGCAAGCCGAGCCAGCAGGTGGTTTCCGCTTGCATTTTGTTTAAAGGAGCTGAGCCCTGCCTGGGGCTCCTTTCTCAGTCAATTTGTGAGGACCTTGCAAACAACAGGTACCTCTTCACCTGCCTTTGTTCTCTTAATTCAAGTCAACCTTGTGCCACTGATTGGATACTCCTGTGTTTTTTAGAGATGCTTACGAATCGGGGGGGCGCCTCTCCGCCGCCTCGACTCACCGTGGGGGCAGCCCCGCCGCCTCGATCTTCTGAGCGGCGCAGAGCAGTTCTCAGTGCCACTCGAGCCGCCGGCGCTGGTTCCGTCGCATCACATCTGCCCCCAGAAGTGACGCGACAGGACCCTGCGCAGGCGCAGTACATTGTGCAGGGGTCCAGCACGCCTGCGCAGGGTCCCGTCCCGTCACTTCCGGGGCTGGATGTGATGCGACAGGACTGGCGCGGGCAGTTCGCTGCGGAGAGGCAAGTCGCCGCTGGATCAAGGTAGGCCCGCACGAGCCCCGCGCAGATGTGAGTGGGGGCCAATTTCGGCCCGCTATGCCCGTGCAAGGCAAATGTGCACACCCCTAGTTTTAATGACCGCATAACAAAAGGTCATTCTTCAGCTGGCTGGCCAGGTTGCTGTCACAATCCTGCTCAATAGGCCGAGGGTGCCTATTTTTCTGCCAGGAAAGTATATAAAAGTCAAACTGTCACAGCCTATTTGAAAGGGAACTGTAGTGGATTAAGAAAGGAACCCCCCAAATCAGCAGTTTCATTCTGAAATGTTGAACAACAGTCATAGACCTGATCCCTGATAAATTTTTTTGATCTAGCACAGATCCTCATGATTTCATATAATTTTGGGATAATAGTCACTAGCAGTGCAAGCCTATACATGTTTACTCAGAAGTAAGTCTCAGTCCCACTGTGTTCAATGCAGCTTTTCCCAAGGTAAGTGGATATAGGATGGCAGCCTTCATCTTGGACTTTATTTCTTCAACTCACCAGCCTCTTAGAACAGGGGGCACAGCTGCACAGACGAGTTCCCCTGAGTTAAGCTATTTGCAAGCAGAGCTCTTTAGCTTAAAATCTAAGTTGGCCTTCCCCAACCTGGCACCCACCAGACATGTTGAACTACAACCCCCATCATCCCCAGCCAACAGGCCTGCTGGCTGGGGTGATGGAAGTTGTAGTCCAACACATCTAGGGGGGACCAGGCTGGGGAAGATTGGGTCATGCTAGCATGGGATGATGGGAATTGTAGTACAATGCATCTGGAGGGCACCTGGCTGAAGAAGGTTGATTTTCAAAGCAAGGTCATGCTCTTCTCTAGCAAGAGCCAAGGCTGATATTGGTTACTAGTCCCCAGTTCCTTATTTCAAAAGTTCAAAACAGCTGCATTGGCAGCCTAGATAGAAGAACCTCCTTGGAGTAACAGGAAATCGGGAGCAGAGACTCAGGGGTGGCTAATAAACTTCAGGCTGGTAGGGTTGTCGGGTTTCTGAGGGGCACCAATCTTGGGAAGGATTCTCACCTTCCCTACCCTGGGGGAGAAGACATTAATATTCAGCAACAACAGCAAAAGTATGAGGAAGGGCTTGAATCAGCAGCAGAGCATTTGCTGGACATGCAAAAGATCTTGGGTTCAAAGGAAAGCTGCTGCCAATCAGTGTAGAATGGAAGACAAGACTGGGCCAAATAGATCCTATCATCTGAGCTGGTGTGCAGCAACTTTCCCTGTAGCACATGGTTTCTGAGTTCAAGGGGATTCTCAGCTGTCTCATATTTACTGAACTCTGCTGACTGGAGTTGATTTGTTACTGGAAATAAGTGAGGTGTATGAGGAAGAAAGAATTGTAGCCTCTAGGGATGAATCTGTTGGGTTTTGCATAGGCAGAATGAGATTACCACCTGACATCAAAATTATCACCTGACCTGGTGGGTGTCTCTTGAGTTCAAGTACACAAGGTCTCTAGTCACGAGACATAGTCTCGAGATGATATGACTCAGCAACCTTGGACAGATTTGGGGTAAACATGTTGATGAATAGGTTATACAACTGGGGTGAGTAATATCCTATTTATAGGTGCAGGGTCTGTGGTATATAAAGCTAACACACTTGTTGATAGCTTCACTTCTTCTCTCGTCTCGACTCGACTTGTATTGTTCTGGACTTCACTTCATCTAGCCTTACCACTGGGGTATTGGATTTGAGTCTGCAATGATGTAGTGAGTAAGAGATGCATTGCTTGCCTTAATCCCATGTAATTGGGTCTTACAAATAAACTATTTAATCTTTATTAACTGCTGTTATCTCCTCCTTCCGCCTGCGTGACTGGGACTGAGGGTCACTGGCTAGGGAAGCCTTTGAACCCGGGTCAGTCCAGCTCTCACAGAATCACCCTTGTTCTCCCATCCCCCACTTTCTTTTTCATTATCCAGATAGGGTTGCCAACTTTTATATTGATTATTGCATCTGTGCCTTTAACAGCAGCTTTGTGCATATATATAAACAAGTTAGAGGCAGTTGTTTGGAGTATGTTGGAGTATGGAGTGCTCCAGTTATGGGTTCTAGCCACCCAGCCATGCCTTCTTCCAAGTGACTCCACTCCATTTCCCCTCCTGGTTTTCTATGGCTGACTGGGGAATGCTGGGAGTTGTAGGACTTTTTTCTGTCTAGCTGCTGATAAAGGCACAAGAGCAGGCCAGTTCTTTTTCCTGATTAGTTGGCAACCCAGTTCCCAGCACTGCCAGCGCTAACAACAACCTTAAAACCAGTAAGAAACACCTTCACTTTAAAGAGGTTTCAGAGTTTAATTCCAGCCCGGCTTGGAGTCTACACCCCTTCAGTCAGAATCTTATCCTGAGGAGTGCATGTCAATTACTGTGGCCCACAGTGCAATAGTGGGTCATAGGAAACAGTCCAATGTGTGAGGGACATGCAAAGAAATTTAAATTGAAGTTTTGGTTATATGCATGTTTATAACATGCATATAACCAAAACCTCCCCCCAGAGACACACATTTACACAGATAGGTATATCTCTCTGTGGCAAACCTGCCCCCAACACCACCTCCCTCTTCCTCCTGAACTTGCCAAAGAAAAAAGTCTGCTCTCTGAAGAGGGAGTGGAGAAGCCCCACAGCCAGGTGCCAGGGAATGATCTGCCCTTGCACAGGAGTAGCACTCATAGAGGAGTAACCCCCATAGAGACTTGAATCAGAGTAGCCCCCATGCAAAACACAGCTCCCACTCATCAAGCACTCTGCCAACTCCTCCCTCTCTCTCTCTTTCTCTCAGACACACACACACACTGAAATATATATGGTGGGGGGAAATGTAACATATAAAAATGTTGTGATATAACTGCTCTGAAAAAATCCAGAATATAGTGGCAGAAATAGCATGAGGTTGGTTTGGGGTGTTGGTAAAAATCTGGAGGGTAGATCTCCCCCAGCTTGACAAGTTAAATTAGCATAACATTAAGAGTTGAACTGCAGCAGAGGTTCCCTAATTTTTATTTATTTATTTATTTATTATATTTATACCCTGCCATTTTTCCTGCAAGGAACCCAAGGCGGCTTACATAATCCTCCTCCTCCTCTCCATGTTATCCCCACAACAACCCTGTGAGGTAGGTTAGGCTGGCCCAAAGTCACCCAGTGAGTTTCATGGCTGAGCGGGTACTAGAACCCGGATCTCCCGAGTCCCAGTCCAACACTCTCACCACTACGCTACACTGGCTCATCTAATGGTTCGTCAGAAAGCCTTTACAGATGCAAAAGAGTTCTCGGCTCCCAATGTGGGCAGCAGGAATCTTGGCTCCGCAAGTTCAGGAGCAGGGGCGCGGCTTGGCGCGGCTGGAACCTCCGAGCCAAACAGGGGGAGGAGCACTGGAGGAGCTGATGAGAGTCAAGCTGCGGGAGCTTGGTACATCCCTAGATTCAATAGAGGCAGTGAGATACTGTTCCTTTGCTGTCCCCACTGCCCCTGCATATACCTGACCATGGTGTTTGACTGTATTCACTAGGAGTTTTTCTCCATCTGCACTCAAGCCATCTTTTATTTTGCTTCAGCGCTCTCAGCTCCGAAGTATACCATGGAGCCACATGAGCTCTACTCTGGAGCAGGCGCTCAGAAGCAATCAGGTCAACCTCCTGGGTCATTTGTGCATTCTACGTAGGGATGGGCGCCCTGCCCAGCACCCGACTCACGGGGCGCTTGGCGAGCACGCACGCCGTGTGAGCTGAGCCTCCAGCGAGCGCCAGCTGAGGTGCTAGTTGACATGCCCGCTGGACTTCTGGGTTCCCCAGCTCTATGCCGTTTACGTAAAGTATAGCGCAGTATAGGTAAAACCGGCCGCAATTTGTGTAAATGCCATTTTTACTATATACTATGCTATACTTCACGTAAACGGCATATCTTATGCCATTTTCTATGTAAATGATGTCGAGTCGGGGAACCCAGAAGTCGCGTTACCCTGGCTTGGCTTGTGAGATCGCGAGTTGAGCCGGGGAAAGATAAGTTGAGCAGAGCTCGGGGGGGGGGGGGATCAAGCACAGCGAGTTCGCCAAGCTTCCACCACCACCCCCATTTGAGCTACACGCACATCCCTATAAAACCTACAGATCAACCAGGGATTTGACAGGAGAGCCAGCCATATTAGCCAGAAACTACCCTCCCAAGCTCTCTGGAAACTATTCAGATCCATTGGCTTCTGGGGCAGAGCACCTTAATAGGTCCCCCACCCTTACAGAGGGGAAAAGTTGCTGTAAGTCTAAATCTTAACAGGCAATGATCTGACCATGACAAAGGGACTGATTCAAAGTCTGCCACCTTCTGATCACCATCTTAATGTCCAGCTGAAAAAAACAAGTTTAGAGTATGCTCCGCTACATGTGTTGGGCTGATGTTGAGACAGTTCCATGGTTGTCATGGAGATCTTGAACTCCTGAGCTGCCCCAGACTAGGTGCCCCCAGCTCACAACCCAACAACAAATCATGGTTGTTTGTGGTTAACAAACCATGGTTTGTTAGAGCAGCTGGGTTCACACAACACAAGAACCCACACTTCCACAACACATGGTTCAATGACAACCCACAGTTAACCCATACTCAACTTTGAGTATATGTTGAGTGTGGTTGTAGCGTTGTGTGAACATTGTCAATCGGAAACTATGGCTAATGAGAGACTGCCTATTTTAATCACAGCTTGCATAAAGGGATGATTGAAACATCTGCATGCATAGGCAAAAAGATAGTTCATATTTCACCTTATTAAGTCAAGATAAGGAAATCAGTACCAAAGGCTTCCCTAAAAAAGCCACACTTTAAAGAGGATACTTCCTTCGGGAAGCACTCCATAACACCAGCCACACAACTACAAAAGCCCTGATTCTTGAACTCACCCACCACACCTGTGGCTGAAGCTGGGATTTCGATGTTGAATGGCGTGCACAGGGCAAGGGTAGGCAACGTGGTGCCAGTGGACACCAATGTGCTCCCAGACACATTGGTGCCCATCAAGGTTTCTACCCCTCCCACTTTGGTTTTAATGAACACATTTCCTCAATGGCAGCTGGGATTGCGGTGAAATAGGTTTCTGTTGGTACTGAAAAGTGTGGGTTCAAAGTGTGTTTAGTGTGCTGGGGCTCAGACCCCACCCCTGCCTTGTACTCAGTCTTTTGGGCAGGTTACTTGATCTTTGCCATGCCTCCCATTGCAACCATTTTGTGGTGGTGCCCAGGACAGTGTCCTCAAATTGCCAAATGTGTGCATGGCCCAAAAAGTTTGCCTGCCCCTGGCATAAGAATTAGAGTGCATACAGAACATGGGGTTTGCACCAGAAATTGTTTCCCTGTGTCAACTTTCCTGTCTCTTCTCCACCCCAGTGGCAGTCAATAATATGGAGCAGAGGTGGGGAAATGTATGATGATGTCATGTTTCTTATTATGTATCTCATGGGGGAGAAAAGGTGGAACTCATCACAGGTTTGCCATTCTCAGCGGCAACTCTGTGTTTTGGGTAACATTCAATTCTGTCCTTAGTTTGAAGAGAATCTGACATTGCTGTATGTATTCTTCCATCATTCCCCCTCTACCTGCCTATTATAATATTGACTTTACACTGATAGATTTGCAGGAGCACCATGGAGAAGTACTACAGCTTCATTGTATTCTCTACCCATTCAAGGCACATTTTCTGGTTTAACCAGAAAAAGACCTTGTCTTATGTTAATGCCCATATTTCAAGCTTTATAGACAAAAGAAAAGATGTTCAAGTCAGCTTCTACAGCTGCTATGAAATTTCACCAGGGCAACAGATCATAAGCTAACTACAAATCTTTATACCTTGAAAAGGTATATGGACAGATAGATCTAGAAATAGATAGATAGACAGACAAACAGACAGACAGATGATGAGTTTTGGGTGATTTGTATTACCACTTTACCAAATTTCAAATGTATAATGATTTATTACAGGATGGTTCAAGCTAAGGCTGGTTACTCCGATGTTTAATCACCATTCACGTGTTGTCATCCTCCGCACAAGTGAAGTCACCTGTCACAGAAGGCCAAAGCCATCACTTATGCCATGTATAATACATCTAGGCATGTGTCTATACAGGAGGAATTACATGATAAATTCATTAGCTTCTATCTTGCCCCAAATTGTCTCCACACCTCCTGACCTGTAGAAGTTGTTACCAACTGTGAAGGGCATATAGGCTTCCATTGTCATTTGGACTGTTAGTTTTGCTTTGGAAAAACACACTCAAGTCTTTTCCCCAGCAAATCCTCAGGCTAATGAAAAGAAAATCCAGAATTAGTTAAGGAACTCTAAGCAACACAAAATAGGTAATATGATATATTTGACTGGACAAATTTCTAACCTTTCAGATAACACTAAAGGACCACTTCAAATATATATAAAAAATAATTCTGCGTACACTTCATGTGCTGGAAATCAATTGCAGCTTCCTCGAACACATACACATGTGTTTAGGGATGTTAGGAAAATCAGCAACAGACTCAAATGAGTTTGGATTTCTATGAATCCAACCAGCGGATTCCACAGCAGACTGGCTTTTCCCAAGTCACACAGATTCTGCAGACTTGCAGACCTTTTTTTTTTTTTTTACTTTCCATAATTTTACACAAATTTTGTGGTAGAAAAATACTAAAAATAAAATAACACCAACTGAAAATGCTCATTTCCCCCCATAGACTAAAGCATTAAAATGTGTATTTGCATATTTGTGGGGAATTTATGCATTTTTGGAAGTGCATATTTGTGCAAGTGCAAATTTGCACAAATGCATTTGTGCAAAATCCGATTCTGTCAATGAGTGGACGATGGACCAAAAGGTGCCTGAAAATCTGCAAAACGCAGATAGAATGGTTTTTACAAAGTCCGTACATCCCCATGTATGACAATCAAACATGACTACATTCTAACAGTTGCATGATGATTCCTAACATTGTAGAACATTTGTCACATGTGAAGCAATCTTAACTCTTCATCAGAAAGAATTTAAACAGTTAATTCTTAAGTTAAAGTTAATTAATGGAAATACTTGTATTTATTATCTATTCATTTTATTAGATTTATGGATTGGTAAGAGTTATGAATTTTGAGGGGGGGGGGAGGTAGGCAGGTTAGCCTGTTGCAGCAAAAACAATGCAAAGTCTTGTGGCACCTTAAAAGACTCATGATTTTTCATTGCATAAATTTTCATGGACTACAGTCCACTTCATCAGATGCATAAACTGTTATCCTGAGTTATAGGCACACACACACACACACACACACATACATATATATATATATATATATGACTTTAAATAGCATCTGTGGCAGTGGAATAGGTGTAATCAAGATTGGGACCATGGTACACACAGAGGGTTTTAATTATTCCCTCTGCACCATGGTCCCAACAAAAATCCCTCCCATTCCCAACTGTTATTGGCACCAACCAATGAGAGCTTCCTTCCCAAGATGATTAGCAGCTTCAGGGAGACAGTTTTAACCCCTACCCCCATGTTCCCAGTCCTGAAAGAATCCTTCTGCAGCTTCTTTTTTTTTTAATAGTCATGTATTTCATAAATTGGCTTGCTGTGCCCTTAGCTTCTTTATTTTAAAGAAATTATGACTTAAAATGCTTACTTTGCCTGGATTGTGACCAGTATTTGTAATAATAAGTAACCTTGCTGTATTTATTTGGCTGATATTGAGTCAACTTTCTATTTTTTCAGATAAAAATTCAGAAATGTCCATACACTTGCAACAACAAAAGTTTGTTGTTGAGAATAATTTTGTCTTGCTTATTCTGAATATCTTATTATTCTAGATCCCATACTAAGCAACTATGAGGCAAGAGAAGTAATTTCTAGTCTATGTACTATCAAACTTTAAGATGGGAGATTTTAAAGTAGTCTTCTGAACAAGGTAAGATAAGTAAATGCCACTCACCATCTGAAATATACCATACCAATAATTAATTGGTAAGGCAAAGCCTGTTCATTGAGCTATAGTTAAAAAAAAAAAAGTAAATAAAGAGGAAATTCAGGCTTCGATTATATGAGGAAAGCAGGAAGCTACTGAGGTTACATATAATTTTAAAAAAATCAGAATAACAATGCTAGAACCAACAACACAAGAATGTATAAGAATACAAAGAAAGAACTAACATACTGAACCGGCAAGTTGGCCCATCATTCTAGGTCAATACTATCTATTCTAATTGGCTACAACTCTCCAGGGTATCATGCAGAGGTCTTTACAAACCCTGTTATCTGACACTCATTAACTGGAGATGTCAAGGATCAAACCTGGGACTTTATACATGCAAACCTATCCTTTACCACTGATGCTGACCCTTTCTGGAGGATACACCCATACTGGAAGAAGAGAGGAGAGGAGAGGAGAGGAGAGGAGAGGAGAGGGGACAAGACCCAATTGTGTCCATCTACTGACAAAACGGCATCTACCAGTGGAACAGATTGCCCCACCCTTCTATAGTCGTCCAACCTGCACAACCAGGTTGTGCAACCCTGCAGAGAAGATTGTGGAGACTCACAGAGGACTGCAAGAAGAAGAGAGGACAGGAAAGGTCTGCTTGTGCAAAACACATGCCAGACTGGTTTGGGCTGAAGTGTCACCAATATGAGGATGACACTCAGCTCTACCTCTCTTTTTCATCAAATTCAGGTGAGGCAGTGGCTGTTTTGAATCAGTGTCTGGGCCTGGTAATGGACTGGATGAGGGCCAATAAATTGAGGCTCAATCCAGACCAGGCGGAGGTGCTGTTTGTGGGCGGATCATCTGTCCGGAGGGATGATACTCAACCTATCCTAGCCGGGGTTGCACTCCCCCTAAAGGACAGTGTTCATAGTTTGGGGGTGCTCCTGGACTCCAAACTGTCGCTGGAGTCACACATGGACTCAGTGACAAGGAGCGCCTTTCATCAGCGTAGGCTGATTTACCAACTACGACCCTATCTGGACAGGCAGAGCCTAGCAACAGTGATTCATTCTCTGGTAACCTCTCGTTCGGACTACCGTAACACACTCTACCTGGGGCTGCCTTTGAAAACCGGCCAGATGGGTGATTCATAAATGTAATAATAAAATAAAAAACAGTCTGGAGACTTCAATTGGTTCAAAACAGGGCAGCGAGGCTGCTAACTGGGACTGGCCGACAAGAACATATTACGCCAGTCCTCTATGATCTATATTGGTTACCAATTGAAGTTCCGGGCCCGATTCAAAGTGCTTACATTGACATTTAAAGACCTAAATGGTTTGGGGCCAGGTTATCTGAAGGAACGCCTCATCCCATATGAGCCTGCCCTGCCCGAACCCTGAGATCTTCTTCGGAGGCCCTTCTCAGAGTGAACCCTGCAAAAGAGGCTGGAAGGGTGGCTACTAGATGAAAGGCCTTCTCAGTTGTGGCACCCCATCTATGGAATCAGCTTGCCAAGGTGGTGCGCCTGGCGCCTACCCTCTATTCTTTCAGGCACCAGGTGAAGACCTTTTTATTTGCCCAATATTTTAATGGTTGATTTTATTCCTTTTATTATCACCACCGTACCTCCGGATTGAATATATTTGGCTGCTTGTTTTTATTGTTATATTTTAATATGTTTGTGTTTTTATACTATTTTTGTTGTTATTTTTGTGTTGTGTTCTGGAAACCACCCAGGGAGCCTTTTGGCTGATGGGAGGTGAATAAATATATTAAATAAATAAATAATAATAAATAAACACATGGAGTTCTCAGGAGTGTTTATTTCTGCTTGAACTAATGTTTTAGATACTTTGTTCTACATGGCACATCTCTGCAAACAGCCATCCAAAGTTTTCAGATCAAATTTAAAATTAAGGACAGCACCTGGGAAGAGAATTTAAAAAGTTTACCAAGAAGGATGGGAGAGCAGTGAGTGTTGATGATGACAAGAAGAACATGAACATACAAGGGAAAAACAAAGCAAAGGGAATATTTAGATGTCATCTGGATTTATGTTAGAAAGGACCCTATGTTCAGTACTTAAACCTAGAACACAAAGAGATCCAAATAAGATTCTATACAGTTACTTGGGAAACCAGTTCAGTCCCCTATTCAGCCATAGACCAGGCTTGTAAATGACTGGTCATCTTTGGTGAGTAAAAATCCCTTTCAGGCAACCAGGCCAAGGAATTGTGTCATCCCCCATGGTCACAAATGAATGAAATAAGTATGTGGGTGCAGGTGGTCAGTCAAAAAATTTGTGGACCAGTAACTCTTCTGGGCTTGTTTCAAGGTGGAAAAGAAAAAAAGAAGGAAAGGCACCAAAACACGAGGAAAAAGGAGAGATGGAGTCTCAAAGGTGCATGGGAACAAATTTGTAATAGTCCATTGTGTTTTGAAGAGATTCTTCTTCAGAGGCATGTAGATGCACAACACTGTGTCTTCAGCCATGTTCATTTGGTCACAGAGCATGGTTGAGGACACAATATTGTGCATCTAGGTGTCCCTGAGGAAGAATATCTTCAAAACATATTGGGTTATTAAATCTTTATTCCTGTGCATCTTTGAGACTACATCTTTCTTTTATTTGCAAGGATGCCCATGGAGACTTTCTGGCTTTGCTTTGGGCAAGACACACAGGGTTGATACCTGGACACAGTAATATTACCCTAATTACCATAGTACTTTTTCCCCATTGAATTTTAAAACCGTGGAAAAGGCCACCATAGCAGAATCCACAATGAATTTACTCCAGAACAGCAACACAAATGCTAACAGGAATTCCACCCTCAGACCCACATCTGCAAAAATGGCTTACCTTACAGGGCTGTTGTAATGATAACTGGGGGAGGGGGAAAAAAGCAGGAAGGTACCAAGGGGTTTTGTTTTGTTTTGTTTTGTGGGGGGAGAGGGAAGGAAGATTCCAGGCGCATAGACATAGGTTTAATGAGCCCAATGCTTTCCAAAAATCTTTTTCAGGGGCGCTCTTAGGCACAACCAAAAAAATTAACATAAGAAAGTAAGAGAAGCCTTATGTTCTGGATCAGACCAAAGGTGTATCTATTCCAGCATGCTGACGAACGAGATGCCTATGCGAAACCCAAAACAGGTCATAAGCGTAATAGCACCTCCCGTTTGTGCAACTGGTATTCAGAGGCATACTGGCTCAGATATTGGAGATAATATACAGCCATCATGACCAGTAACCACTGACAGCCAACAGTTGCAGGCCAAAGACAGATGTTGGTTAAGCCTAAGAATGTCCCTGAAGAAGATCTTTTAAATGTATTGAGCTCAACAAAATTATTTCTGTGCACTTTGAGGCTTCCTCTCCGTTTTTTTCTTCTATAAGGATTACTGGGATAATGAATGTGAAGTGCTTTGAGCATTGGGAAAAGCACTGTCTAAACATTATGTATTATTATGGTAGAGAGCAATTGTTAATACAGATGTTGTGCTACTAGAAATTAATTATTTAACTTCTACTCCCAACCTGCATATTTAAAGGTTCATCTTCTATGGTTTTACATAACAAATAATAAATAATAAAATACATTAAAAAATATTGATTCTTTTGCTTTGTAGATTTTTTTGTTGTAGATTTTTGTTGTTGTTCTTTCTACATAAAGGTAAAGGATACAATATAGCTCAGGTAATGTTTTCTTATTCTTCTGATTTTTGTAAGAACATATCTTTGGCTGAGAACACAACATACACCATTTATTGCCTGTAATTTTCAGCAATATTTTCCATTATCTATCCGTGAACATTAACAATTCAACCTCTGCACTATAGGGACATTTTAATATCAATATTATTTTACTTCTTAAGAGAATCTTAAACCATGCTACCACACATGGGTCCATTATATCCCTCACTCATCTGATTAAATACTATCATCCTAACCATTTCTTATTTAATTTCTATCTGGAAGCAAAGCAGTTAAAGTTTTACAAAGTGCTAAGAGGTTTCAGATATTCCATTTTCCCCCTTTAAACTTGAATAATTGATAAGTTATTAATCAATATGTTCCTTTACTTATGGCCTACTTTTCCCCCAACTAACCTACATCACGATATCAGTTTACACAAAGAGCAACTTCCTGTTTAACTACTACACTAAAATATCACTTACAAGCCCTTTTCAGCTTATGTTGTCTATGTTGCACTAAATGCGGAAAAAAAGTCTCCCTGATTCTGCACCCTGCTTTTCAAAAACACACCGTTTTCAGATCAAAGGAAGACGATTTATGCTTTCATCCCAGCTGACGGACGATTAAATTAAAACAGATCAGCAGTACAGTGCATGGGCAGGTGGCTTTAGCCGCCACTGTCGGCCTCAGAGCGATTAAATTGCGGTGGAGATGGAGGGCCTTCCGCTCTCATTCCCGCACTTCCAGATCAAACGGTGACAAATGAGATGTTACTGCTCTTGTAAAGCAAGGCTACAATCTGTCAAAATCCAACATAATTTGTGACCCTATGTGACATCCTCCTTCTCTTTTTTTACCCTGACATTTGAATACAGTGATTGTGCTAGAGTCAAGTCCATTTAAGTGAATATAGTCAATTCTATCTAAAGGAACACAGTCCATTGGCTCCAACATGGGAACTGAATATATATATATATATATATATATATGGTTAGTACTTCCACAACCCTACATGTTAAGTACAATGCCATTAACTATGAGTTCTAATTCCACCCCCCTTGCTCTAAAGTTTTACAATTTTATAGGATGACAGCTTGAACACTTAAAGCAAAACTAGTTGTTTTAAATGGATTTATTTTTATTGGTTAAATGTCAGTATCAAAATAATGTAATCTATACAAGTCCTTTTAGTTACCACTCTATTGGAAAGCATTCCTGCATTGGGAAAAAGTGCTTTGAAAGAGTTGTTCTAAAAATGGACTGAGTCAATTAAAATGTCTTCATGGCATGCTTAAATGCCTCACAAACCCTACTTAATGTAGCTTTCTTTTATTTTTCATTTAATGGGTGAGCTTACTAGCATGCCATGCATGAACCATAAATGGACTGCAATGTATTAGTACAAAGACATGCCCACACTAGCAAAAGGCTGGCACAAAGGGGGAGAAAAAGCAACACATTGGTTTCTAATCAGATATTTCTGTAAAGTACTATAAATAGGGATAGTGCTGTTCTAAGAGCTTACAGATATGTACTCTGAATTTGGCAACAACAAACAATGAATATATGCCAGAGTTCTATATATCCCTGTAGATGTGTGATTACTGGTTCTGTCAAACATGTAATACTTGGAATGAGAAAACAATGTAATATTAGCAGATATCAGAACATATCTAACTACAGGATCACCAAGGTTAACAACCTTTCCTTTAAGTCTTCCAAGAATTTATAGCATTCTCTTAACCTTTTAAGGTATCTACCTCAAAGCAGTCAAAGATCTCATCCAGAAAGGTCTTTAGACTTTCCAGTGACCATTGATCTTAGGTTGGACAGCTATACCCTCTAGGGTATTAAAATGGAAACATCTTTATTTGCACAGAATAAAGCAGCATATAAAATTTATCAAGTATAAAATTTTGAGGGAGGGGTGGGGGAGAATTTATTATGGAGACACTTAGAAAGTAAATAAGAGTTAAGATGTTTGAGAATTACACCATAAAAGGGAGTGCTCTATTCCAAACTGGAATATGTTTTCCCTGCTGTTGTACATAGCTGTTCATTGTATTGTGATATATCCTCTTTTTCTTTTTTAAATTTCTCCACAACCTCAATTACAGCATTTAAGTATCTGGAATTTCAGAATTTTCTTGAAGGAAGGTAACATTCGCATTTAGGCAATTTCTGGAGAGATAATACGAATGGGGAGAAGAACCAGTTAAGGGAGTGCCCAATATTTCGCAAACTGCTCCATCCTTATCGTGATGGACCTTACAGTATCTCTGGGCTTCAAGGCCTGTCAACACCCTATTGTTGTCCATTTATAAAAACGGAAAGCTCAGCCCATGAGCCACCGCACACTCTTCTAACATTGCCTAATAAAGGCAGGGTCTCTCCAGCTGTCTGACATGTCAGCAGGGGTCGTGTATACAGTTTATGTAGGCAGCAAAAAGGCATTTCCTAACAAGATTGCTGCAAGGCCTGGAGTTATTGGGCCTGTTGTGTCAGGCAGGCTTCAGAAGCATCACAACTTCCTGGTGGCTGTACAGCACACACTTACTTTGCTAAGGCAGCATATCCCAAAGCTTACATACACTGATAAACGTTTGGTTGATATTTGTAGCATGGGGATAGGAAGGAAGTAATGCCACTCTTACTGCCTGTTGTTCCCTAACAGAATTAAAGATGGTGCCACTGCCACATCCCATTCATATAGCAATGAGGTCTTTCCTGGCAATTCCCTTTGAGGATTAGTCTGCCCATTTATTCCTGTTAATAATTACTTCTTGCTAAGTGTCTGCACTGGGAATGTAATCTTACCAGTAAACCTGGTATAAACAAATGATTGCAGTAAACATTAACAAGTTTAAGTACCTATAAATACTCATTATCATAACTAGTAGGGGCAGGTGTTTAAAAATGAAACTAATTTAAAAAACAACAACACACATTTCATTGTCCAGTTATCCTCCACTGCTCCTTTTACGCTGCACGATCAGGAGGGCAGAATGGTTGGGCAGCAGGCAAAGCACAGTAAGCACTAAAGGAATGATAAATATTAACAGTAGTATTTTGCTGCCACTGATTACCTATAAAATGTACTGGGAATCTTTTGTTGGTTTTGCAGCAGGACATCCTATTGTAATGACAAATAGCCATCGCTCAGGGTTGCCAACTGGCCCATGTTGGGAACAGATTACTAGCTTTTATGAGTTCTGTCTGGCTCCTGTTTTTGTAAAGGCTTTTCTGGTTTTATAGGATGCCGCAAACCACAAAGCTGATCTCACTCCTTCGCTTTCTCATTCCTCCCCTCCTCTCCCTCCTTCTGATGTAGATTCTATACTAGTCACAGGGGACGCGAGGCAGGCTTTTCACCTTTGGCGGTGAGCATGATAGGAAGGGAGAGCAAGGTGGCAAAAATATTATTAACTTAAAAATCTCTGCTCTTCTTCCAAGATGAGAATAAATTGCCCCCCAAAGACATGCCAGGCTAAAGATAAAATGTTTCTACCCCTCAGGAACCCTTTCTCACACCAGGGGAGGATGGTAGGGTCTTCTTGTTTCGTTTTTAAGGGTAAGGAGTAAAAGACATCAGCCACATAGCTTAAATAAAGCTGCTACATTTTTTCCTCCCCAAACAAATTCATCTGATTATTTCTTCCCTTTTCATTATGACAATCCAGTATCTTCTAATTTTCAATCCTGGTTACACGTTCCATATGTTGCTTGTTCGTTTTCAGGGAATTAATTTTGTCGCACTGTTTTTAGAGATCTAAATTGAGATTTACCCTAATTCACCTCAAGCTTTGGAGAGTTGAAAATAATTGTTATAAATACATAATATATACATACATATATCCTACAACTGCCCTACAGGATCATTAGTGAGATGCTCTTATACTTAAATGTGCTTTCCATTTATCTTCCCCAGGCAACAAATATGGTGCATGTATAAGAAATGCTAATAGAACCGACAATGCAGTGAGAACATAGAGAGTCTGGTTTATAAATAGGCATCACCATTTATAATGCATAGACAAAATGCCTCATGATTTGTAACACTAAGCCGATGCAGTCATAGTGTGAGTGTGTGTGTGTGTGTGTGTTTAATGCCTAATGTCTACAGAAATAGTAACAACACTCACATCATGGCAAGTTGGCTGCTATCACACAGACTCAAGCCAGTTAACATCAAGTGCCAACTAATTTGCTCGTGTCTATATTTAAGAAGGAAAATGGCAGGGGTGGGTGGGTTGCATGAAGCAACACTGTATCACATAGCAGAGCTGAATCCAGGTTAGATTCAGAGGTGAACACATGCTTTTATTACTCATGTCCATCAGCAAAACATTTTGATTACAGGCATCCTAAGCCTCTGGACTTAGCCACAGCTAGACACTTGTTACTGAAAGATTATTAATGTTATCACTGGATTTAAGCAAACTTCATAAATGGACAAAATCAGAATGTAACGTGTTGGGTGGTCACGGGGCTTGCTTTCGGCAACAGTTTTAAGAGCACTTGAGTTGTGCAAGTCATGCATCTTAAATGAATGGTTGATACACTGCGAAGGGATGGCACTAGGAAAAATGCCTGAAGATGATGGAATAAATCCTGTCAAACAGACAGCAACCTTACCCACTCACTCTCATGCCATAGTGGGAATACTTCAAGAAGAGGACAGAATATCAGTATCGTAGCTATTTGTTGGAAAGGTGAAGCTGAAACACTGCAAAGGAAGAATGACGGCAAATAGAGAAGCAGCATTAAATGGAAGGTTCTAAGTTTGAAAGTAAAGATGTCTGGGATACTACAGAGTGCTTCGATACGAACGCTTGGGCTTGCTCAGTGTCTCCTTCTCATTGCAGCAGCTTCCCCACATAGTAGAAGACCACAGAGCGGTCTTTGGGAAGTGTACTTTCAGAGGAATGGGTGGGGCCTACATATGAAAAAAGGGGCCTTAGAAATAAATAATGGTGGAAGACTTTGAATGGGGGAGCTCAAAATGCAAACTCTTCCTGCTTGAAAAGTCTAACCCCAATTCAGGCTAGGATCAGACAACTTCACCCCAAAACCCAATTTGAAATAGGGCCTCCTACTGTTTACCTCTACCCAGCCCTACCCTGCCAGTCACTTATTTGGATAAAAAAAAATAACCC